>CM039468.1:57212284-57259035 GCA_022433065.1 Begonia loranthoides
CTTATTTTCTAGTTTCATTAATGGAGTTTTGTAGAGAGAGAGAGAGAGAGAGAGAGAGAGAGAACCAGTGAAGTGTGACGCCATAAGGTCCTTTGTTGATAGCATTGACGAAAGCCGTGTCGCCTTTACGAACATGGATTGTCGGACCAGGAAACATGCCATTTACGACCAACATGCTCTTCGTAGAGCACAGTCTTGTAAAGTTCTTCTCTTCCATCTGAAACAAAAATACATGAACACCCCATTTTTCAGAAGATGGAGAAGAAGAAAATGGCAATAAAAGACTCCAATGCTGAACTTACAACGAAGGTGTAGTGATGAACATTACTAGCCACAGCTAGAAGAAAGCCATTGAATAGCAAAAACCCTAAAATTCCAAGAATCAGACCCATCTTCATCGAAAAGTATTATTCTCTCAACCTCTTTTTATCAGAAACTCAGACCCAAACGAATGTTGAGTTTCCTTCTGTGTATTGATGATGATGCTTTAACTTCTACTTATAGACCCCGTCCAACACAAGAAATCGACCAAAATAAAATAATTATTCGTAGTTAATTAAATTACCAACCATTTTGACATTTGATAACTCCAAATACCTTAGGTTTGTCATTTATGTTGATTAATTAATCATAATACAATATGTCACACGAATAACCCACAAATTTTACCACTGACTTGGCTTCTAAGATTCTCAAAAGCCAGAATTTGAAAAGATCAAATTAAAGTTTGTAACGATGACTCAATTTCGTTTAAACGAAATATATGAAGAAATTAAAATGATTAGTGTAACAATTTTTACTTTTTAGTAAATAAATAAAAATAGTACAATCTTTTGCATGTGTATTTTGTAATGTACAAGTAACTTCATCTGTGTAGTGTAACCAAGTCGTGGCATATAAATACATCGTACACAATCTTCTTTTTATTATTTATTAATTTGAGTTAGAATAATGATTTTTTTGGCATTAATTTTAAGCAATTATCAAATAAGGTTTTTAATTGAAAGGAAAGTTACTAAATTAAGAATCGTGGGTCAGATTAATTCAAATGGATAAGAATTAGACCAGACTCTGTCAACAAGTTTATCTTAATAAAGCAGTAATTATGTTTTAGGTTGTAAAACACTTACAATATAACAATATTATATTAAGACTAATCAATTTCGTGCATGGTTATACTTAATTAAATACATAGTTTAATGAAAAAAAAAAAAAGACGAAGAACTTTAAAAGATTAAAATATCTAAATTTTTGTTACTACCATCCACGCAAGATCTTGATATAATTGTCAAGATGAAATTAATTCAATTAACTTTTTTCTTTTATGATTCGCATCACAAACGTGCCTTCTTTTTATGCTTCTTATATGTAAGTTTTTTTATTTTAAAATGAAGTTATTATTGGACCGTATACATGCCTGTAAAGGGAGTGATGGGAATTAAGTGTACTAAACTTTTTTGTGCGATATTTATTTTCCAACCCCAAGTGATTTATTAATAATAAATAAAAGAAACAATCACAAATATAAGAGAAAAGACACCGATATATTCACTCGGTTTGGCAACTCCGGCCTACGTCCGCACTTCAAATTTCCAACTTGGAGATCTTAATCACCTAACATCCCTTGTTAGTGATGATTAATTTTAGGGATGTCAATCAAACTTTTACAATTACTATTCATAGGGCGTCACCCTTCATTTGACTATTTACAGGGATTTACCCTTAATTTGAGTACAATGAAGACTAAAAGGAAAATACACTTAATTTGGCAGAGTGTCGCTACACTTCTCTTTTCGTTAGTTTGAGCTTCGAAATACCTTCTATATATAGATATAGTTTGAGCGGTCGACCACCTCCCGATCTTTGGAATGTTACCATTAGCTATTGGTATTCCAATTTTTGCTCTGGTCAGTCAACCTGGTTGACTTATTCCTCATCAGTTGATCGCTTCTTCACATCTCAATAACTGGCTCGAATCTATCTTATTGGGCAGTCGACTATTTCCGCACCAGTCGACCGCTTTTCAACATTCTTGAATTCTTGAGCAATCTGCCATTTCAGCCAGTCGACCACCTTCAAACTGGTCGACTGCTTCTTCCGTTTTCAGCAAACCGGTCAACTTCCTCAATGCTTTAGTCAACCTTCTTCCCTTTTTGCATTTTTTGAGTTTCTAAGTCCCAAAGATCATACTATAAGCTATATGATTAGGCGTTATAATATTTTCGTGCGATATTCTTTTTTCTATCCCTGAGTGATTTACCACATATTATAAATCATATAATAAAAGCAATAATAAAGAGTTTAAGGGATAAAGAAAGTGCAAACAAAGTTTGTTTACGCGGTTCGACAATCCCGCCTACGTCTGCGCTCCAAGTGTCCCACTTAGAGATCCCTAATCCGTCCAATCTCCCCAGTTGACAATGTTTGACTTATGAGTGTCAAACAAACCTTTTTGACTATTATTGGGAGTCACCTTTGATCTTGACTGTTTCATGGCGTCACTCTTGATTGACAAATTTGTAAGGCATCACCATTTTCATTTGAGTACAAAGATTATGGAATTTAAAATACAATCTAATTCCTAACTCTCCCAAATATAACTCTCAAGTTTAGTGAAGGGGAGAGGTAGGTTACAAGTTCACTAGATTAGTTGAGAAGTCGAGTGTGAAATTTAACAGAGCTTCGCTACTTCTCACATTGGTTAATTTGAGCTCTAGAGTGTCTTCTATATATAGACACGGCTATATTTGGTCGACCCAATCCTTTTTCGGTCGACTACATCCAACCGTTAGAAACTCGGTTGCATGTCTCGTCCACGTCTAGACCGCACTGTGTCTGAAAAATGCTATAAAAACTCCAGAAGCAATCTGTCCATGTTTTCCGTCACCATCTTCGACTGCGATATTCGACCGCATCTCGACCAAAAACACTCGGACCAATCTGTGTAGCTTTTCGATCGCTAACCTCGACCTCGACTTTGACGGCGTCTCGACCAAAAAACTCAGGATTGCACAACATGCATTATTCGGTCGCTACAGCCTCATCCCTAACTCGTCCAAACTCTCTGGGAGTGCATTGTGTATTGTTTCGGTCGAGGTCTTCGATCGCATATCCATCTGCGGTGCGTCCGAAAACTTCCAGAGAGAAAGTCGTCTCTCCGGTTTGCAACTTTGATTTTCTAAGTCTCAAATTGATATGTAATCACTACACAAACTTAAGTAAACTTGTTAGCACAACTTTAATACCCGTATTGAGGGTATTTTCAATAAATATACATATAAATATCATGATTAAGCCATTTAGAATATAATCAATAAAGACATAATAAACAACTTAATATTTCATTCAAAACATTCATCATCAAAATAAACTAACAAGGTAAACATATTAGAACATATAAATACTTTTGTTTAGGGGTATTTCCTATGGAGATCAATATAATTATAAAGATAATACAATTAAGTATAATCAAACAATAAATAACTTATAATTTCAATTAAAAACATTCATCATCAAAACAAATAAGTCTAATAACACTTAGGCTAGCAGTTATTATTTAATATTAGAGAACAATATTCTCCACTGAAAATAATTCTTACGAGCAAAATCTTAAACTGTTTAATTAATGTTAATTTAACCATTTATTAACATATATATATTAGGGGTTGTTGTCGAGGCACGGGGAGTTCCCCGCTCTTTCAGAAGAGTGGGGGAATCGGACCCCCACTCCTCTCTCCCTATGAATTTTCTTTTCCTGCGGTGAACCATCGATGAGTGAAGGGTAGATTCCTCCGGCAAATTTTGGCGTCTTGTTCTCTACCCGAGGTAAGTCCCAACCTTGGATTTTCTTTTCTCTATTCTTTGTGATTGGTGCTAATTGAAGAATCTGATTTATTTAAGGGGGGATGTTTGGACATTGGTGTTGTGAAACCATTTTCGGGGGAGCGAGCTTGGCAGAGAGGTAAACCACTTCATGTAGGGGAAATTTGATCCTTTTGTGAGAATTTTTCTGCAAAATTTTGAATTGTTGGCTTTAGTACTGGATTATGAGTTTAGGAGATAGTTCTGAAGAATTCAATGTATTGGGATGGAAGTCAGAGGTCGGAAAGAGATTCTGACCATGAAGATTTGGCCTTCGGCCATAGCGATTCTTTAGAATTGCTGGGGCAGAATTGTTGGGGCCACTGCTTGGATACTCCCAAGCTGCGCGGCCCAATGTAAACTGGTACATGGACCAGGATGTCTTGGGTCGCGGCCCAGATTGTTTTGGGCCAAAACCAAACACTATTTTGAGTCGAAATTAGTTTTTCGCCAAGTTTTTTACTATGTTGTTTTGGGAATTTGTCGAAGACCGTTTCAAGCAATACTGGGCTCCCGACGCTCTCATTCTTAGGTCGTTATTGTTAGTTTAGAAATCCAAATTTTAATTTAAGAATGTGAATTATAATTTGGTAAAAATGTTATGATTAAGTTCCGAGACTTAGGAAATTGTCAGACTTGTCTACTGTTTGGCTTAATTGGGCCTTTTTCTGTTGGGCTTCTGTATTGGTAGGTCCAATATTCGAGATATGAGTTACTTTATGTTTAGCATCCATTAATTATTAAAAGTTGATATTTTACACAATCTCGCATCAAATGATGGGTCCTTAGTTGGCACGTCGAACTCTTACAAAACATACAACTTCTTTGTTGAACATGTTTAAACTTAATGTTTTGTTCAGTTACACTTTACATTTATCTTTATGCATTATTGTTAACTAGAGTAATGAGATAGTTGTATGTGGCGTGTCCCTATGCGCAAAACTCTAAATCTGATCAGAGTCTATTTAGCTGTTGCGATCACCTGAGTATTGTCGTTGTTGATTTTGTTGTTAGCCTAATAGTCATTAGGTTCTTTGTTTTGATGATGATTGTTTAATTGGTTAATAAATTGGTTATTATGAATTTGTTGAATCAAGTGAATGCATTATTAATCTTCATTGGAAATACCCTTAATACGGATATTAATGTGTACTAATGTGTTTGCTTAAGTTTGTGTAGCTTATAGATTGATAATTGAGACTTAAAAAATTCAAAATGTGCAAAATAAGGAGTATAGGTTGTGTTTGTTTAAGTCTGTGTAGCTTATATATTGATAATTGGGACTTAAAAGATTTAAAATGTGCAAAATACAGAGTATAGGTCTACTAAGGCATGATAGGAGGTCGACCTGTTTGTATCAGAGGCAAAACAACGAAGAAGTGGTCGACCAGAGGCATGAAGGCGGTTGATCAGAAATCAGACAGAGAACTCCCAAATTCACAACAGCTGAAAAGCGGTCGACCAAAGTGAAATGTGGTCCACCAAAAAATGGACAAAGTTGAGGCATTTTCTGCAATGTGTAAGGGCGGTCAATAAAAAACAAAGGAGCGTGCAACCGGACCGACAGAATAACAACGACTATATTTCCAACAGTCGGGAAGCGGTTGACCGGACAAGTGGGTGGTCGTCGGTCAAGCACATTTTATAAATTGAGGGACTCCGAATTGCAATCTAACCAAGAGAGAATCGTATCGAAACATTGCCGAATTTTCTACACGTTTTCTGATCAGCAATTGAGTGTCAAACATAACTCTCCTACTCCTAAACTTGAGAGTTTTCATTTGAGAGAATTAGGTCTCTAAGCTGTAATTTTCATTTATGCAATTGTAATCCGTAACATCTAGGGTGATGCCCGCAACAATCAAGAGAAAAAGGTGATGCCCGTAACAGTCAAGAGAAAAGGGTGACACCCCGTGAATAGTCAAAGGAAAAGGTGACGTCCTGTGAATAGTCATGTAAATGTTTTATTTACATTAGTGAAGCTCAATCATCACTGATCGGAGAGGTTAGGTGATTAAGGATCCCCTTTCAAGAAAGAATCAAAGTGATTCCCAGTGACACACTGCAGGAGTCGATTTTGGTAATTTTCCAAATCAAGTTACTTTATTGTCTTTTATTGAGAGACTTAGATTATTTTAGTAAAGTTTGTACCATAGTTTTATTTTAAATTATTTCTACACATTTTGGACCATGTTATTTTACATTATTTTATGTCACTTTTGAACCTCTATCTTTGGGTTTGGTCTGTAAAGTTTATTTTTGTTGAGAATCGGTATAGAGAAGCTCAACCTTAGCTTTTGATACCAATTGTTGATAATTGAACGCGAAACGGAAAAAGAAAACTGCGGAAGGAGGGACACTAAGATTTACTTGGAAAAACCCTTACGGGAAAAAACTACGGGCAGAGGAGAAATCACTATGAAGGAAATCAAGGTACAATGAGTTTTGCGACTCAAGCGTCAATATATAGAGAAACTAAATAACCCTAATATTGGATATGGGCCCAACCCAGCCTAACTAGAATTCAGGTCACACCCAAACTCTAACAATTTTAACTCTTCCGCTTCTATCTATGGATTTAAGAAATGGGTTGGACAATTCGGTCTATTTCAAGCTAGATTGTTCCATGTTCTGTCTCGTGTTACGTTTGGGACATAACATTAATGATCCAATATTGTAGTTCTAAACAATGTTCAAGAGAGGAAATGAGATGTCGTGTTCTATAAGTCCGCCATGAACATACCAAGTGTGCACAAAAATTCTTTCTTTTTTTCTTGGTGATTATTTAGACAAACAAGATAAGAATTGTAGAAGAAAGTTGTGCTAATTGGTTCTTTTTGTTTAAAATGCATCTAATTTTAGTAGAAAATGAATAAAAAATAGCATGTGTGGGTTGAAAATCATCAGTCAATACATTCAAACAAAGACTTTGAAATCCATTTACGTTGTCCCAATATATTTTCTTGCAAAAAAAAAAAATGCCCCAATTGTTCGACGTGATGTTATCATTGACTAGCTCGTGAATTATTGGACGGATGAAAAATTGAGTTCATACGCATATAAATGAATGAGCTTAAAATATGTAATTAAATGTTGATGCGTATTAATATGTAATTAGTTAATAATTAGAAAAAAATGCAGACATTCAGCAGGGAGGCATGTCTGGTGGTGGAGGTAACATCATTTCTCCTCCTCTTTCTTTGCCATTCCTTACTATGAACACTGTCTCCACTCCCCACGTTAAGTGCCTCTCAAAATGGCAATGCATGATCAAAACTCCTACATTAAAAATGATAAAAAGATGGGTAAAAATTCAGGTTTTTTGAAGATCGCTAAGAAATAATGTCTAAGATTGTTTGCGATGAATCTGATGGCAATCCATCCATTTATTGGAACAGTAGCTGTATTTCTGCGAGGAGGGTCAACAAGATTATAATTCATATGATCTGTAGATTCATTAAAGGTTCCATATCCAAATCCAACAACGTAGAAAAATGGTTTTTTATTAAATTTTATTTGTGGCATTTATTTTGTATTAATGTGTGGCTTTTGGAGTTCTTGTATTAATGTGTAACTTTTGAAGTTCTAGGTAATTATGGGCATTTATGGTTTTTAACCATTAGTATTCTATGGTTGTTTTTTGGAAGCCTATATAAAGGCATGTTTAGTTAAATAATAAATCATCACTTCCTCTATATTCATCTTTCACGTGTTTTTTTTCTAACAAAGTGGTATTAGAGTGTGAGAAAAAAAACCAAGAGAAATATGACTATCGGTGAAGGAATGGGTCCGCTTCAAATCGATGCTTACCAAGCTCAACTACGACAATTGGAGCATCAAAATGAAGGCGTTACTAGGAGCACAAGACGTGTGGGAGATCGTGGAGAACGGTTTCCAAGAGGCAGAAGAGGAAGCTGATCAAGCGCAAAGAAACGCGTTAAAAGAAACTAGAAAGAAGAACAAAAAGGCCCTTTATATCTTGTACCAATCAGTGGACGAAGACACGTTCGAGACCATCGCCAATGCCGAGTCATCAAAGGCGGTGTGGGATAAGATCCAATTGACTCATAGAGGAGCCGATCGTGTGAAAAATGTACGGTTGCAAACTTTACGTGGTGAGTTTGAATCGTTATAGATGAAGGAAACAGAGGGGATAGCGGAATATTGTTGAAAATAACGTTGAAATAACGAACGAGATTTGGAAAAGAGAAAGAGAAAATAGTTGACACCGAATTTACGTGGAAAACCCAAGACGGGAAAAAACCATGGGCAGAGGAGAAATCACTATAGAAATCGGTATAACGAGCTTTGCGGCTTAAGCATATATTTATAGGAATAAAGGAAACCCTAGTCATACTGAAATTGGTAACCCTAATCCTGCAGGAATTAGGAAACCTCCAATGTGGGCCAAACCGGCCTGGCCCAATTAGAATCCAGGTTACACTGAACCCTAACAAATATCATACAAAAGTAATGACCGTTGTCAACCAATTAAGACGGAACGATGAAGAAATCGCTGATGTTCGTGTCATGGAGAAGGTTCTACGGAGCCTAAACACTAAGTTTGAGATCATCGCCACGACAATCGAGGAGACGAAGGATCTCAAGAACATGACAATTGAACAATTTATAGGCTCGTTGCAAGCCTATGAAGAGAAAAAGAAAAGGAAGATGGAGCAAACGGAGACCGTTGAACAACTTCTCTAACTCAAACTCAAGGAGGAGAATGGCCGTGGTGGAATAGGTGAAACCAACACCGACATTTCTCAAAACTCATGTGAATCTTCAAGAGGAAGAGGAGGCCGAGGCCGTGGAAGGGTGGAAGGTCCGGGAGAGATAAATCTCAGGTAAAATGTTATAATTGTAACAAATATGGACATTATGGGAATGAGTGTTACTCACCCCAAACAGAGCCCATCGACCGTAAGCATCAGGATCGGTCGATAGCCGGCACATCCAACGCCCATCAAGGGCGATCCAATTATGCGGAGGAGAACGGGACATTATTCATGGCTTCAAAGGGAGAAGAAGAGAGTCGAGATAGCATGTGGTATCTTGACACCGGAGCCTCAAATCACATGTGTGGGAACACGACTGTGAGCAGAGATGAACATGGCTGAGGTGCAAGACCAAGCAGAAGGCCCTCAAGTTGGAGACTTTCATCAAAATGAGGAGTTTACTTGGTGTAACAAATTAAGTTTAAGGAGGGGTGTTGAGAAAATAAAAGGTTTTTTATTAAACTTTATTTGTGGCATTTATTTTGTATTAATGTGTGGTTTTTGGAGTTCTTGTATTAATGTGACTTTTGAAGTTCTAGGGAATTATGGGCATTTAGTGGCATTTATGGTTTTTAACCATTAGTATTCTATGGTTGTTTTTTGTAAGCCTATATAAAGGCATGTTTAGTTAAATGATAAATCATCACTTCCTCTATATTCATCATTCACGTGTATTTTTTCTAACAAAAGATGCATAGGATTGTTAATCCTAGCAACAAGATTTGTTCCTTGCAAAACGAGTTCGATGGCTGAATTGTAATGGATAACTCAAGTGTGCGTTATGATGGTGTGGATCACTCGAGCTATGGCATTTCAGTCATTGAACTTTGGCTTCTTATACGCTCCAATTTCGGGATACCGATGCAACAATCTAAACACTGTCAGACTTTCTCCTCGTCTGATAAAAGGTGGCTCCTGAGACAGGTGGTAATAGTGATCGCTTGATTCCTCCATCGAACATCCAAGCAGCACGTTAATATTGTTGGGAGTTAGCCTCAACTCCCATCCAAACATGTAAATCTGGACCTTTAATGGTTGGGTGGACAGTTCCAAATTGGCATAAAACAGTTTAACAATCCGGTCACAGTAACTTCCACCCAATCTGCACAACCTGAATAAGTCAGCCCCTTCAAACAATTCTTCAATTTCCAACTCAACCAATGACTCGATGTTTACTCTTCTAGAAACAATAATTGAATGGTATTTAACACCAGCTTCATACGGTATTTAACGACGTTCACACTTGCTAGAGAAAGATGAAAAACAATTATGCCTCTGTCAAATGGGTAGCAAGCAGAGCATCGGTTTTGAATCAAGGTAAAGTCCATCGAATAAAGAATATCAGATAATGAGATTGAGTGAACAAACATGCAATGATCATTTACAATAATTTTTTCGAGGTAGACAGTTGTTTGTTTATTCCCTCGATTTAAACACTAGAATCTTATGAATCTGTTGTTGAAGATTGCAGTTCAGTTTGAATTTGAAAAGCATTACTTGATTTTGAGCAGTGATAGAGGTCGCCGGGTTGACCATTAATTGTCAGAGAGCATTGGAGACGTTGGGGTCTCATCCTGTTCTCACAAAGAGCTCATAAACCTTCTTTATGTCTTTCTTCCACCATTCTCCTGCAATTCATACACACAAATTTCTTAAAATTTCTATATCTCTAGCCATCTAGAAAGTGAATTTATGGGTTACCATCTTCAAAGCTGCAATAAAATTGACTAATTTTATCTGCAGAAACTGGAGATCTTACTTCAATTAACACTGGAAGAGCTTATTTTCTTCCTTCAAGACAGAATTTAAGACAAAAACTCCACTTGTCCACCACAATTTTAGTTTGCTTCTTCCAAATTGATAAGACTTGATTATGGTACAGCTTCAAAATGGGTTTTTTTTACTGCATAACTAATAAAAAAACCATTTTGAAACCAAAAATAAAAATAAAAGAAGAAGTCACACCTAATATGATGGGAACCTCTTGATAAGGCTGAGGAAAAGGGTAGCGTTTTCCCTTCTTTGGATAAACAATTATAGCCCCATGAACTGTGGCTCTGTACCAAGCGCTATGAGCATGCCACCACAGAGTCCCTTCCTCCGTCGAGAATATAACCTTCTGCCTGAACACTCCTCCGGGTTTGATCGGACATTGAGTAACGTACTCTGGACCGTCCGACCAAGGATATCCAGGTCATTCTGGTTTGTCAAAGCATCGCCATTTTATTTTACTGAAATGAGAAAGATAGCTCAGTCTCTTGATTAATGGTGTACTAGTTGCGTACACGTAAAAGATTGGTTCGATCAGTGAGTAGTGACTCAAGTTTGATCCACCATGCTTTCAGCTCATGATATCACAGAACTTGGTAGCTGAATCCATGAACTGGAGTCAACACTAAACTTCATAATGATAGAAATTGTTGTCTACTCTGTTTCTCGCACATAGAATGGATGGCTTTCAGAATAAATCATCGTCATTTTTTAAAAAAATGACAACAGTTTTACGCGACAAATGGCTGCAGTAAGTTCTTCATAATGCCCTGATGCTGATTTACTGTCGTCTACAGCCAATTATTTATGCAGAAGTGATATTAACTTTCATCGCTGTTATCTGAACAAATTTTTATAACGGGAAAGGTTTTGAAATACACTTTGAAAATCCGGGAAAGTGCATGTTGCTGTCGAAGGTTTGAATGAGTTCCTAAAGTGCAGCGTGGACCATCCAACTGCAGTGGAAGAGAAGAACAACTACGTAAGTTGCTTTTGTCCTAATCTAGAAAAACAGTTAGCGTCATAGGATGTTGAAAGCTGACCAAACCCCCCACATCTTTTTGAGAAATTAAGAAAAATTTCCTTGTGGGTCAAGAATTTAACTGTATTTAGCTCTGATTAAACTCCACGATGATGGATTTTGACTTTATGTTTCGATCCTAGAAAACAAAAACAAAGCTGTCTTCCTCAACGAATTTCCCATTTCGGCCTACTGAGATTCTCACGTTGGATTTTTGGTTACAGACTTGACACCACTAACTTCCAACTTAAAGAAAGATTGTCAAATTAGGCGTGATATTGGGAGAGATAGAAGGGTATGAAGGGGAAGAACCTAAGACGAGTAAAGAAGACGTAACATTTGTCTCTTTTTTTGGGGGGGGTCTGACCAGACCTAAAGCTGGCTTTTTTAAAGACATCTGTGTCAGCTGCAGGCAGCAACTACCACCTCAGGTTTTTGAGGTTAGATTATGGATGACATGTTTATCAAAAGGGTTTAACTCGGCCTGTCAAAACAGTGAGGAATCAAAACGAAACCTGGTTCGGTTTGGGTTCCAATTTAGTTTCAACAAGTTGTCGGTTCGATTCCAGTTTCTCTGAGGTGAAATCCCAAAACATCGCTTTGGTTCAATTTGGATTCGAGTCTATCAAACTCAAGTACATCAAACGGCAAGTGGCTAAGAAAACATCATTAATTAATTTAAACTATTGAATTATTGAAATACTAATTGTAATGGCCCTCACTGTGTTTATCTAAAACCTGGGTGGGCCCTCAACTTATTTCATTTTATTTTATTGAACTACCCTCAATTGAAATACAATACAAATAGAAGGTTTAAACCTTTAATAATGATAAGACATCCCAGAAAATGAAACTAGGAACATGTAGGAAGACCGGGTGGAGGTTGCCTCAAACTGGTCTCTTCGGTTGTCCCGTTTTTCACTATGAACACCGTCTCCATACCCCAGCTAGCATGTCTCTCCAAATGACAGTGTAAAAACCACACACCTGCGAAACATGTATATGGTCAGCGTCATCAAATAGCTCATGGTCTGCGGACCAAGGCCGGGGCCTGTCTTTTTTGAGGCCTCTGACCCGATGTCAGATCCGAAAGTTGGCTTTGAGTAAGGAATCAATTCCGATTTGTAAAGAAGGACGAGGCATTAAAGAAAAAATAACAAGTTTGCAGGTCAATTCAATGATTCAAAGTGAAAATACAGACTATAAGCAGCCAAAATGCACGCACCGGGATTGTCGGCGTAGAATCGAATGGCAGCCCAACCGTTTCTCGGGAGAGAGAAAGTGTTGATTTCTGGAGGATCAACCAAGTTGTAAGTTTTGTTGCTAGAATCATTGAAGTTACCGTAATCACGCCCGACCAAGAAGAAGCTAAATCCATGGAGATGAATGGGATGGCTCTCAGCTGCAATAACGTTGGTGCCCTGGAAAACCACTTCAACTGATGAGTTATAGTCAAACACCTTGGCTCTTGTCGCAACTGTTGGATATAGAGTGTTATTTCCAACATCTCCTGTGAAGTTATAATAGTTTGGTGGGAAGTCTGGGAAGGTCGGGTCAAAGACTCCCGAGATATTCCTGTCAATATATCCGACATTTTTAGATAAGATACGTAAATTTATTTACTATTTTATCTTTTCCGAAATAAAATACGTAAAACAACTTAAAATTATGAAGATGGGAAGCAAAATACCTGACGTATGCCTGCAAAACATCAATCTTAGGGGTGTCAAAGCTTATGTTGTTTAAGCTAGAAGAAATTCTATTATTGTCAGGCCCATCACAGGAAGCATTTGGGCATAAAATCTCAGCAATAGAAACAGTAATTAACATTTTCTCATCAACTGAACCCGTTGGAAAAGAAATAGGATGTTTCTCAGTATACAAGGACTTCTTTTTCTGCCCGAACTCAAAAGCAGCAGTTTCGTTCGAAATTTCAGGCAGATCTGGAAGAGGAAGAGACGATGGAGCAGTGTAGTTTCCTTCATATTTCACAAGTGCTGTGACTGTGTAATTGTTATAGAGAGCTGCACTATCGAAGAATGGATAAGCAGCCATGTAGTAGTGGCTTGCAGATTGATTTGCTGTGAGTAAAAGATCCATTGTCTGGCCTGGAGATATCATTATATAAGATGAAACGAAGGGTTTTAAATAGGCACCATCTTGACCCACGACAGTTAATGTATGGTTGGCTATTCCAAAGAAGTGGGCCTCATTCATCCCGCCATGGACAACTTTCAGAAGATAGGTCTTTCCTTGAGTTACTGTCAAGTTGTACGTCAGATCTGTTCGTATTTTTCAAAAAACATGAAACAGAGAAAGTATTAATTTCGAGGTAATTGTGAGAATCCGATCAGATGAATGTATATTTGGAGAGGTTAATTTATCGTACCCGAAGAACAGTTGGATAATGATCCTACAAAACCATTGATGGTGTAGGCATTAGATACATTTGGATCACCACCTGTTGCTAAGGCAGTGGTTATTATTTCCATGACATCTCCTTTGTACCATTCACCTGTCACCTCCAAAGAGAAAAGTTAAATAACATATCAAATATATCCACACACACGTCTATACACCTACGTATCTATACTTATACATACATAAATGCATGCGTCGTGTGGTTTTGTGACGGTACGACTCGTTCTATGCCACAATGGTCCAATTTTATAATAATCCATATATGAATGCATACACATGTCTATACATAACATATTAAATACATATTTACACTCATACATGCATAAACACATGTGTTGTGTAGTTTTGTGACAATCTGTCTTGTTCTGCAACCAAATAATCCAACATTTGAATGAAGCGTGAGATTTTAAGACAAAAGAGAAAGATACACTATGTATCATTACTTGAATATGATTAATACGAGTGATTTATAAATAATATATTTTTTTCTACATTAAGATAAAATTTCAAAATAAAATTATACTATCAAGTCGAGTTTTTATATTTCGTATATGTTTCTCTATGCTCCAAAATAAGTGCAGTGAACGTTCAGTCTTATTTGATATTCAGAGGGAGGACAACATAAAGTATGACTTCTAAGTTCTAACTAACCTTCTTAACGTTTTTGCTTTTAACTTTTGTTGTATTTAATGAAATAAAGGGTAATCGTCAAAAGCGAGAAAGCAGATTTGAATAAATAATTAAGGAATAAATACCTAACACAAGGACTTTTTCTGCGTAAGGTTTGGGGAAAGGGAACGAGTCGCCGATGGGCGGTGAAATGACAATGGCGCCATGCACGGTGGCTCGAGTCCAGTCGCTGTGAGCGTGCCACCAGAGGGTCCCTTCTTCAGTAGAGAATATAACCTCGTACGTGAAATTATGGCCTGGTTTTATTGGACACTGCGTTATGTTTTCTGGCCCATCCGACCATGGATTCCTTGGTTGCTTCACTCCATGCCTGCATGAACTTACAGATAAACATTCTGTTCCACACTTTATGGGTTTTCCTCAGAAAGAAAAGGTTCCACTCTTCTATTTTTTCAAAAAGTGTGTTGATTTCAATGGCTGGCCTAGCTTTATGTTTTAATTGCGTGGGTGAGTTTTGCTGCTTTATCATACAAAATATGTCCATGTTGGAGCGATGGTGAAAGGAAAAAGCTATTTTTGCATGATTGCATAAAATATTGAAACATAACTATGTGTTATGATTGAGGGTAGATGAGGGAGTTTTCTTACGTGGGTAAGTTGGGAAGAATGGTAGGCTTGACATTTCAAAAGGACGACTTTTTCGTTAGAATAGGGTGGTCTTTTGTATTATTGGGTCGTTTTCTTCTGGTTCACTCTTCCTTCTTCCTTAGTTTCTAGTTTCATTAATGGAGTTTTTTAGAGAGAGAGAGAGAGAGAGAACCAGTGAAGTGTGACGCCGTAAGGTCCTTTGTTGATAGCATTAACGAAAGCCGTATCGCCTTTACGAACATGGATTGTCGGACCAGGAAACATGCCATTTACGACCAACATGCTCTTCGTAGAGCAGAGTCTGGTAAAGTTCTTCTCTTCCATCTGAAACAAAAATACATGAACACCCCATTTTTCAGTAGGTGAAGAAGAAGAAAATGGCAATAAAAGGCTCCATTGTTGAACTTACAATGAAGGTGTAGTGATGAACATTACGAGCCATGGCTAGAAGAAAGCCATCGAATAACAAAAACCCTAAAATTCCAAGAATCAGACCCATCTTCATTGAAAACTAATATTCTCTCAAACTCTTTTTACCAGAAACTCAGACCCAAACGAATGTCCAGTTTCCTTTGTGATGTGTGTTGATGATGATGCTTTAACTTCTACTTATAGACCGTCCAACGCAAGAAATAGAGCAAACTAAAATAATTATTCGTAGTTAATTAAATTACCAACCATTTTGACATGTGATAAGATAACTGTGTCTGAATACCTTATGTTTGTCATTTATGTTGATTAATTAATCATAGGACAATCACACAGTAATCCTCAAATTTTACCACTGACTCGGCTTCATGATTCACGAAAACCAGACTTTGAAAAGATCAAATTTAAGTTTGTAACGATGACTCAATTTCTTGTTTAAACGAAATATTCAAAGAATTTGAAATGATTAGGGTAACACTTTTTACTTTTGAGTAAATAAATAAATAAGTAAAAATAGTACAATCTTTTGCATGTAAATAAATAAATAAATAAAAATAGTACAATCTTTTGCATGTGTATTGTAATGTACAATTAACTTCATCTGTGTAGCCAGGCCACGTCGTGACATATAAATACATCGTACACAATCTTCTTTTTATTATTTATATAATTTGAGTTGGAATTTTTTTTTTTTTTTTTGCATTAATTTTAAGTAATTATCAAATATGGTTTTTAATTGAATGGAAAATTACCTAAATTAAGAAACGTGGGTCAGATAAATTCAAATGGATAAGAATTAGAGCAGAATCTGTCAACAAGTTTATCTCAATAAAGCTGTAATTATATTTTAGGTTATAAAACACTTACAAAATAATAATATTATATTAAGACTAATCAATTTCATACTTAATTAAATCCATAGTTTTATGAAAAATTTAAAAAAAAAAATGAAGAACTTTCAAATATTAACATATCAAATTTTTGTTATTACCCATCCATGCAAGATCTCACATACGTGCCTTCTTTTTATCCTTCTTATATGTAAATATTTTTTATTTTAAAATAAAGTAATTATTTAAGGTCAGAGAACAATATTCTCATCTGAAAATACTTCTCAAGTGTAAAATCTTAAACTATTTAATTAACATTAATTTAACCATTTATAAACGTCTTTCACGCTGCAACTACGATCTTAATGATCCAATATCGAAGTTCTAAACGATATTGAAGAGATGAAACGAGATGTCGTGTTAAATAAGTCCGCGATGAACATACCACTTGTGTTCGAAATTTCTTTTTCCTTTTTCGGTGATTATTTACACACACAAGTTAAGAATTGTGGAAGAAAGTTGTGCTAATTGGTTCTTTTTGCTTAAAATGCATGTATTTTTAGTACAAAAATTATTAAAAAAATAGCATGTGTGAGTGGAGAATCATAATCAATACAATCAAACAAAGACTTAGAAATCTTGCTGTCCCAATAAATTTTCTTGCAAAAAAACAAATACCCCCAATTATTCGAGGTCATGTTCTCATTTATTCCCACATGAATTATTGGATCGGATGAGAAAGTGAGTTCATACGCATATAAATTAACGAGCTTAAAATATGTAATTAAATGTTGATGCGTAGTTATTGGCTTTAAAAATTAATGTTTTACTATTAATTAAACCTAAATTAGAGTATATATTTAACGTGGATAGTGTTTTCCATTACTGTGTCATCACGAAAAACAAACTCATAGCCAACTATCATATTTACTCATCTTAACATAAATATATTAGAAAAATTATAATAATTATTGACGCACAAAAATAATAAAATATTGAGAAATCACATAGTTTATTAATCTCAAGACTTGAAATTTATAAAACAAATTCTATAAATAAAAATTTACATAAAATGATTATTTTAATATTTTAATATTATCTTGGGCCACGTATGTACCATAGTACTATATTTAAATAATTTATCCTTAAAGGCAAAAGATTCCCTCAGCTTAAAAATCTAAAAATTATATAATTTAGATTTAAAAATATATATTTTATATAAATAAAAACGACTCAAGATTCTATTAATTGTAAGAGGCACATCGATTGGAATAGTGAAAAATAAATAGTTTCTAAGTAAAGTTCTCCTTAATCTTAACTAATACAACACGTTTTGGACTAACAAAAAGACAAAATCGTGCAGAATTTGATTCAAATCATACAATATTGTATTAGAATATTAGGAGGAACGAGGAACGTTGCATATTACTATCATTTTATTATTCTCAATGAAAATTCATATTCTTGTTCAAAAAGTATTTTAGAATATACTTGTCTTCAATTTAATATAAAACTATGCATCGTTAGCATGAAAATGACATTAACACGTAATAAACACGAAACATTACCTAATTTCATACGACTTTATATATTTAATTATAATTAACCGCGTACATAAAGTTGGTAGATAGGGGCATTTTTGTTTTTCTTGACAATTTTTTTCACCTTATTTTCCATCTCCTTTAAAACTTCATCTCCTACTCTCTCTTTTTGATAAAAAAAATATATTGTTAATTTTACGCGTTTTGGCATTATTTATCCCTATTTTTCTTAGTTTATTAAGGTAATTTTACATTAAAATATAATATAAGAAAGATATTAAATAGTTTTTTTTAATTAAATATAAAACAATTAACAGTTATTAAAATATTCAAGACCGACAACCGTTAAAATTTCATTGTATGCCTAAGCTTTAGAAAAAACATTAAATTCAATACCCAAGTTGCACCTACTGTTTATACATTACATAATTTTTATAATATGAAATAAAAAATAGAAAATTGATGCGGATGTCACTCCCACACGTAGAACATGTGTATATATATATATATATTATCTTATGAAATCGACCTTACGTAGAACGTATTCCCATCTAATTTTGTAGTATAAAACTCAGTTACGAGATTGATCGATCGAATCAAAATCAAATTGAATCCCGGAGAAAGAGAATTTTGCGGAAGAAGAAACAGAAGTTCAAAATTATCATTACGAAACTACAAATGTTTAAGTTCAAATAACAAATCAACATCAAATTGAATCCTGCGGAGAAGAGAATTTTGTGGAAGAAGAAGTAGAACTTCAAAAAAAACGTTACGACACTATAAATGTTTAAGTTAGAATAATGTGTCCACAAATAGTCAACGGAAAAACTTGCAAACCAAGCAAAATATAGGGTGCATAATTATGTAAACAATTTGATAATGTCACACACTGTTTACATAATCACGTCTCAAAATCGTTGTCATTAAGATAGACATTATCTCATCATTTTAAAATGAAATATCAAAAATACTTAGCATCAACATCTTGTGGCACGTAATCACTCAAGAATTTATCGCATTAATATTTTTAAAAAAATATATACGTTGATTATCATTTAACAAATTACTAATAATTTTAAAAGCTTAAACTTGTGGGTTGAAAAATAATTTAATCATTTATATTTTTCACAACAGTCTCTCTCATGACTATACCATTTTCTTTTTTTTATTGGTTCTTATGTGTAAATATTTTTTTAATATTATTAATTTTTTACTTTACCGAGATTCGAATTTCGAATTTCTAACTCTGATATCATAACAAATTATCAATAATTATAAAAGATTAATCTCATAAGTTGATAATAATTTAATAATTTATATTTTCTTAACACGGTATATAATTAAGATTTTCAAAGATGTTAAAGAAGCCGTTAAGCACGCGTAAAATAGTTTATTATTTTATTTCGTAAGTAAAATATTGATAAGAACCATAGGAGTTAATTCCAATTTAATAATTAAGTACCCTTTAATTAAAACTAAAACTGTCACTAGTTAAACATAGATTGATTTAATATGAAGTATATCATTGAAAATAATTGTGGGAAACAGCTCATATTATTGGACTTTATTAACTTAACCAAAGTTAAATTAGGATGGACACACTTCAAATTCAATTATTTAAAACCCACTTGTGCAGTGCTATCCAATAATGACAATTAAAATATTATTAACCAGAAATGTCTTCGAAAACTTATCTGGATCGGGTCAATGGTAAATTAACTTTTCTTGGACTAGTCAAGCTTAATAATTATGAACAAACGTTTTCAGCCAGTGATTACCCATTATTTGTAACGTGAGTACTTTTTTAAAATATTTACAAGATGATCAAGGAGAATTAGAATTATTATTATTATTTTCAAAATTTAAATACTAAAGTATGTGATATGTTAATTTTCAGTTTTATAAAATAATCTACCAAGGCATTAGGATATTTATTCGATCAATAAATGTAACAATCTGTCCTGTAAAAGTAAAGACGATCCGAGATGTTATTGATTACGATGGTTCAATTCATACTAATAAGAATGTACAATCTCAAATCGCTTGGGAGAGTGAAAAGTTAATAGTTTATAAGTAAAGTTCTCTTTCCTACGTAGTATAACGTATTTTGGGTTAATCTCAATAATAAAATCGTGTAAAATTTAATGCAAAACAGACGGTATTATACTCCATAATAAATTTAGGGCAATGTTAGGTCGATAACTTATTTTTATGTTCTATTTTTACACTTTATAAGCGTGTTATTATTTTATTAATTCATATAATTTATTATTTGAAATATTTATATTATATTTTAATAATTAAATATAATTTCAACTCAATTTTTCACGTGGGAGGAAAAAAAACCAATGAGGAATAGTTATTTTATTGATTAACCTATTAGCCTATAACTCTGCCAAATACAAAATTCCTGACAACCCATGGGGACAAAGCCATGAACTGACGATGCAAAATATTAACACGTTTTCATGCATTCACAATTAAAACTCATGATTTGAGAGAAGCGTCGGTGGAATTTGAAATTTCAATTGAGGATGAATTATTAGTTGTAATTATTAATTAGTGCACCCAAATAATCACTTAAAACTTTCAATAACAAAGTTTAAAATAATGAAATATTATAAAATCATTTGTGACGTAAATCGACCTTAACATATGATTTGTTTTTAGAAGAACAAATTAATAAATGAAGAAAATGATGGAGTCAATTTAAGTTTGTAACTACTAAAGAAGGTGGATAGCATGATCATGTTTTGAACGAGATAATTAAAATAAGAGAAATTAATAAAATAAATTTTAGACTTTGGGACCAGTGATACGTCAAATTATAAAAAAAAATAATTATGAACAATTAAAACTTCGAATTATGAAAAATAAACGATACAAACTTCGTAGTTACGTTTTTCGTTAAAAGTTGCACTTATGTTACCGTAATATCTTAACATATGATTTGTTTTTAGAAGAACAATTAATAAATTATGAAATGATGGAGTCAATTTAACTTTGTAACTACTAAAGAAGGTGGATGGCATTACCATGTTTTCAAAGAGATAATTAAAATAAGAGAAATTAATAAAATAAATTTCAAACTTTTGAGTAAGCAGACAAGTCAATTTTTTTAAAATATTTTGCATATAATTAAAATCTGGTACGATGGGAAATTAATGATCGTAAATCTCACCGTCACGTTTTTTTGTAAAAAACATATCGAGATGAACATTGCAATCACGGTAACATTATTTATAATTATTAATTAAAAAAACAAAAAAAGAAGTCTACGCAACCTTTAATTATGAATAATACACATTAAAAATTTTTGGCTAGCTAAAATTTCGAACGGTGAAAAATAAACGATGCAAACCTCGTATTTACATTTTTTATTAAAAAAGGTCGAGACGTCATGTTAACATCATTATTTTTATTAATTTAAAAAAAGAACTCTACGCAACCTTTAATTATGAATAATAATACACTTTAAAAAATAAAAAAAGCGTGAAAAATTATTTATAATAAAAGAAAAACGTGAAAGATAAAAATGTAAACGATAATTACTTCCAATCAACGGCGAAAGAATTGCTGGAATCGGACCAGTCTGGCAGAACAGGTCGAAGAAGAAGACTTTGTCCAGAGAGAGAATAAGAGGTGGAAAACGTGGGTGGGAAGAAGAAAAAGATGAAAAGATGGGAAAGAGTCTAGCCCAGCTTTATAGCGCCCATTGAATTGCAGTACATAGGAAAAAAGATGGAGTACAAACTTAGTGCACTATGTTCTAGTACTACATCTTTGTTTTTGCTAAGCAATTGTTCCTGTACACTACACTAGCCAACAATTGAATTAACTATGTTAGAGTTCAGAGTGACCCGAATTCTAGTTGAGTTGGGTTGGGTCGGACCCATATCCAATATTATGGTTATTTATTTTCTCAATATATTGATGTTTGAGTCACAAAACTCATTGTATCTTGATTTCTTATTAGTGATTTCTCCTCTGCCCGTGGTTTTTTTTTCTCGTTAGGGTTTTCCACGTAAATCTTTATGTCCATGCTTCCGCAGTTTTCTTTTTCTGTTTTGCGTTCGATTCTCAACTAAATCCAACCTATTTTTGCAAAAATAATTCTCAAGAATGATTGAATTACTCAATTGCAATGATAATTAGGGTTGGGTCGGTCTGATTCTGCCTTAAAATTGGGCCAAACCGTGGACTCTCGGGTCTTAGCTTTTGGAATTGAAACTCGAACGGTTAGATTTTGAAATCAAATTGAATTGAGTCATTTTTACAGTTTGATTATGAAACTAAAAGAAAAAATAATATTTTTAAAATATATACAATTTTGATTGATTTTGGACCCATTTTGTGGGGTTTGGGTTGAGTTTGTGCTAAATTTTGAGTTATTATTGGATCTGAGTCGAATTTTGCAATTCGGTTCAATTTTCATGTTTTCGACCCCCAAGACCGTGAATCTAAATGTGATCTACAATTCTACTACATCCAAAACCAGGTATAGTATTTGTAGAGGTGACATCCGGACCGAACTACTAGTTCTAAATCGTTTCTACACATTCCTAATGATAATCACATCAGTGGTATATAAATTTATACTAGATCTTATAAGGTAAAAATGTATGTTACTTAGATGTATAGAAGCGTGTGACACTATCATGATTAAAATAAGTTCTTAACCAGTCCATAAAATATATTTTATAAAACATAAATCAAACTCCTTTTTTAATAAAAATAAAACTCCACAGTTTAGCATCTGTCACACAACCTTCGAGTCTCACTCATGAAACTCATCTTCTCTACTTCATCAACAAAGTCATTATCACTAGCTTCAATACATACACTATAGAGTTTAAACTAATAAGTCTAATTCTAAGTGAGTAGAGAACTAAATTAATTAATCACGTCACTTTCTTTATTTTCATGCATCTATCAATATTAAAATTTCACATCAACTATAACAACAACTTAGAGCAGTTCACTATATACATGCAAGATATAATAAAATATCAATTCTTTTCTCTTTCTTTCTTTTATTATTCATATTTTTTATCTTTTCAAGAATGAGTAAGCTTATTATAAAACAATCTCGCAATTTCGGGTGATAGGTACGCCATCAACCGAATTCTCTGTTAGCTACTACACACATCAATGCACAGCAACCGACATCAACCGATCTGCCCCGACATTAATCCAAAGCAAACTAACAGGTATTTGCACCCTTTTGATTCCCTCCGAAAGAGTGTGTCCTCCAGACCAATTTATGTATCTTCTTTGTTCTTTCTATTTTTCATATATGCCACAACATTGTAGTAAAATAAACAACTAAATTATAATCTATTATATCCTCGAGTAAAACAACACTTAATAGTAAGCAAGGAATATCATATTAAGACAAATCAATTTCGTGCATGATTATACTTAATTAAAACACTTACAAAACACTTAATAGCAAGCAGGGAATATCATATTATGTTTTAGGTTATAAAATACTTACAAAATAATAATATTATATTAAGACTAATCAATTTCGTGCATGATTATACTTAATTAAAAAAAAAAAAGAAACTTTCAAAGATTAAAATATCAAGATTTTTGTTATTGCCATCCATGCAAGATCTCGATATAATTGTTGAGATGAAATTAATTTAATTAAATTTTTTCTTTTAAAATTTGCATCACAAACGTACCTTCTTTTTATGTTTCTTATATGTAAATTGTTTTTATTTTAAAATAAAGTAATTATTTAAGGTTAGAGAATAATATTCTCAACTAAAAATACTTCTCAGGTGTAAAATCTTAAACTATTTAATTAACAATAATTTAACCATTTATAAATGTCTTTCACGCTGCAGCTACGGTCTTAATGATCCAATATCGAAGTTCTAAACGATATTTGAGAGATGAAACCAGATGTCGTGTTAAATAAGTCCACGATGAACATACCACTTGTGTTCGAAAATCCTTTTTCTTTTTCGGTGATTATTTACACACACAAGTTAAGAATTGTGGAAGAAAGTTGTGCTAATTGGTTCTTTTTGCTTAAAATGCATCTATTTTTAGTACAAAAATGAATAAAAAAAATAGCTTGTGTGAGTGGAGAATCATCAGTCAATACAATCAAACAAAGACTTAGAAATCTTGCTGTCCCAATAAATTTTCTTGCAAAAAAACAAATACCCCAATTGTTCGAGGTCATGTTCTCATTTATTCCCACATGAATTATTGGATCGGATGAGAAAGTGAGTTCATACGCATATAAATTAACGAGCTTAAAATATGTAATTAAATGTTGATGCATAGTTATAGGCTTTAAAAATTAATGTTTCACTATTATATAAACATAAATTAGAGTATATATTTAACGATATTTTTCATTTTTCATGTTTTTGACCTCCAAGACCGTGAATGTAAACGTGATCTACAATTCTACTACATCCAAAACCAGGTATAGTTTTTGTAGAGGTGAGATCCAGACCGAACTACTAGTTCCAAATCATTTCTACACATTCCTAATGATAATCATATAAGTGGTATATAAATTTATACTAGATCTTATAAGGTAAAAATGTATGTTACTTAGATGTATAGAAGCATGTGACACTAGCATGATTATATTGTGAAACATTTTATGTGAAAAAAATTAGGTAATAATAAGTTCTTAACCAGTTCATAAAATACATTTTATAAAACATAAATCAAACTCTTTTTTTAATAAAATAAAACTTCACACTTTAGCATCGTCACACAATCTTCGAGTCTCACTCATGAAACTCATCTTCTCTGCTTTATCAACAAAGTCATTATCACTAGCTTTAATACCTAAGCTATAAAATTTAAACTAATAAGTCTAATTCTAAGTGAGTAGAGAACTAAATTAATTAATCACGTCACTTTCTTTATTTTCATGCATCTATCAATATTAAAATTTCATATTAACTATAACAACAACTCAGAGCAGTTCACTATATATATGCAAGATATAATAAAATATTAGTTCTTTTTCTCTTTCTTTCTTTTATTATTCATATTCTTTATCTTTCCGAGAATGAGTAGGCTTATTATAAAACAATCTCACAACTTTGGGTGATAGGTACGCCATCAACCAAATTCTCTGTTAGCTGCTACACACATCAATGCACAACAACCGACATCAACCGATCTGCCCCGACATCAATCCAAAGCAAACTACCAGGTATTTGCACCCCTTTGGTTCCCTTCGAAACAACGTGTCCTCCAAACCTATTTATGTATCTTCTTTCTTCTTTTTATTTTTCTTATATGCCACAACAATGTAGTAAAATAAACAACTAAATTATAATCTATCATATCCTTGAGTAAAACAACACTTAATAGTAAGCAGGAAATATCATTTCAATTCAAATAGACAGCAAAATTCTTATACATCATGTTTTTATTGAAAACAAAATCTATATTTATCAACACAATCAGCAGAGCAATCAGATCCTCAAGTTAAATAAAAATAGTTTTGAAATTATAGAACATCATATCATAACACATAAAATAAAATATCACATATTTGAGACATTAAAGATAAAAACAACGAACATATCAAACATGGTCACCTAGAGTCTTGTGGTATAGGCGGAATGGCCAAAAGCATGCATATCTACGTACCTGAATTTCGTGTACTATACCCTACCAAAATTTTAACTTAAATGAGCCAAAGTCCTCTCAGTTAGCACATGTAATCCTCTTCTCAGATTTCTTCTCTATAACCCAACAAAATTTCTGTTAGCCTAAGTGCAAAATTTTAGTTAGCCACAAAATTTTAATTTGTATTATTCATAATTAAAGGTTGCGTAGATTTTTTTTAAAATTAATAAATATAAATTATGTAAATGTAACTGCAATGTTTGGTTCGATATTTTTTGACAAAAAATGTGACCGTGAGGTTTGCCGTCGTTCGTTTCTAATAATTCAATATTTTAATTATATACAAAATATTTTTAAAATTTGACATGTCGCTCACTCAAAAGTCCAAATTTTATTTTATTAATTTCTTTTATTTTAATTAAATACATGATAATGCCATCCACCTTCTTCAGTGGTTACAAAGTTAAATTGACTCCATCATTTCTTCATTTATTAATTATTCTTCTAAAAACAAATCATATGTTAAAATTGCGTTACGTCACAAATAATTTTATGATATTTCATTATTTTAAATTTTGTTATTGAAAGTTTTAAGTGATTATTTGGCTGCACTAATTAATAATTATAACTAATAATGCAAACTTAATTAAGGTGTCTGGTGGTCGTCGCAACTAACCTATTCTCACCAAGCTTAAGCTTTTCTCGAGAGAGAGAGAGAGAGAGAGAGAGAGAGAGAGAGAGAGAGAGAGAGAGAGAGAGAGAGAGAGATGACTATAGTGCAAGTTATATATATATATATATAGATGTAAATATATTATTTTTTATTTTTGAATCTTTTCAATTATGTTGGGCTTTCTAGGCCGGGCCAAGATAAAATTTAGTTTATTGAATCTTAATAGATTATAGTCTTAATATCAGGGGAAGAATTAAATTACCAATTTATCTTCCTAGGTGACAATTTAATGTCGTTGCTTGACTTTTTGCATTGCTTCATCATCGTTAGACATTTGATTCATCATCGCTGATACACTAGTTTGCTAGTTCTTCAAATCCCCATTCCAGTTAAAGAGAAGTTTGCATAAACAATTTTTTGATTCCTTATTCAAAAGTGTTGAAAATAGCGTTGAAATAACGAACGAGATTTGGAAAAGAGAAAGAGAAAACAGTGGACACCCAATTTACGTGGAAAACCCAAGACGGGAAAAAACCACGGGCAGAGGAGAAATCACTATAGAAATCGGTACTATGAGCTTTGCGACTCAAGCATATATTTATAGATAAAGGAAACTCTAGTCATACGGAAATATAGAAACTCTAATCCTGCAGGAATTAGGAAACCTCCAATGTGGGCCGAACTGGCCTGGCCCAAATGGAATCCGCGTCACACTGAACCCTAACAATCTCCACCTTGACACGAATTCCACCCTATAAATATAACTCGAGAAAACCTCCTCTTCCACAAATGCCCCTTAGGGCGAAATCAGCAGCTAATACCAGCCAAGCTCAAACAATGTTTGAAATTTGGGTGTGGGCAAAGTCTTTGTCATCATATCAGCAGGATTATCATGAGTACTGATTTTACTGACTGCAAAATCACCACGAGCAACCACTTCACGAACAAAATGATAACGAATATCGATGTGCTTCGTCCTCTCATGAAACATCTTATCTTTAGTGAGAAATATTGCACTCTGACTGTCGCAAAACACTGTGGCAATTTGCAAATCTCCACTGAGCTCACCAAACAAACCTTTTAACCATATGGCTTCTTTACATGCCTCTGTAATAGCCATATATTCTGCCTCTGTAGTAGACAACGCAACGGTATCCTGTAAGGTAGCTCTCCAACTGATAGCGCAACCCCCAACTGTAAAGACATATCCGGTAAGAGATCTCCTCTTGTCAATATCCCCCGCATAATCAGAATCAACATATCCAATGACAGGATCTCAAGTTCTTCCAAATTGAAGACACACATCACTAGTTCCCCGCAGATACGTAAGAATCCATTGAACAGCTCTCCAATGTTCTTTTCCCGGATTTGCCATGTACCTACTAATTGCACTGACTGCGTAAGATAAATCTGGACGCGTGCATACCATACCATACATGAGAGATCCCACTGCACTAGAATACGGAACTCGTGACATATAATTAATTTCATCATCTGAATGCGGACATAAGTCTGACGAAAGCCTGAAATAAACTGCAAAAGGAGTACCAACAGGTTTAGACTTATTCATGTTAAACCTGCAGAGAACTTTCTGAATGTACCCCTTTTGACTTAGGTACAATTTCCCAGATTTCTTATCTCTCTGTATCTCCATACCAAGTATCTTTTTCGCTGCTCCCAAATCTTTCATCTCAAACTCTTTATTCAGTTGTGCTTTGACCCTTTTGATTTCTTCAATATCTTTAGCTGCGATTAACATATCATCGATGTATAAGAGCAGATAAATCACTGACCCATTCTGACTGTTCTTCATGTAGACACAGCTGTCAAAATTGCTCCTTCTGAAATCTTGAGCAAGCATGAATGAATCAAACCTCTTATACCACTGTCTAAGCGACTGCTTTAGACCATAAAGGGACTTCTTCAAAGAACAGACATAGTATTCCTTTCCGGAGACTATGAAACCTTTAGGTTGTTGCATAGATGTCCTCCTCAAGCTCTCCGTGTAAAAAGGCAGTTTTCACATCCAACTGCTCAAGCTCAAAGTCGTGCATAGCCACAACACCTAGCAAAGCTCGTATCGAACTGTGCTTAACCACTGGAGAAAACACATCAGTGAAGTCTACACCTGGAATCTGACTGTACCCTTTAGCCACCAACCGTGCTTTGTACCTGTCTTCTTCAACACCTGGTGTACCTTCCTTTTTCTTGAACACTCATTTGCAATTAACCACTTTCTTTTCTTTCTGCAATTTAACTAAGTCCCATGTGCCGTTTTTCTGAAGAGACTCCATCTCCTCCTGCATGGCGATCATCCATTTCCCTGAATTTTCTGAACTCACGGCCTCTGAATAAGAAGACGGTTCTTCACTGGAATCAATGTTTTCAACTACACTCAAAGCATAAGCAACCAAATCTGCTTCACCATATTTCTGTGGAGGTCTAATCTCTCTTCTTGGCCTGTTTTTAGCGATGGAATACTCTGTCAAAGTTGATCTTGGTGATTATGCGGAAACTGTATCACCCTGATTATCTGAACTAGTCTGACCTGAGGACTCTGATGTCGACCCTGTTTCAACTTCAACCTCAACCTCGCTACCTGATAGATCATTAGTCTTATCTATCAACCCTTTAGAAGATGAATTCCCGAGCATAGCAGCTTCATCAAAAACCACATTTCTGTTCACTATCACTTTCTTGGATTCAGGGCACCACAACCTATATCCCTTAACACCAGACGGGTATCCCAGGAATATACATTTCAATGATCTTGGCTCTAACTTGCCATTATCAACGTGAGCATACGCGGAACAACCAAATACTCTCAAACCTGAATAATCAACAAGATTACCAGACCAAACTTCTTCAGCAGTTTTCTTATCAAGAGCATTTGACGGAGAACGATTCACAATGTAACAAGCAGTAGCAGCAGCTTCAACCCAAAACGACTTAGGTAAACCAGAATTTGAAATCATACACCGCACCTTTTTCATTAAAGTTCTATTCATACGCTCTGCCACTCCATTTTGCTGTGGAGTTCCCGGGACTGTCAGATGCCTCATAATGCCTTCTGACCTGCAAAAAGAGTTGAACTCTCCTGAACAAAACTCTAACCCATTATCGGTGCGTAAACATTTTACCTGCTTCCCTGTCTGCTTTTCAATCTTCCACTCCTTGAACGTAACGAACACATCACTTTTCTTCTTGAGAAAGAACACTCAAAGCTTTCTTGAAAAAACATCAATCATGGTCAACATATAATGTGCCCCTCCCTTGGAAGGCACCGGTGCTGGACCCCAAAGATCTGAGTGGATGTAACCTAGTATTTCCTTCGTACTGTGAGTGGCTGTTGTGAATGTAACTCTCTTCTGTTTCCCAAAAATACAATGCTTGCAAAATTGTAATTTGCTTGTGCTCTGACCATTCAAAAGTCCTCTTCTGCTAAGCTCATTCATCCCATTTTCACTCATATGCCCCAAACGCATATGCCATAATCTGGTAAGATCTTCATCTGACAATGAAGTACCAACTGCAACATCCCCTACAACTGTAGATCTCTGCAAAACATATAAATTACCAGATTTTCTCTGCCTTTTCATCATAGTAAGAGAACCACGGCTAATCTTCAAAACTCCACCTTCACCGGTGTACCTGTACCCTTTCAGATCAAGAGTACTCAACGAAATCAAATTTCTCTTCAAATCGGGAACATGTCGCACGTCACAAAGTGTTCTGACAACTCCATCATATATCTTGTTCTGATCGAACCAATCGCTGCTATCTTGCACGATGAATCATTACCCATCAATACTGCACCTTTTAGCACTGGCTCATATGTCGAAACCAATCTTTGTTGAGACACATATGAAACGTACAGACCGAATCCAGAATCCATTCCTCAGATGGCTTTGAAATTCCGTCAGACACTACCAGAAGATCTCCTCCTGATACACACTCGTTTTCTTCAGCGACAACTGTTTCACCAGAATTCACTGGTTGTTTTCCCTTCTGATCAGCTTGCTCTTTTCTCTTATTCTGCAATTTGTAACACTCAGATTTAATATGCCCCTTTTTCTGACAGAAAAAACAAATTTTATTTCTGTTCCTGGACTTTGATCTGCTTTTCGAACCCCTTCGGTTACTGTTCCCTTTATCGTACCTCTCTGATGTTCTACCCCGGGTGATCAATCCCTCTCCTTGAGTTCCATATCCAACTACAAGGTGCTTCATCCTTTCTTTTGAAAGCAAAGTATCGTAGACATCTTTCAGAGTCAACGTGTCCCGACTGTACAAAATGGTATCCGAGAAAATATTGTACGATGCAGGCAATGAACATAGCAAAATCAAACCCAAATCCTCCTCATCATATTTGCATTCCATTGCTTCCAAATCCGAAACAATTCCTTTGAATGCAGCCAAGTGTTCTTCAATCGAAGTTTCTTCTCCCATATGATGAAAATATAACCGCTGCTTTAAATGCAGCTTACTCGTCAGGGTTTTATGCATGCACAATTCTTCCAACTTTATCCATATTTCAGCAGCAGATTTCGCCTTCATGACATCCTCCAAAATCGCATTTGATAAATGAAGACGGATCACAGATAACGTTTTTCTGTCCCTCAATAATTTTTCCTTCTCGGTCAAAGACGCTGGCATATAATCGAACCCCAATAATGTATTATCCAATTCCATCTGAGCAAGAACATCTCACATCTTTATCTGCCATATCATAAACCTCGTATTCCGATCCAACATCGGAATTTCATATTTCATCGAAGTCATCCACAAATTTTCAAAAATCTGACAAAATATCAGCACCAAAATTGACGCCCCCAAATATTCCAAATATACCAATATCTCCACCCAAAATAATTCAGGTTATATCAGCCACAAAAATATCCAAAACTGATTCGTCCAAATTTTGAAAATTCCAAAAATACCAAATTAACTTTATTTTTCAATCGGCTGGACGTTCGACGGAGAATCGGCGACGGAAGGACTGATCGGCGGCCTTCCCTGTTTTGTTCTCCTGTTCTTCGATCAACAGATGATCGACGGCGCGGGCGACGGGATCCTCTCTGGACAGATTTACCTGCGGCTTCTGTCTTCGGCGCGAGATCGTCCCTATTCTCCGGCGATCGACGACGCGCAAGACGTGGGCTTCGGATCAACGGACAGCGCTCGTTCTTCGCTGTTTCGGCCGACTCCAGCGGCTTTCTTCGCCGCGGTTCTGTTTGGTGCTCGGCGACAGCGACGACGGCTTCTGTCTTCGCTGGACAGATCGATCGGCGGCTTCTTCTTTGGATCGATCTGTTCTTCGCAGATGCAGATCGCAGATGGGCAGCCAGCAGACTAGGGCTTCGGGCAGCTCGGGCAGGGCAGCGTCTGGGCAGCCTCAATTTATTTATTTATTTATTTTTTCAATTTCCTTTTTCTAAAACCAAAAATCAATAACTCGTTCCACCTCCGATAAATCGAAAACCTCGATTTTCAGAAACCTTCAACTTCCTCTAATACCAATTGTTGAAAATTGATATAGAGAACCTGAACCTTAGCTCTAATAGCAATTGTTGAAAATAGCGTTGAAATAACGAACGAGATTTGAAAAAGAGAAAGAGAAAACAGTGGACACCGAATTTATGTGGAAAACCCAAGACGGGAAAAAATCACGGGCAGAGGAGAAATCGGTACTATGAGCTTTGCGGCTCAAGCATATATTTATAGATAAAGGAAACCCTAGTCATACGAAAATATAGAAACCTTAATCCTGCGGGAATTAGAAAACCTCCAATGTGGGCCGAACCGGCTGACCCAAATAGAATCCGGGTCACACTGAACCCTAACAAGAAGTTTGTTAGCCTTTTTTAGAATTAACTTTTAAACACTGTTGGCAAAATATATTTCATGAACAATGTCACGATAGAAATATGAAGAAAATACACTATTGATGTCATGTTTTAAGGTGGGTCATCAGCTTACTGAGTTGAGCACACCTCTCTCTCTCTCTCTCTCTCTCTCTCTCTCTCTCTCTCTCTCTCTCTCTCTCTCTCTCGTGAGAAAAGCTTAAGCTTGGTGAGAATAGGTTAGTTACGACGACCACCAGACCCCTTACTTCCTGGTGGTGTTGAAACTTTGGGCAAAGGCACAGCCTTCAGCACTTTCTGCACAACAATCAACACGTCCTTTGACTCCTTTCGATCTCCATTCCTCAGCAGAATGAGGGTTACTTCTGGTTTTTCAAAAGAGTCTCATCTTTTTCTGCAACTGGAAGATTTTCCGGTTGGATTTCGTCTTCAAAGTCAATCTTTGAAGACAAGCAACATTCCGAATCTTCTCTCTCAACTCCCAAACACTTTCAAATGGCTTCCACCAAACTGAATCGTTTCGAAGCTTTGAAAATAACTTCCGTCTTTTGGGTGTCGTACTTCTTTGCTGCTGCAACTGAATTCTCCATATCTCTCTCCTCTCTCTCACTCTGTACGCTTTCTCTCTCTACGAGCTCTTCAATAATCTGCCCTATTTATATGGCGGCTGCACGGCGGCTAAGCAAGAGGAGAGTAAGCTCTTCTTATTCTGACGTCAATAAAGTAAAAAAGGAGAAGTCTATGGTTGACCAAGTGGAGTCTGCTCAGCTCACATACGAGGAGTCTATGATTTGACCAACCCACTGTACAACTTGTATATTTAACTTTCAAAATTTGTGTTCTTGATAAACAGTCCAGTTTGGCAGTAAAACGCGTGCCATTAGTTAATGGAAGATTACCTAAGAGTTCCTGATTATTGCTATCATTATAAATATAATAATAAACACAATTAGGGTTTTGAGAATTTTGGTAATTTCAATTGTTTTTGTCAACAGACTAAATTCTATTAGGGTTTCATAAACCAAATTCTATTTCGGTCCGCCCCAAAAATTCCACGATATTGAATAATTGAAGAAAAAAATAATAAATATTTTCGAGAATATATGGTGGGAGGGGAATATGTCATTCATCAAGCCATTTTCTTTTTTTTTTCTAATTTTTATATGGGGTTTGTATTATGATTTTTGTTACGTTACTATACATAGCTCATATTAGAAGAAGTGTACAATCTCGTATTACTTAAAATCGCGGGGGTTTAAACTCGAAATAGACAATATTATAATAATAGAATTAGAGTAATTAGTGAAAAGAAGTATCTGGTCTCATAAGAAAGTTATTTGTATTGACAATTCATTGACAACACTTGATTCTATATACTTAAATGTCCAATATTACAGATCTTTATTTGGATCTTTTTACTGAAAATGAACGAACCAGTTCCCCCAAATACATCTCTCTATCTCTCTATCTCTCAAGGATGAGCAAAGCTTGGCGAGTATTGGTTAGTTATGTTGTCCACCAGACCCTGTACTTCCTCCAGGTGTTGGAACAGTCGGCAATGCCAGAGCCGCCACTCGCACTCTCTGGTCAACAAATAACACGTTAGATCCATCTGCTTTATATCAGAGAGAGAGAGAGAGAGAGAGAGAGAGAGAGAGAGTTACCGGAGCAGTTCTCGTTGCGGGAGGATCAGCTGCTGATGGTTCAGATTCTGGCGTCGGAGAAGAATCTGAATCTTTCTCTACAGCTGGAAGATTTTTCAGCAGGATTTCGTCGTCAAGGTCTCTATTTGAACAGAACAAAGAGACTGACTTTTCTTTTCCAAATCCCAAACACCTCAAAAGGGCCTCCACCAAACTGAATCCTTTGAAAGGATTGATAATAACTTCCATCTTCTGAGTGTAATCGTAGTTCTCTATCTCTCTCTCGAGCTCTTCAATGGCAGTGAGAGTAAACATATTCTGTCCCAGTTTTATAGCAGCCGCATAAAGGTTTGAGAAAGTCAGTGGAGAGCAAGGAGTCGAAGGACGACCAAATCACACATGGGTGGTTTTCATTAAATGTGTGCTTGAATCAGTCAATTATTCTAAGTCACTGCAATCTACCATTAATTAACGAAAGATCATGTGTTTGACGTCGTGATTACTCTATGTTTATTCAAAGTTAACACATTCATTGAGGAATCTATCCAGTTCATTTTGTGAAAATATATTATTTTAAAATTTAAAATTTTGATCAATGAGATACTTATTGGATCAAGCTGTTAAAAATTTGAATTAAAAAGTCAGAGTCTCAAATATTCTCAGAAGGTAAAACCAAATTCTCTGTATGGTATCTCACCATAGATTATGTGTTTGATTATAAACCGCAGAACGTGACACAATAAACCACTGCGGTGTCATATGACATCGCATCGGTGTGACGATAAACCATTACGACTTCATATGACACCGCAGTGGTTTATTGTGACTCGTTCTGCCGTTTATTGTGACTCTGTCGCGATTTATCATCACACCGCAACGGTTTATCGTCACACCGCGGCGGTTTCTTATGAAGCTGTCGAGGGCCAACAAGATGTGTGATTTTTTAAAACTTTAGAGTCGCGACGGTTTGTAGACGAACAGCCGCGTCTCAACATTATGGCATTTAACGGAAAACATGATAGCCATGTTGGCGGTGTCATTTTTTCATAGTTCAGTGGTTAATTTGTTAGCAAAAAAATGATGATGATTGGTTTGTCAAAAATAGTAAAGGATGATGGTTGTTTTGTCATTTTCCCTTACAATAACAATAATGTCAACTGATGATGACCTATTTTCTTAAATGCATTATAAATAGGTCATTATTGTTTAGTCTAGAAATCCAAATTTTTAATTTTAGAATTCAAATTTTTGTTTTTGTAAAAATACTATAAATAAGTTTCGTGACTGAAGGGAATATATTTAACTTATTTGCAATTAGATTTCATTTGGCCTTTTTCAATTGGGTTTGGTATTGGTACTCCCAAATTCGAGGTAAGGGTTAATTTATGTTCAACATACATTAATTATTAAAACTTGATAATTTACATATAATCTCACATTAAATGACGTGTCCTTATTTGACACATCAGACTTTTATAAAACGTATAACTTTTTCGTTGAACATATTTAAATTTAATGTTTTGTTCAGTTACACTTGCATTTATATTTTTTGTATATATTATTGTTAACTAGAGTAATGAGACAGTTGTATGTGTCGTGTCTCTGAGCACAAAACTCTAAACCTGATTAGAGTCTGTTTGGTTGTTGCGATTACTTGAATATCGTCGTTATTGATTTTGTTATATACTTTATTACTTGTCTTTATTGCCCATAAATATTAAATTGTTTAAAATAAAATAATAAATAATTAGAATACACACATAATCTTTTTATTCATTTCTTAAATATAAAATTTAATCCATATTGAATTTAGTTAACTCACCCAAAATTAATTTTCCCTTTTTAGGAAATAATCAAATTGACCCCCAGTTGCCACCGCAAGAATAGAATTTAGAGACTTTCCTGAAAAAAAAATATTTTACTTTATTTTTCTTGAGTGACTTAAAATAATTTTAGTAAAGTTTGTACCTTAGTTTTTTTTTTATTTTACATTAGTTTCTCATAAATTATACCTTATTATTTCACGCTATATGATTGTCACATCTAACCTATATCATTGGGCCTAGTTTGTAAGTTAAACTTTTAAGTTTTTGATTGCTAACTATGGATTTAAGATGAGGGTTGGACGTTTTGAACCAAATTGTTTCCCGTTTTGTCTCGGGTTCCCTTTAGGACGTGACACATATTATGCCCGGAGTTCGTTAGTGACTCCATTTTCACTGAAATTTTTATTTTTAGTACAACAATGGTCCATTTTAATTACGTACCATATTATAGTGAGTTGTTTTAAACGTGTGTCATTCTGTACAATTTTCTTTCAAAAATGAATTTATGAAATAACAGTTTTAAGATCATGCAGGCTTAATTATCTTTCTAATTCAAATGCTAAATATCAAAGTTAATCTCTATTGAGTTTAGTCAACTCACCTTAATGACACATTTTTAGGATTTTATCAACAAAACTTACAGTTACTGAATCAAGATTAAATTCAACGAAGTTTATTTTATTTCCAGTACTTTAATAATTTTTCCCTTGAGAGATACTCTTTGAAGTACATTTTATTATACATAACTGTAATTTCTATTTTCATTTTTATTTTGCACAATTACTTTGGATTATTTTGTTACACTATCTTGATATCACTTGTTGGACCTGTTAAGCTCACGTTTTTTCGGGCTTTGACTTGTAATAAATGCTTTAAGATTTCCACTGTTAATTAACAAAATTAAAGAAATGGGTTGGATGTATGAAAAATGGATTTTTTTAGAAGGAAAAAAAATTAAATCCCCTTATTGGGGGTTGTTGTCAAGAAACAGGGGAGGAGTCTCCTCCATTTCTCTGCAATGGGGAGGGATGGCCGAACCCCTCTTCCCATTCACTGCAGAGAAATTTTCCTTCCAAATTTTCCTCCCCGATGAACCTTCCAAACTTTAATCTCTGGTGAGCTACATCTGTAAGGAAGAAAATAGGGTTGTTCCTTTGGGTTCTAGTGTCTCCTTCATCATCCAATGTAAGCTTCCAATCTCTTGGATTTTCCTACTCTTTTCTTCGCGAGTCAGTGGCTAATGGTCGGAAATAATTTCTGTGAGGAGTAGGAATTGGGCGGCGTCGTTGGAACCCATCGCCGATGGACTATCTTAATAGTGAGGTAAATCATTGGGGTAAGGAAAAACTTGATTTTAATTATGTGAGAAATTATGTGGTTGTTGGTGATGATGGTTTATGATTGTGGTTTTGGTCTGTGATTGATGGAATTCTACATTTGGGGGAGACACAGGAAGTCGAGAGGATATGACTAATTCATCCCTCCTCTACTCGGCCGACCTGCAACACAACATTGTCTCGTCCGAAACTTGTTTTGGGCCGAATTTAATTTTTACCCCAAATTTTTTAACTTGATCGCTCTTAGGTCGTTTCTTGAGTCGTATTGGACCGTGTTGGGTCTCCAACTCCAACGTCCTTGGATAATCTTTGTTTAGCTTAAAATTTTAAATAATTAATTTAAAATTTTGAATTTTAACTTTTAGTAAAAATTATTATGGTTAGATTCCAAAACGTAGGAAGTCATAGATCTCGTTGTTGTTAGGCTTCAATGGTTCATGTTAGCCTAAGTGTGTTAGGCGTATTTATATTTTGATGATGATTAATATTAATGAAATTAATAAGTTGTTTATTTGTTGAATGTATTTTATACGCAATATTTCGATTAACATTGAAAATACCCTTAATGAGAGTATTCTTATTGTCTAACGAGTTTGTCTAAGTCCATGTAGTGAGTAGATCATTGTGGGATTTAGAGAATTCGAGATGTGCAGATCGAAAATGAAGTATTTCAATATGGAGGTTTTCGGACGTGATGCAGTCGCAGTGGCTGTCGAAGAAGTCGACCGAAATGCTTCACAGATTCAAGTTTTGTGTTTTGGTCGAAAGCGAGGACGTGGAGATGTGTCCGAATATCTAAAGTTGTGCAGTCCGTGGTTTTTCGGTCTTGACGTTGTCGAAAATGCAGATGAGGAACTCGACTTAAAATGTCTGAAGTTCACTTCTGTAATATTTGGCATTTTTTGTGGTCTTGATGAGGTCGCAGTGGCGGTCTAAGACCTCGTCTGAAAAATTGCCCCACTTTGAATTTGTAATATTTGGCGATTTTGCGGACGAGAAACCGTCGAAGGCCCGTCGAATTTGGCGACCGAAAATGCACCTTTTTTTCATTTTACGGTCGAGATCCGGTCGAGGAATGTGACCGAAAGAGTAAAATTGGGAGCTCCGAAGGCTTTTGGACGCAACGCAGTCGAGCCTCCGGTTGAGCCAGGCGACCGAAAATGTGCAGAAATGTGTAACGGCTAGTTTTCAATGGTCGAATGAGGTTGACCAAAAACTTTGGGTCGACCAAAAGCAGATGAAACTATAAATAGAAGGCACTTCGAGGATGGAGGTACCAACGTGAAAAGCGCCTAAACTCTGCCAAAATCTGGACACGAATTCTTGCTTACAAATAGTGTATGAAACACAACCTTCACATAAGCCTATTGAGATTTGTTGTTTGTGAGGTTGTTTGCAAAAACTTGAGAGCTTGATTTTCGAGAGTTTTAGTTCGAAGAATTGTAATCAAACGAGAAGGGTGACACCCTGAGAATCAGTTTTTGTAACAATTCGATTGACGCCTGAGAAGTTCAATCAAGTGTAACCCGAGCAGTTGAAGTGAATACATCTTCAAGAGAGAACCTTGAAGCGCAGACGTAGGCGTGCTTTGCTGAAACGCGTTAACAACTTGGTTTCGTATTCTCTAACTCTTCCTTTTTGGTCTGTGGACCAGTTGATCCAAGCCACGACCCTCGGCGATTCTGTAGAATCGTTGTTGGCCGATGGGTCAAATTTCTGGTTGAAAATTTCTTCCGAACCTTCTACATCCCACCCAAAACATTAGAACACTATATATAGTTCATAAACCAACAATCCACAAACTTTGCTGAAATTTTTAAAAAAAAAATCCAAAAATTTAAAATGTTACTTGGAGGAATTCACTTCACTATCAAGCTTCTTAACTGGAAATAGATTCAAAAGGGTCGACGTCCAACACCCAACCCTTAAAAAAAACAATTCATCCATTATACTCTGTCTAGCGAAGAAAAAGAACAAAACGAAAAGGGGAAGTCGAGACTTACTTCGGCGGAGAATGAGAATGATACTAGTAGGGAATTCACCACCCGCGCGGCATCGACCTATCAGGAGAGACAAATTGGGAGAGACAAAATTGGAGGGAGAGAGGAATAGAAGAGTGGGGGGTTTGACCTCCCCCTTGTTTCGCCAACAACCCCCCAAAAGGGGGATTTTCAATTTTTTTTTATTTTTTTATTTTCTAAAGGGAAATTAATAAATCAACTATTATACTTTGTGATCAATAACAAGTTAACCACTAAATTATTTTTTCTAACCACTTAACCACTGAACTATGAAAAATAGACGCCGAAAACATCGTTGTCATGTTTGCCGTTAAAAAACATTGTCGTTCCACACAGAGAAAAGTCAACTTTCCGCATAGAGGAAAGACAACTTTTCGCAGAGGAAAAGATGACTTTCTGTTGCGAAAAGACAACGTTCTTGTGAACTGTGAATCAGTTATTCAGAAAAATTTTAACTGGGTCACGTGACTTGAAGCTGGTTGCTTCAAGTGCTATAAATATACACCCATCCTTACAGCTCTGGTTAATATGATTTTCCTTCTGAAAAATTGCCCTGTTCTCGGTAGTAGAAAACAGGGGCAACCAGAGAAGAAAAAGAAGAAGCTTTGCTGCAGGAAGGAGATGAAGCCTTGTCAAGAAGTGTATCTCAGGTTAGAGTGCATGGTTTGATGTTTGCTGTAGATGGGTTTGCTCTGTAATTGTTTCTGGTGTAACCTTGAATGATTCTATAATAAAGATCAGAACCTCTCACCCGTGGATGTAGGACGTTTAGGTCCGAACCACGTAAATCCCGTGTTGTCTTTGCTTTACGTTTCTTTGTGATTATCGGAGTGTTGTTTTGGTGAGATTAAGCGCTACAGTTCCGCTATGGAAAGTCTGTAGATAAAGAAAAAATTTGTTGCCTTCTTCATAGAAAAACACAGACAAATAGTGATTCTCCCGTGGACAGTAAAACAACTATAAATCATTTTAAATCTTTACATTATATATTATTTCACAAATTCTTCTAAATTTTAAAACTAAAAATGATTAAAATCAACTTATACAGTATTTTCTCAAATTCATTCTCTATGGGTATTAACTTTTTTCCACTGAAAGTCTCTAAAATTATGAGTTCTTGTACTTTTTTCCATGGGTATTAGCTCTCGAGTTTTCAGAAAGTTAACGACGATATTTGCTCTATTCATTTTTCATAGTTCAGTATTTAAGTTATTAACAAAAATTATTTAGTGATTGACTTATTATTGATCTGATTATTTTGTTAATTTCCATCTTTTAAATTGTGAAGGGTATAACACTTTGGTTGACCTAGTGGAGTCTGCTCGGCTTAGAAATCAATGGCTCTATGATTTGACTGAGCCACCATGCAACTTGTATCTTTAACATTCAAATGTTGTGTTCTTAATAAACAGTCCAGTTTGGCAGTAAAACGCGTGACATTAGTTAAAGGAAGATTACGTTAGACTTCCTGATTATTGCTATCATTAGAAACATAATAATAAACACAATTAGGGTTTTGAGAATTTTGGTAATTTCAATTGTTTTTGTCAACATTAAGACCAAATTCTATTAGGGTTCCATAGACCAAATTCTATTTTGGTCCGACCCAAAAAGTCCACGATATTGAATAATTGAAGAAAAAAATAATAAATATTTTTGAGAATATATGGTGGGAGGAGAATATGTCATTCATCAAGCCATTTCCTTTTTGTTCTAATTTTTATGTATTATGGTTTTTGTTACGTTATTGGACGTAAAATTTTTATGTAATACGTTATCTTCGTAACGACTTGTTTTTTGTATGTATGTAGTTTTCTCAATTAGGATTTTTCTTGTAAATTTCAATGTTAGTATTTCTCTCTTCACGTAACAAAATAATTTCTACATTACATGTGTTTCTACTTCACGTTAAACTCAACCTGCTAACGTATTGGTTTTCGTTAGTACAAGTGGGATTGGAGACTCCATAAGTGTTACTAGAGTCAAAGCCCAACTAGAAGTGTAACCAATAAAAACGTGGGCTCCTAAGGGAAAAAGATAGTGTCAGCTCACCCCATGAAGGCAAAAACGACCAAACAGTCTGTAAATTGTGAGGGCATAACACATATTAAAGGAGGTACACAATCTCATATTGTTTGGGAGAAGGGAAAGTGAATGGTTTATAAGGAGAGTTATGATATTCTATTTACCTAGTACAACGCATTTTGGAAAATCCAAAAATAAAACTTGAAATAGACAATATTGTACAAGCGAAATTGGATATTCTACGATCTTGGTATGCTTAAACTTTTGTTCAAAATGATCCAATAGCATGAAGTTCATTATAAGAATAGAATTAGAGTAATTCGTGAAAAGAAATATCTGGTCTCATAAGAAAGTTATTTGTATTGACAATTCATTGACAACACTTGATTCTATATACTTAAATGTCCAATATTACAGATCTTTATTTGGATCTTTTTACTGAAAATGAACGAACCAGTTCACCCAAATGCATCTCTCTATCTCTCTATCTCTCAAGGATGAGCAAAGCTTGGCGATTTTTGGTTAGTAATGTTGTCCACTTGTCCACCAGACCCTCTACTTACTCCAGGTGTTGGAACATGCGGCAATGCCCGAGCCGCCTCCGCCTCCGCCTCCGCCTCCGCCTGCACTTGTACTCTCTGTTCAACAAATAACACGTTAGATCCATCTGCTTTATATCAGAGAGAGAGAGAGAGAGAGTTACCGGTGGAGTGCTCGTTGGGGGAGGATCAGCTGCTGATGGTTCAGATTCTGGCGTCGGAGAAGAATCTGCACCTTTCTCTACAGCTGGAAGATTTTTCAGCAGGATTTTGTCTTCAGGGTCTCTATTTGAACAGAACAAAGAGACTGACTTTTCTTTTCCAAATCCCAAACACCTCAAAAGGGCCAAACTGAATCCTTTGGAAGGATTGATAATAACTTCCATCTTCTGAGTGTAATCGTAGTTCTCTCTCTCACTCTCTCTCGAGCTCTTCAATGGCAGTGAGACTAAACATATTCTGTCCCATTTTTATAGCAGCCGCATAAAGGTTTGAGAAAGTCAGTGGAGAGAAAGGAGTCTAAGGGCGACCAAATCACACATTGGTGGTTTTCATTAAATGGGTGCTTGAATCTGTCAATTATTCTAAGTCACTCCAATCTACCATTAATTAACGAAAGATCATGTGTTTGACGTCGTGATTATTCTATGTTTATTCAAAGTTAAAACATTCATTAAGGAATCTATACAGTTCATATTGTGAAAAATATATCATTTTAGAATTTAAAATTTTGATAGATAGAATTGGTCAGGTTGACAATTTACTTATTGGATCTAGTTGTTGAAAATTGAAATTTAAAAGTCAGAGTCCCGAATATTCTCGAAAAGTAAAATCAAATTATTTGTATAGTAACTCACCATAGATTATGTGTTGATTATAAAAATTAGTGGTTTAAATAGTGAAATTTATACATGAAATTATTTTGTGTTCTGATTCGGATCCATTTTGGAGTATAACAATTTAAAATATCTCTACTTAATCCACTTACTTTTTGCAGTACTACCCATCTTATGCTGCAACCGCTCGAACAAGTCACTAGGTTTATTTTGAAACGTGACAATTTACAATATCTCTACTTAATCCACTTACTACCCTTCTTACGTTACAACAGCTCGGACAAGTCACACGTTAATTTTAAGCATTGTCTGTGTTTTAAACCAAAACGATAACTTTTTTTCTTAAATTTTATTGAAAACCCACTAAAATACTAACAACACTAAGGACAAAACAAATGATTAAAAAGTTGCCAACTAAACCACTAAATTATTGTGCATGCATGGCGTGTCTAATTTTTTAGGTGATTAAACTCTTACAAACATTTTTGAATGACTAGTGGCCAGTCAACCAAACCAAACCAAACCCATCAAGCAGAGCGAGTCAAGTCATAGACAACCTTAAAACCAATAGAAATTAAAAAAAAAGCCATTTGATTTGGTCTTCACTTCACAAACACAATCCCACCCAAGAGTTGCGTGTGTTCATTTTGAACCTGTTTTTGGCTATTTTCATCGGTCTTTTCTGACCTAATCTAAACTATCATGCATAAATTGACGTAGCTCAATTGAATATAATTGTTTATTTTTAGTCCAAATCTCATTTTATATTTGTTGGCCTCCCTCCCTAGTGGTATTTTACCAATTTCTTGGACGTGACCAATGTGAATCCAAGACCTAGACCTTCCTTTTCTCACTCCTAGACTCCTAGTTGGAAATCAAGAACGTGTAAAAACAAATAGACTTTTATCAAGTGTCAAGAATAAAATAAGAAATTAATATATTGGAAGCATAGACTTTTATCAAGTGTCAAAAATAAAATAAGAAATTAATAAATTCGAAGCATAGACTTTTATCAAGTGTCAAAAATGAAATAAGAAATTAATAAATTAGGCGGGGAGAAGTATAAATCATTCTTTAAACTCGTATAACAAAGAATAATTCTATATTTGCTTGTTATTCTCACTTTCTATTCTTATTAACTCACATATCAAATATTAATTTGTATTATTAATGACTAATTTTAATTTGGGTAATTATCAATATGGCTTATGAAGAATGATGATCTTTTTAATTGATACCTTAAACTTCAAATTTTGAATTCTAATACCTCAATATTTGAAGTGTTACCAATTGATGCCATAAATTTCTAATTTTGAATTCTAACACCTCAATGTTTGAGACGTTAGCAACTGATACCTTAAACTTCAAATTTTGAATTATGACACGTCAATGTTTGAGGCGTTACCAATTAACACATCCTCTGTTGCTCTATCTGTTAAACGGTTTGCATGGATTCCACGTGGAATGAAATAAACACACTGTATACTGGTTGTTCACAGAAGTGTTAATTTATGTGTTTTGGATATCCTCTTCTCATGTTCGGAAATTCATTTTTCATATCCGCATCTCAATGTTTAGTTGTCCACAAATAAAATCTGCTCTCTAGTCCAAACAACCGCGACACAACATTTTCTCAGGTCTGGACGTCTGCATGTTGAAACAACATTCTGGTCTAGACGACCGTGAATCGTTTAATGAATGGAGTAATGAAAGGGGTATCAATTGGTAACGCCTCAAACATTGAGGTGTCAAAATTCAAAATTGGAAGTTTAGGATATCAGTTGGTAACACTTCAAATATTGAGGTGCCACAATTCAAAATTTGAAGTTCAAGGTATCAGTTAAATAAACATTCATGCTTCATGGACTATATTGATAATTATCATTTTAACTATTTATAATTTATTACATTAATTATATCCATCTATACTTGTCACTTCAATAATTAACAATTATAAAACTACTCTATAACGAAATATATTTTTAAAAGAAAAAAAAAAGAATAATAGTCTTCTTCTCTCTCCTAATAGTGATAAATGTTTTTGTTATTTGAATAAAGGAGCAGGAGGCCCAATTTTGCAAAATTAATTGGGCCTAAATATTGGGCCCTGACCTAAAATGGTCCAAAAGTTTTAAATGCAAAGATAGGCCCAGCCCACATTTTATATGTACACACTAAAATAAATAAATGAGAAAACTTTACTTTAACAATTATTTAATTAATTAAAATGTGATCAGTCTTTGAAGATGTAATTGCACGTGCAATTCAAATTTATTTTTAGATTATCTAATTTTAAAAAATAAGGAAAAGGCAGTGAACGTTTTTTTTGGGCCTCAAAATAGGGACCCTCCAACGAAAAAAATATAATTAAGTATTATTCTAATTTTTATTATATTTTTAATTTGCTTTTATTAATGCATTAAATTATTATATTAACTAAGCATTATTATATCACTAATTAAAATGATTTTTCTGAAAAAAGCAATTAATTAATATTAAGTCTTACTTGTAATAATTTTTTAGTCGAAGGAAAATTATGAAAAAAAAGGATCTTGAATTTCCTTTTAGTAATCTGCTACAGAGTAATGCCCAATTAATATAATAATAATAATTAAATATAATAACATGTAATTAAAAAAAATAACTAGTGTTGAAAATATATTATATTTTAATAATAATTTTAAGTTTGAAATAATAACTTTAATTAATGGAAACTCAATATCAGTTTAATGTCTTAAAAAATTAATATATTTATACACCCAACACAACACACTACATGTTCTTTAATTCCAATATTTTTATATTGATTTTATGTAATTATAAAATAAAATTTAAGTGGTTTTAATTTTAATAATTGCATTACATTAAACTTGGGATTTGTTTAAATAATGTATTACATGGACCAAATTCATGGTAATATTAAAATTATGAAACCTAAGAAAGAAAGTAATTCATAATTATGAATTTAATCTTTCTTTTAATAAAAATAATTGGCAATTAATTTAAAGATGTTATTTAATATATATAATATAAAAATTATATATTATATATGTCGTGGGGAAAGCTTTGGTGAAAATAGGTTAGTTGTGACGACCACCAGACACCTTACTGCCTGCTGGTGTTGAAACTTTGGGCAAAGGCACAGCCGTCAGCACTCTCTGCACAACAATCAACACGTCCTTTGACTGCTTTCGAACTCCATTCCTCAACAGGATGTGCGTTACTTCTGGTTTTCCAAAACAATCTCCATCTTTTTCCCGCAGCTGGAAGATTTTCCAGTTGGATTTCGTCTTCAAAGTCAATCTTTGCTTTGAAGACAAGCAACATTCCGAATCTTCTCTCTCGACTCCCAAACAATTCCAAATGGCTTCCACCAGACTGAATCGTTTCGAGGCATTCTAAATAAATTCCATCTTCTGGGTGTACTACTTCTTTGCTTCTGCAACTGAATTCTCCATATCTCTCTCTCTCTCTCTCTCTCTCTGTACGCTTTCTCTCTCTACGGGCTCTTCAATTCAGTAAAGTAAAAAAGGAGAAGTCTATGGTTGACCAAGTGGAGTCTGCTCGGCTTACAAACTAGGAGTCTATGATTTGACCAAGCCACTATACAACTTGTATCTTTAACCTTCAAAATTTGTGTTCTTGATATACAGTTCAGTTTGGCAGTAAAACGCGTGCCATTAGTTAATGAAAGCTTACCTAAGAGTTCATGATTATTGCTATCATTATAAATATAATAATAAACACAATTAGGGTTTTGAGAATCTTGGTAATTTCAATTGTTTTTGTTAACATTAAGACTAAAATTCTATTAGGATTCCATGACCCAAATTCTATTTCGGCTCGACAATTAGTAAGGGATTATTAATTGCAATGACCAATATTACATTAGTTGTGAAGGTTTAGCCCAAATCAAGAGATGTGCACAATTCCACGTTGATTGGAAAAAGTTAAAAAAACCGTTTATAAGCAAAGTTTAATTTCTTACATAATACAGAGTGTTTTGAGATAAAACTTAATAATAAGACTCCATAAGTGTTATTACAATCAAATCCCAACTAGAAGTGTGGCTAATAGAAACGCAAGCCCCCAAGGGGAAAACATAGTGTCAGTTCACCTCGTGGAGGTAAAGACGATCCAACATTCTGTTAATTGTGAGGACATAACTCATATTAGAAGAGGTGCACAATCTCACATTGTTTGAGAGAAATGAAAGTGAATTGTTTATAAGTAAAGTTCGGATATTCTACTTATTTAGTATAAGACATTTTGGGAAATTCAAAAATAAAACTGTGCGGATTTAAAATCAAAATATACAATATTCTACGAAATTCTATAATCTTGGTGTGATTAAACTTGGGTTCAAAATGAGTAAATAGTATGAAGTTGTTTGCATTTGACAATTCATCGACGACATTTGATTCTATATACTTAAATCTCC
>CM039468.1:57289032-57318761 GCA_022433065.1 Begonia loranthoides
GGGGGGGGGGGAGGGGGGAGAGGAAGAAACCATCTAAATATACCAGGAATCTAAGCACATATCCAACTCCACTGATCTGATTTGGCATTACTTAGAAAACCTATCGATTATCCATTTCAGGAAAACCCTATTCTTTCTCAGATCAAAGCAGAAAAGTTAATTTATAGCTGCATTTCATTGCTCAAAGAAAATCAAATGAAATTTCAAAAAACAACTACTCAGAAAAAAGGCAGTTTAGCCTGAAGAAGGAACCTTTGTATTTCAATAATAGGAAGGCGGACAGCAATGAGCTCACAAAACAGCTCAAGAATCTCCTGAGCAGCCATCATATTCTCTTCTCTAATGATATGTTCTACCTAAGGAAGAGAAAGCTCAATAAGACATGAAATGGAAAATTGCAAACTGTAATTATCAGTTAGAATGCTTTCATTATAAGTAATGATATAAATTTATCAGGTCAAAGTCATGGCTAATCATAAGAAATGTCTGGACTTTAGCGAGCTTCAAAGTTATAGCATACCCGAATGCGGGCAGTGGCTTCTTGACCAGTCTCAAGAAGCTTGGCAATATCCCGGCGCATCTGCTTTATCTGAATTTCTCTTCGGTTTCTGAGCAGCTTAATGCGAGGAATTGTCAATTTCAGCATCGTTTTACTGTGACGAAACACAATAATGGTTAGCGTGCAAAATCAGAGAGATGCAGCGAAGAGGGAGCTCATGAACAATGAATGGAAGAAGACGGGGAAGACAGAAAAATCGGCTTATTTTTCCAAAATTAACCATCAATTGCAATAATTACAGTTACGCCTCTTAAGTATCTCGACCAATATGAGCTCCAGCTCTACCACTTTATGACAATTAATGTTCGACAAAATCATTGAATATAAAGAACGATCATCGGCAGGCAACAATCAACAAACGCAAACGAAGAGCACCACAGCATGCGAATTGGGGAAAAAGTAAACTACTCTAGGACAGGAAATACCATTTGGAAGCTTTAAAGCCCTTGCTGAAGAGGGAATCGAGCATCGCCATGGGTATTCAGATCCGAATTGATTCCGACTCAGAAAATCCGTCCCACTAAAAAAAAAAGCAAATAATTGAACAAATAAAACTAAGAGAACCGCCGAGGAAAAGGGTAGAAAAAGACGAAACTGGACAACCCGCACAGGGAGCGAGAGAGAGAGAGAGAGGGAGGGGTGGGGTGGGGTGGCTAAACTGCTACAGCGAACAGCTTGGTCGCAGTCACAGAAGAAAAGGGTGATCGGAGAATTTTCGTTAAGAAGGAAAGAATTATGGCCCCCCTGTGGGAGATATTTGTTAGCTGTTCCTGTTCTTAGCGTTAATGGAGTCCAACACCGTGACGTTGAGACGCTTCATCCACTCCACTCTCTCTCTCTCTCTCTCTACATAAGTAATTTACAATTATTTTATTTACGAAAATAAAATAATAATAATAATAATAATAAAGGAACCCCGTGATACTAATATAAATATAATGTTAAATTTAACTCTAATTTAAGCTTAATCTTAATTAGTATAATAATTAATATAAATTATAAATAAAATAATCAAAATATTAATTACATGGGCTGTTCTTGGAATTGGGTAATGGGTAAGGAGTTCCCATGGGCTGTTCTTGGGCCGGGACTAGCTGCTATAATTTCCAGTAAAACTGATGTAATGAAAAGGCCATTGCAATTAATTCTTCTGATCACCAGGTGTTTGCGAAAATGTCTGAACGAAATTAACAATGAATTCTCGCAAGCAATCGACGAAATTACATATGGTTATGAGCAATACAATGCTATGAATTTGAGTAGCTCTTTCGATTTCAATGTTTTTGCATCAAAAAGTTGATAAATTGGAGAACTGTGTATAATTTGGGACGAAGAGATTTCATACACTGAGTTGGATATCTCCAAGATTGAGCTGAGCTGCAATGTCGTCGAGCTGCTTCTTCACGCTCATATCAATCAGTTTCGACCCTGAATTTCCATACCTGATGGTGAATCCAGCAACCAGACTAGGATCAATCACCGTTTTGATTCTCACATTCTTCGCTCCAGTTAGCTTCTGCACTTGCTTCGCGATCTGCGCCAAGTGCTGTGACTCCAATTTCACCACCGATGTGACGACGGCGAGCTCTGTGTCTGTCACTGTGTTGTAAACCGCCTCCAATTCCGTAATGATTTCTTTGATGAGATCGATTCTCTTCGAATCGATCAGAATGTTGAGGAAGTTTGTGACGTGCGGGAGGAGCGATGAGGAGGCTGCGATTTCGTTGAGCACCTTCCGCTTCTTCTCGTTGTCGATGACAGGGTTAACGAAGAAATCGAAAACCTGACTGTCGGAGAAGATTTTCTCGATCTGTTCGACATTTCCGCCAGTCGATTCCAGCGTGTTGTTCGATTTCGCAACATCAGCGAGCGCGGCAGCGTAGCTGCCTGCGACAGTGCCGACCATTTTCGCTCCGATGGCACCACTAGGAGAGCGGTGGGTAATGGCCGAAAGCTTGATAGATGGAATGGTCGTTGAGAAGGAAAGGCCGCTGGAAGTAGAAGTTCTCTTGAGAAGTCGACCAGACGGAGGGAGCTTCGTTTGGAGGGAAATCGGAGTTTGTTGCAGAGCGGCCATCGTCGAGAGAGAGATAGAGAGAGGGGAGTCGGGACTCAGGTTTGGTTAGAGGTGGCGAGAAAGACTGAAGAGTGGATGAGGGTAAGAGAAAGACGTAGAAATGGACGGTTGAGATTAAAGCAAAGTGTGGAATGAAGGGTGAAGAATTGAAGCATTATCTTTAGAGTTGGGGAGATAGTAGACCAGACCAGACCAGAGCCTCAGAATTCAGATAGAGGAAGAGGGATAACATTTTTCGACACGTGGACGTCTCTCATTGGAAGACAATATCTATGGATAATATCCTTTTTAACTAATAAGGGCATTTAAGTAGTTTACTAAAATATTTGGCAACAGTCCTCCACATACATATCTCATTACCGTAGTTACATGTACACTCATAAATATTTAGATTGTAAAAAGTTATAATAAAAATATATATATATATATATATATATATATATATATATATATATATTGTAAAAAGTTATAATAAAATATATATATAGACACCAACAAAATTTCAACCATAACAATTGTTTTTTTGACAATTATCACTGTTAACTTAACCGGAAGTATGAAATTATTTTTAATTGACACTTTGAACTTTTATTTTTGTTATTAAATACATTAATATTTGATGTATTAGCAATAGATACTCTCACAGTTAAGGGATCCATTAAATGACAAATATTATCTGTAAAAATAATATTTTTTGCGATAAAATACAAGTATCTGCGAAAAAGATATTTCTAGCAGCAAAAAAGGTTTTCGCAGTAAAAATAGTAATTTTCAATGATAATATCTGTCGTTTAATTGATTATTTAATGGTAAGAATCGCCTTAAATCTTGAAATATTAGATAACAAATGTAAAAGTTAACTTTAGAATTAATATTGGTAATTACTTTTTTCATATTTAATTGCTTATTTTAATTTTTAAAAACCAAACTTTGCAAGTATTTTATTTTCCTTATTTTGGGCCTACGACTGCATAAAATTGGGCTTTGGAGGCCCAATTTTGTGCAGCCCAAAAAAAATCAAATAAAAATAATAAAAATAAAAATAATAATAATAATACGCTACATAATTACTTTTATATTCTAGTTCTATGTATAATTGTATAGAATAAGTAATTATCTTAACTCATGCAGTCGGGAACACAAAAAAAAGGCAAATAAATAATGAAATGTCACGAATTGATAGTGTATGGTTTTAAAAATTGAAAATTAGAAAAAGTTAGGAAAAGGTGGGGCAACCAATAACGCTGGACGTGGACGTACATTTTCCCATAATACAAACAAAGGTCATGCATGCCTAATTTTACAAGCCTCTTCAACCCAAATTCCTGCCCCAATCGTACAGGTTTTTAATTTCTACATACACGGGTCACATTTATTTTATACTAAAGTCACGATCTCTATGATAACTAATATATAATTATATTAAACAATCAATGTTGAATATAATTATTCAATTATATCTAATACTTAAACCTTATTATATTTAATATTTTAAAAAAAAACTTGTACAATTTTAAAAGGCCTCACATCAATTTTATATTTTCATTAACGTGACGATAATGCTAAGGTCGGACTCACAGCACGTATGATTTTTGCACAGGTAGCCAAAAATTATTAATCATGTTGAAAAATATTGAGGGTTTGTTGATGGTTCGAGGGGTTTCGTCTTTCTTCTTCCCCTTTCGGCAGCGCCAACTCAGACCCTCTCTAAATTATTTTCTGTCACGAATTTATTATTAATTATTTTAATTTGATAATACGTGACACATTTATATGATATTTATTTTACGTATTAAATGTTGCATTTCGAATTTAGCTGTCCAATTTATATATATTTATTGAGATGACAATCATTGAATGCTGCCGTTTCGTCTGATCTCACGGGTCTTCCCGCCATTGTCTTCTCTTCCACCCAATCAGGACCTGCCACTGCATCACTTTCCCTTCCGTTTTTTGGGTGACTACGCTAATGCGTAGGTACGCTTGTTGACACGTGGTGTCTTGTACGCCTTTGATTTTTAATCAGAGGACAGCTGATTGGCATCCCTTTGATCTGGATTTTGCTCTCACTTGTACTATACATGGCACCGGATGATTCGTCATAATCGTAGACGGTTTGGGTAAGGTTGATGCGCGGGCCCCGTTTTAGAGGGTTGACTGGTCGCCGCTCTATGATAATCGAGTAGAGTCGACTGTAGGTGATTATGGTTATTTTCTAAGACAGAGATAATGTATTTTATTAATTTTTAATACCAATTTATTTAATTACTTCTCTTTTATTTTATAGTAAAGATGATATCAAAGAATTAAATAATACCAAACTGATAAATTAATAAAAAATTCTCTCATTCACATTTCCAATTAAAAAAATTAATTAAATACAACATTTTTATATTATTTATGATATTTTCATATTTATATATTATATTACCATGCAAATAGAAAATAATAACTCCCCATATCTTCTTCATTATTATGGATTTTAATTAACGTTTGATATTATATAATTAATATACCAAGAGACATTCAAACTAATTAAACTTTCGGATATTGCAAAATTTACACACTTGGTTTTTAGTAGTTCTTTTAGATATATATATATATATATATATATATATAAATTATTAATCATTGTTAATGTTAAAGCTTAGTGTATCCCGAATTCTATCTAGATTATATCTGTTTTGTCACACGATAAAATTTTTAATATGATTATGATTTACAGTTTTTTTTATAAATATATGTTTGAGCCGTCAAACTCATTGTACCAATTTTGATTAGTGATTTCTTTCTTCTGCTTATGATTTTTTTACACATATAGAGTTTTTCTAGTAAATCTTGTTGTTTATTTTATTTTTTTGTGTTTTTTTTTTCGATTATCGTTTAAATTTTAACCGTTAACTTACTCAATAATTGTTTAAAACATTCAATATTTCACGAGTTCATCAACCTTTTCTTTTTACAATTGCCCGTCCAATTACAGTGTTGAGAATCGAACGCGAAACGGAAAAAAAAAACTGAGGAAGCAGAGACACCAATATTTACGTGAAAAACTCTAACGGGAAAAAACTACGGGCAGAGGAGAAATCCACTATTTGGGAATCAAGGTACAATGAGTTTTGCGACTCAAGTATCAATATATAGAGAAAATAAATAACCCTAATATTGGATATGGGCCGGATCCGAGCCAACTAGAATTCAAGTCACTCAGAACTCTAACAATGCAGAAAAATATAATTTGCAGAGTTCATTTTAGTTGAGCTTTTTTTTAATACACTAAACCCCAAACTTAATCTTTACAAGATTATTTGTGTGTGGTGTGGTTAATTCAATATTTTATTGAGCTTAACTTCGTTAGAATAAACTATTGCTTTGTCACCTAATTAAATAGTATTATATTTTCTCGTATGATTTTTTAATAATGTATGTCTGATTTTTCTCTACTATATCTGTAAATTCAAGGAATTTAAGAAAATGGTGTTGATACGAAGGATAAGGATGAGGATGGAGAAATACGAAAGATATGTAAGCGTATAATATACGGTGAACATAGAAAGCTCGTCGTATTTAGACAAGCGTGTCTCCTCGGATATAGCGTGCTGTCATTGCAAGACATCGTTTGATCGTGTTTTGTAATAAATTTTCTTTATTTTCTTTATTTTTGGCTTGAAAAGATTCAAAAATATGAACTGGGTCCCTCTCAAGTTTGCTCCTTTTCTGAGAATTTCTTTCTTTCTGTGTTTCATTCTTCACAAGAAATTCTGAACTTTTGCTGCTTTCAGTCCAAAATTTCTGTTCTTTTCCTTGTATTTTCTTTTTCTTCTGGCTTCCCTTTTGCAGACAACCCACACTAGAAACTCAGCTTTCTACTGTTGGAAGTTTTTAAATTCTTGTTCTTTTTCTTGTTCCGGAGAGTGGTTCTATTTTGTTCTCTGGGTTGCCGCTGTGGTCATTGCCAAATCTTTGTTCTTCTTGATTACTTTACTCGTAAGTCTTACCAGTTTTCCATTTTCTATTTGTAAGTTTTTTTGGGTTCTTCGACATTCTTGACGAATATGATAATTTCTGACGCGGAAATAATGTTGGATTGCAGTTGAACATGAAATTTTAGATTTTGTATGATTATCTTAACCAGGTTTCTTGTTCTGGGTTTTCGCTACAGACTGTGTTTTGCAGATCTGTTTCATTTGTTACTTGTTAACCTTTACTTTTTACCAGCACTTCATTTGAAGTTCATTCATTTGCCGTCAATCATCTCGTCTTGCCCTCTTTCTGGAACTGCTTAACAGACCATATTCCGTTTAGTCTCTGGTTTTAGGAAGTCGTAGTTTTTATCTTTTGCTACGTTGATCGCTTAATTAATATCTTGACATTTGGAGCCATTCTTCATACCAATACGTTGAGTTTGATATCTCTGGCCAATTAAAGTTTCAGCTGTTAGCAATTTGGTTGTTGGCTAAGCAATTTATTTTTGTATCATTCTCTTCACAAGAAAGCCAGTCTCTTAATGTATAATTGATTTATTATCGGCCGATTTTGTACTTAGTTTCTGATTATGTTTTCGTGGATGAATCGTATGCAGGATAGGCTGTAAATCCATTCTTTCTGGCTTCAAACATTTAGTATGTGTCATCGTTGTGGTGCGGAGATGACCAAATACGATGATGGGCAATGGCAGAGTAGAAATTCTTCGAAAGTAGATGCTAGTGGAGAGACACCGGATGTAGAGCTTTCAAAGCAAGATAGTTTCACATCTTGTTCAACCGCTGCGCTAAGTCCAATGTCTTCATTGCCCAGCAGTGATTGCAGTAAGTTTTCTTCTTACTATTCAAAAACACATTTTCAAGTTTGAATCAAAATGTTGTCCTATATCATTTACTGGGTAGTGTTTATTCTCTCTCTTTCTATTAGGTGATTATTCTTGTGAGATGAACTCGAGCGACAGGTACATCAATCTAGTCTAAACTATGATTATTTTTTGTGGTGTTCTTACTTTGCTTTTGCTGTATTTTATAGTTTTCATTCTGTCAGGAGTAATCTTGAGGATCTTTCACTTCGACTGGATATGCTACTGCAAAAGCCGACTAGTGGATATATACAAATCGGGAGTGCAAATTCCAATACGCTGACAGAGAATTCGAATGAAAGAGATAATAGGAATGATGTGTACAAACGGAGCGATTCTGAAATTATGCAACCCAATTATTCGGATGAGACGGGTTATAAAATTTCTAGAAATTCAGTAAGTAATGAAACAGAGAGATTTCCCCCTTTTTTTAGTGGGAATGACAGTGCAATCTGGGAACCTCCGGGACCAGGAGACCCGAATGATGACATAGAAGGAAACATTGCTTATGATGATGATGATGATGATGATGAAGCAAGCGTGTCTTACAATGATGATGGCAACATTGCAGAGTGGGGTGATACAACAGAATCTGGTAAGTCAACTTCTTTGAGTTCTAAAGATGGAAGTGCTAGCTTTAAACTTAGAGAGGAGAAACTTAGAGCAATGGAAGAGGTTTATAATGGGCGGTTCAAGGATATCGTTTGCCAACTTTTTCAATCTTTTGGAGTTGCTTCTTCGGATGAAGATGGTGAAAATTGGGCAGCCATTGTTAGTTCCTTGTCTTGGGAAGCTGCTTCGTTTTTGAAGCCTAATATCTCTGATGGCAAAGCAATGGATCCTGACGGCTACGTAAAAGTTAAATGTGTTGCCATGGGATCTCGCAGCCAAAGGTATTTTTAAAGCGTGCTCGAGAATATTTTCCATGATTTTAGACTAGTTTTCTTGCCTAGGTTAAGTAATTTGTCTCTTTTTCTTTATCGATTCCGGATGTCCAGTTTAAGAACGCTCTTTGAGTGATTTTTGTAGTCAATTTATCAAGGGTGTGGTCTTCAAAAAGCATGCATCTCACAAGCACATGCCAACTAAACTTAAAAGCTCAAAGTTGCTATTGATCAAAGGAGCGCTTGGTCTGTCCTCTAGCGGGTTGCTATCGCTTAATTCAATGGAGCAGGTATACTAATCTTCATTTCTTGATTGTCTTAACATGAGAAGTTGCTTACATCTTGTTTTGTCTTCTTTCTTAAAATAGGAAAAGGCTTGTGAGAAGTCGATAATGGAGTTGATTGAATTGTGCCAACCGAATGTGATTTTAGTAGAAAAAACTGTCTCTCGTGATATCCAAGAATCTATTCTCCAAAAAGGAATGACGCTTGTTCTTGAGATGAAGCTCCACCGCTTGGAAAGAATTGCTCGTTGTACTGGTTCACCAATCTTTTCAGCTGATACTATGATGAGCCACAAGCTAAAGCATTGTGACACCTTTTACTTTGAAAAATGTGTAGAAGAACATGTCAGATTTTCGGACTGGGGAAAGCGCTCAAGTAAAACATTAATGTTCATTGAGGGCTGCCCAACACGTCGGGGTTGTACGGTTAGTCAATTATTCTTATTTATTAAAGAAAAAAGAGCAAAAATGTTCAACTTTTGGGCATGAAAATGCTGAGATAACTCTTGACATGTCACAGATTTTGCTGAAAGGATCGCATAGTGATGAATTGAAGAGGATTAAGTGCATAGTCCGTTGTGCAGTCGCCATTGCCCATCATTTGATACTTGAAACTTCATTCCTTGTTGACCAGAGTGCTATGTTTACCACAATACCATTTGCGGGTGTGCCAGAGTTTATGCCGCTCGATCAACGGCTCCCTGACTTGGCGCGTTGTAGTTCAACTGCATCCCGACTTGAGGAGACGGCTGACAAAAGGATTCAATCTGCTGGCAATATTCCCATTGCCACTGGATTCCAACGAGATTCTGAAGAAGCAAACTTGGATATGGAAGGCGATTTGGCAATTTCTCATGAACCATATAATCCACTTATTTTTTCTAGTTTTACTTCCCTGTCAAAATCGCTTAAAAAGGTTATCAGTGATATTCCTTTTGCCTCCTCTTATTCATCTCTATCGTCTTATTTGGGATTTTATGGAGAAAGACCTTATGATCCGATCGCAGAACCCATTTCCATTCCAATTTTGACAGAGGCAGATCATAGTGGTGAGGAAAGGAAAGTGGCTTGTGATGAAGAGAAGCCGGTCGAATATGAACTACTCCGGCCTTCACCTGCATTCACTGAAAGGCCTACTGAGGTGGAAAAGTCTCACGGGTATGTTGAGGGGCGTAGAAAGAGAGAGGATAATGCCAACAGCGAATCAAATTCTCAGAGTATTTTAGTTTTGATGTCAAGCCGAAATTTCTTGCGAGGATCGATATGCGAACAAAGCCATTTTTCCCACATTGTGTTCTACAAACATTTTGATGTTCCACTTGGAAAGTTTCTACGGGAAACTTTATTAAATCAGGTTTTTTGCCCCTCCATTTATAATTGCCAATATTAGTTTTAAGCACTCTGTGTAAATCAATTTGATTTGGCATACTTTCCATTTGCAGAAAAACCAGTGCAGTTCATGTGGGGAACTGCCTGGAGCTCATTTCTACTACTATGCGCATAATAACAAGCAACTAACAGTTGAAGTCCGACAAATATCAGGAGGTAAATTCTTACCAGGGGAAAAGGAAGGGAAACTTTGGATGTGGAGTCATTGTGGTAATTGCAAATCGATTAAAGGAACTTCTAATTATACCAAAAGGGTGGTGATTTCACCTGCTGCACGAGGTTTGTCATTCGGGAAGTTCCTTGAGCACAGTTTCTCTCACTATTCTTCATCCAGTAAATTGTCCAGCTGTGGTCATTCATTGTACAGGGACTTCCTCTACTTCTTTGGGTACGGTTGATCTTTTCAGAAAGTTGTGTTCTTCTGCTGAAAGATTGAATTTTCATTGAAATGTAGATGAGGCCTCCATCATGGGAGAAAACCTTATGATGAGAATAACTTGTTCATGGAATTCCTTAGGTGTACTTGATTTTGCATAATTCGGGTCTTTATATTGTTCTTATTGTTTTCAGATTAGGCCCCATGGTTGCTATGTTCAAATATTCTCAGGTTCCGACATATGCTGTGTCTATTCCTCCTCGGAAGCTGGAGTACAGCAAGTTAGTAAGACAAGAGAAACTTGTCAAATTAACTCAAGATGTATGTCTACTTCGCATACTCATTCCTTGTGATAGCGTGAAGATTTTGTCATGGCCATTGCCTCCAAGCTCTCTAAATTGTTGGATTTGATTTTTCCCTCTTTTCAAGGTGTACATGAAAGGGATGCTGCTGTTCTTGGAGATTGAAAACTCTTTGAAAAAGATCAGATCTGAACTTAAAAGCTCGACTTTGAATCTTCTGGGCTCACCAAAAGAGTTTTCTGTTGTTGAAGAAATGCTAAAGAGGGAGAGATTTGAATTTGAGGTTAGTTTTTTTAGAAGCTCTTATACATGGTGAATTTTTTAGGTTGAAGATGAAGTAGTACATTTGAATTTGTTAATTGGAGGGTCCTAGGTTTGCTCTTGTTTGCACTCCAAAGATGACAATCTTTTGAAATCTTCATTAAAAAGATTGATTTGTCAGGTGAACATTCACAATACACTAACTGATGATGGGAATCCAGACCATGTCCACAAGTTTCTCCTCATTAATCGCCTGCTCTGGGAACTTTTGCTGGAATCCTGCGTTTGGGACCGTCGCCTTTCTTCGCTGCTTTCGCCTGGTTCTCTGACTTACTTTGCTGTTGCAGCAAAAGAATTGCTAGAACCAGTTAAAAGAAATGAAGGGACAGAACTTGTCACACAAAATGATGAGCTAGAGAAATCATTGGAGCAAAATGAACCTATAGATACAACTTCCTCGTCGGATTATTGTAGTCAGCAGAACGACAATTTTCCGTTTGACAGTTTAGATGCATTGAAAGAAGGAATGTATCCGAATAAATGGGTATCCAACTTAGGGGCTTCGAACGAGTGGTTCTGGGCACCATTTTCAGAGATTCGGCAGGTAAATATGAAGGACATTAAGAGAAATTATATACCTAAATTTGAAGCCGTAAGTACCCGTACGGTGGAGTATTTACCGACGGCATACCAACTAATAACTCAAGAAGGATCCAGGCTTCACATTCCTCTAGTAACGGATAGTCAGATTGTGTCAGATTATGAGGGCGAATTCTCGAGCATTGTCGCTTGTGTTCTAGCAACGTTGTATGATCTCGAAACAGAAATTCCAGATCAGGAAAAAGGCAAACTCAGAGCTTCTGCTAAATCGTTTGATAATTTACGCAGCCTTAATCGATTTCCTTCAAGCGGATCTTCAGAGTCAGATTCGGTACATTCTTCTGAAGGATTGAGGTTCTTCAGTTTTGATGGGTTGAATCTGCTTGATTCTCTAGTTTCAGAGACTTTTAGACCGTCAGATCCCGAAGGCATTGTCCGACCACTGGCAAAGGGTAAATATGTTGTTAATTGCCCATATTTCGCTCAGTTTCGTCGTCTTCGGAGCCAGTGCTGTCCTTCCGAGTCGCATTACATTGCTTCTCTGAGCCGCTGTAGAAACTGGGAAGCTCAAGGCGGAAAAAGCAAATCTTTTTTCGCAAAAACACTTGATGATCGGTTTATCATAAAGGAGATTAAGAGGACAGAATATGATTCCTTCATGGAGATTGCACCTGATTATTTCAACTACATGAATCAGTCATTCGAATCGGGGAATCAAACTTGCCTGGCCAAAGTTCTTGGGATTTATCAGGTCTGATGGTGCCAAATTTATCTTAGTTTTTGTCTTCCATCGCTTCATCCAACTTAGAACTCAAAATTTCTCTTGCAGGTTATGGTTAGACAGACAAAAAGTGGAAAGGAGATGAGGCATGATCTAATGGTGATGGAGAATCTAACATTTGGTTGGACAATTTGTCGTCAGTACGATCTCAAAGGAGCCCTTCACGCTCGATTCAATTCAGTCGCCAGCGACGTACTTCTCGATCAGAATTTCGTCAATGACATGAATTCATCGCCGTTGTATGTTAGTATCCAAGCAAAGCGAAACTTGCAAAGGGCTGTCTGGAATGATACAACTTTCCTCAATGTGAGTCCATAGATCATATATTTGCATGTCCTTATTCTATAGTTGCACTAATAACTTGAAGTGTTGCCTATTTACAGTCTATAAATGTGATGGACTATTCTTTACTTGTTGGAGTCGTTGCGGAAAGGCGAGTACTTGTATGCGGAATTATTGATTATTTAAGGCAATACACATGGGACAAGCATCTAGAGACATGGGTGAAATCTTCGCTTGTTCCTAAGAATGTTTTGCCGACGGTTATATCTCCGAAAGAGTACAAAAGGAGATTCAGAAAGTTCATGTCGACCCATTTCTTGAGCGTCCCCGATCAGTGGTGCACGCAGAAGAGTGATGCTGACGACCCGTGTAGACTCTGTGGCGGCAGCGGAGGAGATGATTTTGCTCGGCCAAGATCTCAAAGTGAAGGTGAACAGACTGTTAATACTTCTTGAAATTGTTGTTTGCCTTCGCCATAGCTTGTCTTCTTGCCCTGGTATTCTGCAATTTTTAGCGAATATCTGTGGTATGATGAGATTCACATTGATCCATGAAGAATTCCAGTGGGAAGAATGTACAAAAATGTCATCTTGACCTGAGCTGTCTCTGTCTGTGTCTCTGAGATTGATCATAGTTGTCTAGCAATGGAAAAGTTGCAGAAATTACTAGATTTGAACAAGTTCTATTTCACCAGCTAAAAACACACATATACAGACAAAGTTGAAGAACAATTTTTACTAAAAATGGTTACAAACTCGGAAATTTTCTAGTGGAAAAATGAGTTCAAGATAAACAAGGAAACAGCATATAATCCTTAAGAGTAGCTAGTGTTGGATGACATTCTCGTTGAAATTCCAGTCTCTTACAAGGTCCCGTCGCAGAGCACAGCTACGAACCAGGCGGGGGGCAGTTGGTAGGCTCGAATTGGGCAGGATGTTTGGCTGGGGAGTCACCTTGGATGATGAGGCAAATGCATGGTGGGCAGTGAGAGGTAAAGATGCCTTCCAGGTTAAGCAGCTACCTATGGCAGAACATCTTCCTTCATTGTCCGAACTCGAAACAGAGCAACTCCTAAAAGAGTGCGACGGGCTTTCTACGTTGTGGCAGACAAGACATGCCAGACTCATTTTCCAGGAGAAAATCAGCACTTGAACTAAAACAACTGAGGAAGTTATATCCGTGTTTCAGTACATGGGAAAATGTTCGTATTGAGTCGAACTAACTATCAAAATGCGGCAAAAATCGAATCAAATGTTAGAAAAGAACAACTAAGATGGCAGGCAAAACATGTGAACATATTAAAAACTTAAACAAACTATCAAATTTCAATCAAGAACAATCATACGAAAGCATAGGACGACCATTGTCGAAATCCACAAGCGAGCATCTCTCCCGTACGACGCGCAATGTCGGACCCAAGTTTAAAGCTCTGGTTTACTCTGATATTTATGCTCAAGCTTCATGAAATTACATAGAAACATCCAAACAGCTGAATTAGTTCAACAGCTTATTGCAAACAATATTAGTCATTAAATGTTCTGAATTCAGCAGCTTGGCATGGGTAGGAGACGGCGACTCTTCAACGAAATAACTATAGTTCCCATTCAGTGAATTTATTTCAAGGCTAGAATGCCAGAAACAAGAGGAGGAGGCTGCTTAATTTTTGCAGTGTCTATGGATTTTCATGTATTTCCTTTGCGTAGCAGCAAAAAACTTCATAAAAATGTGAGTAGAAAATAATTGCAGTTGCGTTCTTGGCATGCATCGGATTATGACACTCGAAAAAGCCTTGATTATAACGAAGGAGTAGAATAGTAGGAGTGTGAAAGAAGTGTTTGACTGAGATCGGCATCAGAAGTTAGAATAACCGACACCCTAGTTCAACTCAAAAGTCAAACCCTAAAACTGGAAAACGAAGAAATTGCACCCAGTTACTACACATTGAAACTCTAAAGATAAATGCCAGGTCAAATTCATAGAAAACCAGTGAATTCTGATCACGAAAAAGGATGAGAAAATGTCGAATAGCTATAATCAGAGAGAAAACAAAAATCACAGATGAGACACCGCATAATACGAAAATCGGACAAAAATGTACGAATCGCGAACACATAAAAAGCTACATACAAACACCACAATTTATTAAAGAACAATATGGGGACTGATTTTATACGAGAAAATGAATGAGAAAAGCGAAATCGATCAAAATGAGACAAAAAATCTGAAAACTTTAAAACAAACCTGGTTCGTTCTGAGACAGCCGGGTGGGGATTATAGAAGAAGAAGGTAGGTTTAGATTGGAGTTGGGAGGGGGGAGAAAGGGGAGGAGGGATCTACGGAGGAGTGCAAGTGGACTGTATCGAGTATTTATAGGAACAAGTGGAGATGGGGTTGGATTCCATATACGGATACACACACACACCAACAGAAAGTGGAGAAATTTATCAGCTTTACATGGGATTTTCTGAAATTTAATTAATGGGTTGGTTCCTGATTAACGTTTGATTAAACCCAAATGGAAGATTCATCATCCGACATCCATCGCTCAAAAAAGCTGTCTTTTTTAAGAGCACCGCTGGATTCTTGAGTTTGGATATGAGCAATCTTCACTCTCTAAACTCTACTTCCCCATTCCTTTTATTGAAAAAGAAAGGAAATTAATAAAACAAACCCTATCCTTTAGGATCAACGACAAGTCAAACACGGAAGAAAATTTGCGGACAACTAAAATCCTGAATTATGGGAAAAGAACGACGTCAACCTTGTAGTCACATTTCACGTTAAACGAAGACGTCCAAGGCAGCAGCAGCAACACACGAGGGACGTCCATCCTGCCCGTTGACGTCCCTTAATCGAAATGGACGCCGAGAATGGATTTACGGCATCCTCCAAATACGGATGTCCATTTCAGTCTGAATGACGTAATCTTAAGTCGTGGGACATCCGTTGTGGGACTAGGGACGTCCGTTATGGATAGAACGACGTAGTCTCAAGTCGAGGGACGCCCGTTTCGGGACGAGGAACGTTCAATCTGGGAAGAGGGACATCTGTTTTGGAGAAGGCTCATCCGAATTTGGACGATGGATGTCCGTTGTTAGCTGAAGGACGTCCATTGTTGCTACTTAACGGGAAACGTGACTATGAAGTCGGCGTCATTCTTTTTCCATAGTTCAAAGTTTTAGTTGTCCTCAAATTTTCTATAATGTTTGTGGAGTTGCTGATTAGGGGTGTTCACAGTTCGGTTCGGTTCGGTTTTAATGTGAAATCAAACCAAACTAGTCGGTTTCGGTTTTAAAATTACAAAACCGGAATCGGTTTTAGAAAAATCAGAACCGAGTCGGTTTTGGTTTTAAAATCTTGGTTCCGGTTTCGGTTTTTTCTTTATTAATTTTTTTTTCAAATATTATAATAAAAATGGTATAAAAATTATAAAAACATAATTAATAATAATAAAATTATTATTCTTCTTCTCTTTTCAAAACAAAATTTTGTCCAAAAAATAGTTATTAGGTTTTTTGGAGCTAAAATCACTTCAGAGGCTGAGGCACCAATGACCGAATATGGAACTTCAAAAACAAAAAAACACTATAAACGTATTTATGCGGTTCGGTTTCGGTTTTTCGGTTTTGAAAAACTAAAACCGGTAACCGAACCAAAACACTCGGTTCTTACAAAAGAGAACCTTATTCGGTTTTTTTAATAGAAAAAATCTTATTCGGTTTCAATTTTTTGATCGGTTTCGGTTCGGTTCGTCGGTTTGATTCGGTTTTGAACACCCCTATTGCTGATCTCAAACTATAGGGTTTGTAGTATTAATTTCCCAAAAAGAAATTAGAAAATATTTTACATTAATAAGTATTAGGGAAATTAACAAAACAACTACTAAATTATGAGATCAATGATAAGTTAACTATTAAACAATTTTTGTTAACAAATAAAACACCCAACTATAGAAAAATGCACAACGCAAATATCGTCATTAATATGTTGAAAGAAACATTAAAAAATAGAGATTTTTCAAAATGAAATATTTTTAGTTAACCTGTTCAAAATTAATTTTAGTATCAAAATTGAAGATTTTCAGTTACTTGTTTATTGAAAAATCAATGTACTCCAAGCTAAACATGTTTTTAATTCACTAAAGAAACTCGCCTGAAAACAGATTTTAGAAATGTCAAGGTGTTCGAAATCAATTTTGGTGTCAAAATTGAAGATTTCCCGTTAACTATTTGTTGAAAAATTAATATACTCCAAGCTAGACATGTTTATGATTCACTGAGGAAACTCGCTAGAAAATTCATTGTTTGATATACTGAATAACGACAAAAAATTTAACAAATGGAGTGCAAAGAATATTTTCCATTGTGGAAAGATGACTTTCCGCTCCGGAAAGTCATCTTTTCTGAATCCTATTATAAGGACTTACTTTCTGCAGCAGAAAGTCGTCTTTCCTCTGCGAAAAGTTATCCTGCTGCGAAAAGTAATATTTCTTGAGTCTTAGTCTAAAGATTCACCTTCCGCAGTAGAAAGACAACATTTCATAGTGGAAAGAAAATTTTTTTTAACAGAAAACGTAACAACGATGTTTGCTCCGTTCATTTATCATAGTTGAATATTTTATTTGTTAAATAAAAATTGTTTAGTGGTTGATTCTATAGATTTGTGGTTGTTTTGTTAATATCTCTAAATATTAAAAGTAAATTTATTGATTTTTCTTGTTATATTTGTAAAGTTTATGCAAATACAAAATTAAACAACAAAACAATAATAATTCCAAAATCACAGTAATATTGGTTGTACATTTATTTTCAAATATGATGTGTTGTTTTAATATAATAAATGAAAATGTAAAGTGGCCCAGAAAATAAAGGTGAAGTTAAAAAAGCGGCACTGCATTACTGCATTTATTGAGAAATATGGACCATTACTCTTTCAAGGCAGTCACCTGTCCCCAGTATATTTTTATTATTACTATTTTTAATTAAATAAAACTATATACATACATACATACACACATATATATATATATATATGCTTATTCTTGTAAAAACAAATTATAAATAGAATAATTATCAATATTAAATATTAATCAGGAAGCATAAGGTTATTTTTAACTGATACTTTGAACTTTTATTTTTTTTATCTAACACCTCAAAATTTTAAACGTTAGCAAAGAACACCTTCATCGTTAAAGGTTCCGTTAAATGACATTACTTTCCACAGTAGAAATGATATTTTTTGCAGCGAAAACGTGTCTTCTATTGCAGAAAGCAAGTCATATTACAAGGGCACGTGGTCGCAGAAGCGTTGATGTCGATAGAGAACGAATCTCCTAACAGTGAAGGTGTCTGTTACTAATGCCTCAACTATAAGGTATTCGACAACAAAAATAAAAGTTCAAGATGTAAGTTTAAAAAAAAATTCTATAATTCATGATTAATATTAATAATTAACCTTATAAATAATATCAATAATTTTCATAGGGAACTCTTAGATTCGGCTGAAAGAGGAGATTTCATGATCAAATTTGAAACTTAGAAGAATACGTCTTTTAATGGAAAATATGACTGCGAGTACGTCTCGTTTATTCTTTATAGTTCGGAGTTTTAGTTATGAGTGAAATTAGTTTAAGATTTGGCTCGTCACTTATCTCATAATTCAGGGTTTATTTTAGGTTAACTATGTTAAATATTATAATATTAATAATACTATAATTTCACATTCACATAAAATAATAAGAAAAATAAACTTTGATAATATCCTTCGTCTCCACGCAGAAAATGGCAGAAAAATTGATATGCGATCTGAAGCTAATAATAGTTGAGTTCAGGTGGACTTGAAGATGGTATGAAACTGAAAACAAATTAGAAACCTAATCGGATCTGGTCTATGAAACTATCTAACAAACATTAATTAGTTAAGGTTTATGCCAGAGGAAACACAGAGGAGAAAGCCCAGCAATTATGTAGGAGACAGAGAGGTACTTGAAGATAAGCTTTTTAGGGTTTTGAGGGAAAATGAAGTTATGGTAGGTTTAACTAGGACCCATATTCATAACGATGGAGTTTATTTGACCGAGTTTCAAGGACTTATTTTCCATTTTAAATGCTCTCAACTGTTTCCATGGTTCTCACAGAGATTACATAAACAGACTTTCTGGAGCAGACAATATCTGCATTTCCTTTGTCGTGTTAAAAAGCCATTGAAGAAGAAGAGACGACGATGGAGGTTAAAGCCTGTTCAAAACCCATCATTTTCCTTTCCTTTCTGGTTTGTTTTTCCTGGGGAAAGAGCATCCGGCTCTGTGAGACAAAAGAGGTGGATCGCGCAGATTTGACCAATGAAGTTAGGAAGATAAAAGGAATGTTCGTGTTTGGAAGCTCTCTGGTCGACAATGGAAACAATAATTTGATAGAGAGGTCGATCGCAAAAGCTAACTATCAGCCTTATGGAATAGATTTTGCTCTCGGAGCTTCAGGTAGATTTACAAACGGGAAGAACGTGGTGGATTTTCTGGGTGAATTCCTGGGCCTTCCTTCTTATATTCCTGCGTTCTACGATCCTGCTACTAATGGGGAGAAGATCTTTAATGGAGTAAACTTCGCTTCCGGCGGCTCTGGTATTCGCGACGATACTGGTGCTTTTGCGGTACGATCAATTCTTTTTAAGCATGATTTTACAAACAAAAAAAAAAACACTTCGCTAAATCCACGATCTAAACAACTTCAGATGTTCAAATTTAGACAGCAAGTTTTGAATGTTCTTCGTCGACAAGTTGAGTTCAGCTGGTCAACATCTTCGCTAGAAAATATTCATGAAGATATTATCATTTGACTTAGGAACTTTAAACGAAGACAGACTTTCTGCGTGAGAGAGAGAAAGAGAAACACATGAGCATGGTTTTATATTTCTTCACGTGATTGTGACAACATGCATCTGCAAAAGTTATTTTATAGCCGGAATTTGAGTGTTTTCTTGCATTGGACAAGTGAATTTGCAGTTGTCTTTCAATTTTTTTGATATATTTATTCATTAAATTTGTTATCTCAGGTCGTATTTTCTTTTTCCTATCATCAATCGATTTTTAACAACTGTTTTTGTTGGTGAAAATTGTTTGTAAAGTTTTATTTTTTGAGGAAGATAAGGAAATACTATGAAAAAACAAGGTGGTGTGTTAAATTTCACCGTAAATTCTCATGATTTTATGTGTAAATTTAACCAGAGAATGGTTTTTTGAGTGCAGGGAAAGGTGGTGAGTCTGAGTCAACAAATAGCAAACTTTGAGACGGTGACTTTGCCTGAGCTGGCTACCATCTACGGCGGACAGCAGCCATTACCACTCGACGACTACTTGTTTCTCGTCGGAAGCGGAGGAAATGATTATTCACTTAACTATTTTATTTTCGGATCTTCCCTCAATGTCTCCGTCAGAACCTTCACTGAGAATCTCACTTCCTCTCTCTCTCTTCATCTCAAGGTACTCTCTCCATCTCTCTCTCTCTACTGTATACCTCCTCTTTCTCTCTCTAAAACACATGATTTTGAGGTGGGTTTATTTTTTTGGCAGAAATTATACACTTTGGGAGGAAGAAAATTTGTGATAATGGGAGTGAATCCATTAGGGTGCAGTCCTGTGGTGAGAATAAAGACAAAGGAGTGCGATACAGCCATGAACATGGCGTCTCGTCTCTTCTATCTCAGCTTAAAGTCAATGGTCAATAAGATTCAGCCCCAAATGCCAGGATCTACCCTTGTTATTGTCAATTCCTACGATATTCTCACACAAATCATAGAAAATCCCACCATTAAAGGTCTTCTTTTCTCCTACAACGATCCTCTTCGGCTCTTCCTATCACTAAAGCTTCAATTTCAATGACTTAAGCTTCTGTTCTTCTATGGTGATTATAGGTTTCAAGGATTCTGCAACTAGCTGTTGCGAAGTGGGTGAGAATGGAAGATTATGCAGAGGAGGAGGGCAGACTTGTCCGAACAGACAAGATTATGTTTTCTTTGATGGGTTGCATCCGACAGAGGCTGCCAACTTCTTCATAGCAAAGGCGGCTTTTTCCTCTCAATCTCCCTTGGAAGTTTATCCCATCAACATTGAACGTCTTTCCAAGGTTTAAGAAGCTTCTAATCCTGTTTCATTCTCATCCCTACTCTACCCCTCCTGTTGGTCCAGTCTATCCCCAGTAATTTCAATCTCTGCTTAGTATAAATTTCTGCTTCTACTTTGTTCAATCCAGAGGAAGAAAGACTTTCTTGCACTTTCTTTCCCACCAAACAGCTCAAACTTAAAAGTTTTAACACAAGAATCAAACATTCTCTCCTTAAAATAATTGATTCTGTTCCGAGAAAATCTACACAGGTAGAAAAAATATAAACACAAATCGATTTCTGTCTATCATAAAGAATTGTCGAAACACAACAAAAAAATGATACGGGTTAGAATCAAAACTTACAGAGGACGCCGATTTTCTTTTTCGCTGCGCAAAAACGTTCTTCATATTCTGCAGCGCCTCAAATTGGTTCATGCCTTTTTCTTTTTCCGTCGGAGAACTTTCGGAGCTGTATCGGTTTTCCGAGCCATGGATGTTGATGGATATGATATCTTTCAACTCATGTGAAATGATCTTGTTTAAGAATTGCATCAAAATTTGGCAAAAGTTTCTCCTCATCTATTGGTTTCCATGGATCGCCGTTTGGATGCATAAACCAGGAAACTTGAGGAGAAAAGGGTCCATAGAAATCTATAAGTGCATCAGAACATCAATGTCAAATTCCAAGTATGGAAAGAGAGAGAGAGAGTACCAGGAATGAAGAGAACTAGAAAGAAAGAATGAGAAATAGAAAAATTATTGAAATTCCATGATAAATCATTTGAACATCAATAACTAGTTTCGTATATCTTAGCACGTCGACGAACAATGACCCAAACGCCTTGAGGTTGAGTTATTTTGCTCATCCTAATGCACCTATAATTTTAAGTTTCTTAGGATTTATCTTGATTATCTCTAATTAAAGCGAAATTATTATAAACTAATTGTTTCCCTTCGCTATTTTTCGAGAAGGGTTCTTCCCGTCTCTTCTGTTTTAATTTCTTACTCTCGATCATCATTTCTTACCAAAACAAAACATATCTTTTGAGTGATGGTATTGTTCAGTTCATAAGCATCGACGGAATTTTCGCAAGACTACATAACTCCGGCAGGAACCTTAGTTCCATCGTTCAAAATCAAAAACAACTAAAGTCCAGCAAAGCTCGCTATCTCAGAAGGGAAAAACCCAATTTCATAAGTATTCTAATCAGAAAAAGGCAACTGTAAGAGTGATCATTAGATTCAACATCAACAGTTCAGTAAACCTACTTCTAAGTAACAACTAAATTAGTTAATGGATATTGACACAAAAAGGTAGTGCAAATGGAGCACCAGAAGGTGATAATGGATGGTTGAACTTAAAACAATACAAAAGTGCATTACAGCCGGAACTAGGATCAAAAACCATGCATATTTGTAGTTGAAGTTAAAAGAAGTCGATTTAAAAGTGGTCAAGCATTTACCTGAGATAGATGCTTGATCGGGTGCCCGTGTGTTATGCAATACCATTGTCCCAGAAAGAATTGTTATAAATCCACAAATCACGGAGGCGATACTGCTAGCGCTTTGACCAGACCAATCCTAACCATTAAAAAGGTCAACTATAGTATGACAATGGATACTGAAAGATTTAACACTAAAAAAGTACCTTGAACATTATAGCACTCGCCAAAATTGTGAATATTGTGAACAACGCGTAATAGATCGGAGAAACAATGGCTGTGTTAAATGTATCCAAAGCCTGGGCCATGATTTATATTATTTTCTCAATCAGCACTGGACAATGGTCGAAAGAATCAGAAGTGATAAACTAAAAAGTCTAAACTCCTCTACAAGTTTCTCGTGTCATTTGCAACTGTAAGGTGTACTCTAATAAATATCAACATTTTGCTCTGTTTTGAATAAAATTAAGTTTGCCATTATCGAGAACCTGAAGGAACTCCCTGAGATCAGTACCGTTGCTATTGAACCACAACGAAAATGAAAATAGATGAACATCCAAAATCGACAAAAATAAACAGCCTTAGGGTGGTGGCCTTATTTGGCAGCTGTGGATGGCTAAATTTGAATAAATCGATGCAAAAGAAGCTGATTTTATTGAAAATTTCCCCGAAAAAATGTCAATAAAATAATAAATTTCCCAGTAGCAACGTCCTATGCATGTCATCAGTTTGCAGCACGTCCTAAATATGATGGTATTACCATAGTTATCTGTATTTTTCAGATCCTTACCGGAAAAATGAAAGGAACTGACCTTGTTCAAATAATTTAACTGAATGATTATGCAAGAGATCGCAACCATGGCAAAAATCCAGGTTTCAAAGTGGCCTGCTTGGTTCAAACCCTCCACTGTGAGCTTTATTGCAATGCCAACAGCTTTAATGCTCATTACCTTCAAAGAAAGATAAAGTTCGATATAACCAGAATATCTTCAACATAAAACAGAATACTAACATTATTCAGTAATAAATCATTCAGTCAAATCTGTTTATCAGAGACTAGACATTTGCAAATCTAATTTTTACTTAGAATGGCAAAAAAAGACTCACCGTCAAGGATCCAACAATCGAACAAATGCCAACGTAGACAATAATGTTTGTCTGTCCAAATCGTGGTTCACAGTAAAATACCAAGAACAATGCTAAAACTACAACTGAGGCCGTGTACAAAAGAAATGCTGGACCAAAAATATGAAAAAAAAAAAAGGTTAAAAAGATGCTGAAATTAAGAGAAAAATGGCATTATATGTTCCACAATTACCAGGTTGAGTGGCGAGGTCCCAGATTTCGACCACTGAATTTAGAGTACGTTCAGCAGGTGAATGCAGGACAACCACAGTCGATCCAACTACACACAAAACACACCCCAGTATACCCATTTTCTTCAATTGTTCCTTCAAGAAAAAATGTGCTAAAACAGCACTGGAAAACAAACAGACGCCATTAGAGAAACAAAGTTACCATACGAAAGACAGCAGAAAGCCTGAGACAATGAATAAGAACTGAACCAATTCTTCTCACAGTTTGTTTTTATCTGAATTAAATGAAACAAATTCAACACAGAAGATTTTACTCGTTTAAAGTTTAGAAATGTTGAAGAATTGAAGCCTTCAGTATAAATACGAAGACAAAATCACGAGACTTCTTGAAATTTAAGACTAAATCCTAAAATCTACCTCACAATTATACTCAGTGCTCCAAGTGGAGTCACAAGAATGGCAGGAGCGTAAATATAAGCCACAAAGTTAGCAAACTCCCCAACAATCACTGCAATTAAACAAGGACTAATCAATTAAAATCTCCTGGAAACAGTACATAATCAGCACACTTCATCAGTTCTAAACTTACTGGTCACCATGCCAATCCACCAAAGAGGTTGCAATAGATAACCATATCCACCAGAATCTAAATTTCATTAACCAGAAGATCAATTTAGCATTAAATCAGAGCAGCGCAAACTGTCAACTACACGAGCTTGCTTAAAACATGAGTATGAGAGAAATCAGCATGTCAACATAAGAACAGATATCCATTGTAATAATATGCGGCAATGAAACAAAATACTAGCTCATTCACTAATAATTAACATTCCACAAAATACAATAATGCCCAAATTCGATAGCCAAAATTCATTCACAAGGACATCAAACTGAAACCACGTCTACTAAATTAAGCAAGAGAACATATCCGAGAACAAAACCAGAGAGTATATAAATCCCCTATCCAACACGAAAAAAAAACAAATGGGGATCTTTTATTTATCAAACTCGAATCACAAACCGGAGACTCACTGGCACGAACACCCGAAGCGCCGGCTAATTGAAGACCCAACTTCTTAATTATAAAGCTGGACCCAATAAAAGCACTAGAAACCACAGCAAGAATAAAGCCTATAAGATTAGAAGAGGAGGAGAGGGAGATCGAGACAGAAGCCTCGTGGGTGGTCATCGGAAGGTGCAGTTTTCATCTAAACAGAGAGGTAAGAATAGAAAGGATTCGAAATCTGTGATTTGCAGAGAAATCGAAGGGGAAGCAAACGTTTCAGGAAAAATTGGAGGGAGGAAGAAGCAAATCTGAGTACGGAAGTGAAGGAGAGCGCAGGGAGGAGAAGATGGTCGAATCGAGCTTCTTCACCTGCCGGTCAAAGCCAAAGGTGGGTGCTTGCGTGTGTCTTTTTCTGCCAGCTTGATGACGCATGTATTTATAGACTTTGACTAGTTTTCTTCCACCTCCATTATTTTGCTTCTCTCATTTCCCTGTTCTCATCTAAGTATTTCCATGATCACTGGTTGTAAAGCTTAAAATCTCACTCTTTGAGTGTTATCATTTATATGAAGATCAAAATCATTTTGCGGAAGACTGTCTGTTACATTTGTAATCGATGGTCATCTTCGTTATCCCGAGGAGAGCCGTGACGAACGACAGATCTCAAGAGTTTTTGAGTTGTGTTGTCTTAGATGATTGGTTGTTTCGATGATGATTACTTAGAGTGTTGAATTAAAACAGATCGTATAATCAACTTGTCACCTATTGTTGTGACATGCAGAATGAGATTATATTGTTTAAGTGCAAAAGCAAGAATGACATTCTTAATTAATTGTGTGACCATATATATCTTAAACTATGATCCATCATAGATGCTCAAGTTAAGTGTGATCCAGCATTATTTTTTTTATCTTAAGCATGACATTTTTTCGAGTATTTATTCTTTAGCTATTAATTGTTTTAAGATTGAAGGTTATTTGAACCATGCTTGGTCATTTTATACATCAAGTATTGTGACAATCTGCTATGTGAAGGTCAGGATGACCCATATGAAGGTTAGACTCATATTAGTGGAGGTGCACAATCTCATATTACTTGAGATAATAGAAAATGCATGGTTTATAAGTAAGATTCCTCTTCTTATATAGTATAACGCGTTTTGGGTTAACCCTTAGAACAAAATTCTGCGGCTTTGACCAAAAGCAGACTATATTATATTGGGAACACCGAATGACGTTACAAATGACATCAAAGCAAAATCCCAACTAGAAATATGGTTGACGACTAAAAACATACAATATTGTATTGGAAACATCGAGGGACGTTACAAATGGTATCGAAGCAAAATCCCAACCGAAAGTGTGGCTGACGAGGACGTTGGGTCCCAGGGGACGGAGGGGGAGGAGGAGAGATTATGACAGTCTGCCCTGTGAAGAATATGATGATATATGTGAGAGTTTGACCTATATCAGTATGGATGCACAACACAATCTCACATCGCTTGGGAAAGTAAAAAATGCATAGTTTATAAGTAGAATTATTTTTCTTATCTAGTACACTCTGTTTTTTGCTAACTCCAATAACAAAATCGTGCAGAATTTAGCCCAAATCGAATAATATTACACTATAAATACTAGGAGACATTACAAGTGCAATCTCTACCCAGTGGGAACATAATAATGTAGTCGTCAAGTAATCATTTGAAATTTGATTTATCAAGTGATCAAATAATTTTTACCATGTGATCCAAAATGACCTAACTAGGTATGTATAACTTATTTCAATGAAAATCCTCAATTAAATGGATTTAATTATAATAAATTACCTTATAAACCAAATGTTTGTATTACTTACTAATTACATCCAATAATTAAAATTAGAGGAGGGCTAATCACGCTCTTAGTTTCTTAATCCACATGATAATAATAATAATAAAATATTTATTTATTTTCTTTAAATATAAATATTCTACATTTAGTTAAAGTGAAAGCATGGGTTAAAGTATACAGTCATCATAAGCACTTTCTTTGAGATTTGAGAATATTGAAATTCCCATGCCCATGTTATTTGTTTAATACAAGTTTAGAATCTAATTCTCGGCCCATTAAGCATAATTTCAATCTAATTTTTTAATTTAACTTATTTAATTAACATCTATATATAAGCGTGACATCTCCAATCAACTTGTGTTCGACTGAGTACTTTTGGGTACATTATAAAAAAATGGTACGCACACTTAGTGTACATTATTAAATATGTTATTTGTCACGTTGTCAATTTAACTCGATGTACTACGTTTTATTGATAATTTTATAACTAATTTTACAGAATATTATCAATATTAATCAATTAATAAAATGAGGGTCGTACAAAATAATTATTAGGCAGTTTTGGAGCATAAATATCAACAATAGTAATATGTCACGTGCATGTAGTAACTAGTCCGACAAGAGATTGCTATGTGCACTTTGTTTTCTAGTCTCAAATAATAATAATAATAATTATTATATTGTATTATCTCAAATATTTTTAATATAATATTATATATTTTGAGTTAGAATTTAGACGATTTTAGAGATAGGCTGAAATATGTTGTACTAGGTATGGAAGAGAACCTTACTTATAAACTAAACAATTTTCATTCTCTCAAACAATGTAGAACTGTGCATCTCCACCGCCATCGGTATGGGTTGGACCCACACTTGAGTCATTATTGTTTTTCCTTGGTACACTGCCACAATCTTCTCCCTTGGAGACTCGATTTCTTCGGTGGCCACACTTTTGGTTGAGCTTTGTCTTTGATGCAAGTTGTAATATTCTCAGTTCTCTTGATACAATATTGTCTATTTTTAGTTGAAGTCCGCATGATTTTGTTCTTAAAATTATTCAAAAACGCGTTGTACTAAGTAAAAATGATAATTCTACTAATAAATTATGTATTTTCTACTATCTCAAATAAAGTGAGATTGTATACCTCCACTGATATAGATAGACCACATCCATATTTGGGTAATCTTTGGCTGCCACATTTATAAAATAAAATAATATATTTACACATAATGACGTGAAATTAGTAAAGCTTAAAACTTATCATTTTTATTATGGTTTTAATTTTAATTGATATTATATCTAATCAATATAAATATAAAAATTTATTAACAATTAAATTATTTGTATTAATATTAATAGCAAATTTCAAGTGTTTTTTGTTTTTACAAATGACAAAAATATTTACATAATAATTATACTTTTTTACTCATAATTTATTACTATTTAGCCTCCAACAATTTGTATTACTATATATTTGTCGATTTTAATTTTAGTGAAATTAACAAAAACAACTATTGAAGAAGAGATAAATGACAAATTAACAACTCAATAATTTTTATTAATAAATAAAATATTTAATTATAAAAAAATAAGACAACATTGCACATAAAAAAATTATCTTTTTGCAGCAAAAAGATAATGTATCACAAAGAAAAGCTACGTTCTACAGGAAAAATAAAACATTTTTTAATGAAAAATATGAAAGTAGTGTTTATTCTATTTATTTTATATAGTTAAATATTTTATTTATTAAAAAAACTATTTATATATATATATATTATATATTTGTGAAATAAGCCCATGCATATTAATTATGTTATTTTAAGTAAAAATAATTTCTCAGAAGAAATTATTAAAAAAATTTATTTTTATTTTTTATTTTAAAAAAATGAAAATGTAAAAAGTAATATAAGGCAGTAACGCCAAACAACCTGAGCCTTCCTGCTGACTCTCTCTTTCCCTCTCTGTACCACCTCTCTATCTTCTCCTTCGGAGCTCTGCTCTTTTCTCCTGCAACAGCATTAATGGAAAGAGATTAAAGCCATTCTCGCTCCATTTTCTTTCTCTCTCAAGGTCGTTTTCTCTCTCTAACCTTTCCCTTTCACTACTTCTCTCTCTCTCTCTAACACCTGCACAGCAAAGGTCGCAGTCGCCGCCATTTTCTGGTCAATTTGCTTTCTTCGTTGTCTCCTTTATCTTCCTTACACACGCATGTAAACTCCATTTCTAGAATCTAGAAGTTGAAAAAGCTAAGCGACTTCCGTTCCTTTTTTGGCTATTAGATTTTCTTGAAAACCCTTCGACATCCACGCTGTCGGTGTCTCTCTTCGTTTTTGTTTAATTTCCACCATTTTCTCACCATTCATTTATAACCAAAGTGTTTTCTCCACCAAGGGATTTCTGGGTAGGTTTTGTTGTCTTGTTTAAAATTTCCTCAAACATCCTCAGAAGAGGTTAGAAAGGTGTTTGATAATAGAAAGCTTTGTTTTTCTTCATTACATGTGCTGTTTTTTTGAAAGCTTGTTTATTTAATGGCTGTATTTGTTCTTCAATTCATTTATCATCAGGAGTTTCACTTTTTCACTGTTTGATCGAATCTTTTCAGAAGAAAATGGAAGATCAAGAAACAGATATTTCTCCCAACAAATCCCCTTCTGTATTTCAGGTAAAAATATGGACTTTCCATCCTTTAACTTTCTCTCTCTTCATTTTCTTTTGATTTTCTTTGCTTCCCAACAGATTACGGAAGAGCTGAAAGAGTTATGGAGTATGACTTTGCCTGTAACAGCGATGAACTTTCTCGTCTTTGTTAGACAAATGGTGTCCGTTTTGTTCCTCGGAAGAATCGGCAGCTTAGAGCTAGCAGGAGGTGCTCTGTCAATAGGATTTACTAATATAACAGGCTACTCTGTAATGGTGGGTTTAGCAGCGGGGCTCGAACCTATCTGTAGCCAAGCCTACGGACGCAAAAACTGGGACTTACTCTCAATATCTCTCCATCGTATGATCGTTATTCTCTTATCTGCATCAGTACCGATCAGCCTCTTGTGGCTTAATCTTGAGAAAATCATGGTGTCTCTCGGGCAGGATAAGGAAATCACAGCCGTGGCTGCAACCTTCTGTTTATACTCGCTACCGGATTTGATAACATATTCTTTGTTGCAGCCGATGAAGGTTTTCCTCCGGTCGCAGCAGGTGACGAAGCCGATGATGTACTGCACGTTACTGGCGGTGGGATTACACGTGCCGCTGAACTATCTGATGGTGGTGGTGTGGGGGCAGGGGGTGGGAGGGGTGGCGGCGGCGTCGGTGGTGACGAATGTGAGTATGACGGCGATGATGGGTGGGTATGTTTGGCGGTGGAGGCGGCAGCGGGATGTGAGATGGCTGGTGGG
>CM039468.1:57319075-57636391 GCA_022433065.1 Begonia loranthoides
TTGGCGGTGGAGGCGGCAGCGGGATGTGAGATGGCTGGTGGGGATTGGCGAGATTTGTGGTGGGGCGGGCGAAGTTGTCAAGTTGGCTGTCCCGAGTTGCTTGGGGATATGTTTGGAGTGGTGGTGGTATGAGATTTTGACGGTAATGGCCGGCTATTTGAGCAATCCTACTGTTTCTGTTGCTTCTACTGGCGTGATTATTCAAACAACCAGTATGATGTATACTCTTCCGATGGCTCTCGCCGGCTGTGTTTCTGCTAGAGTACTCTCTCTCTCTTTCTCTCTCTAAATTATCCAAGTTTTCTCCTTTTAGATTTTGATCGATGCCCTTTGTTTTGGACGTAAGCATCTTCGTGTTCGTGGAGTTTTATTAGATCACAGTTTTGAATTAATGGAGGTGGGATGGGATCACATTGCCAGTGTGATTCTACAGAAGTAGAAAGATTTTGTTCTCTTAAAGCTTTCGCTCTGAATCATGAAATTTTATGTGTGGGTCCTGATAAGATGGGGGCCGTTGATTTTTGACCATGTGATTCTGATCGAGCAGGTAGGAAACGAGTTGGGAGCTGGGAAGCCTCAGAAAGCTAAGATGGCAGCTATGGTTGCGTTGGGATGTGCGGTCCTGATTGGGGTGATTAATGTGACTTGGACGGTGATCCTTAGAGAGAGGTGGGCCAGTCTCTTCACCGATGATGCGATGGTCAAAGCCTTGGTTGCATCAACTTTGCCAATCGTCGGGCTGTGCGAGCTAGGAAACTGCCCACAAACCACCGGCTACGGCGTCCTACGTGGCACGGCGAGACCAGCCGTCGGCGCCCGAATCAATTTAGCTTCGTTTTACTTTGTAGGCACTCCGGTAGCCATTGCACTGGCCTTTGGGTTCAAGCTCGGGTTCGCGGGGCTCTGGCTCGGTCTTCTTGCGGCTCAGGCGTCCTGCGCCGCCTCTATGCTTTACGCCGTGGTGGTTCGAACTGACTGGGAGGCCGAGGCGGCGAAGGCGAAGAGACTCACCGGACTGGAAATGAGCGGAAACAGCAAAACCGAAGACGGCGGAAGAGACAGCGAGGAAGAGAGGAGAAAGTTCCTGGGGAACGAAAATGCTGACATGGGTGGCGTTTTCTAGAGAGAGAAAGAGGGGAGAGAGAATGGATATGTGGGGATGAGTTGGTTTTTTGTTGTTTAGCAAGAAATGAAGTGTGGGGCTGGTTTTCTGGGTCTTTCAGGTGATGGTGGAGGAGGGGGTGGTGGTGGTGGAAGTGGTGGGGTTGACTTTGAGATGATAAGACGATTTGCTTTCTGTAGGAAAGCTATTCCTTTTGTATATGTCTTAATAAATCTCATCTAATCCTTCCATTTCCTTTAATTAATAAATAATAAAGGGTAATTAAACCCCAAAAAAGAAAACGAAAATAAATTAAATTAATTTTACTAATAAATAAAATAATAAAAAATAAAACTAATAAACATTACATTTAAGTTTTTATTAAAAAATATGTTAATGTACTCACAGGCGCCTACACTTTAATTAGCAAACCTCCGGGTGAAAGCGCAAGTTAATGCAGTCGTTTGCTAATTAAAGTGTGGACGTTGAGGGCATATGTTTTTAATGAAAAATGTGACTGCAATATTTGTTTTGTCACGTATAGTTGAGAGTATTTTTTTAGGAAAATTAATAAAACAATTAATAAATTATGAGGTCAATGATGAATCAACCACTAAACAATTTTTGCTAATAAATATCGCTATCTCATTAAATAATATTTTATTTCCACTGCGGAATGTTGCATTTCTGTTGCAGAAAGAGAGTCCTTATAATATGTATGACTCATGAAAGACAACAACAACGACTTTACATAGATGAAAGACGACGTCTTTCCAATTAAACTACAAATTCTTCTAAGTAATTTGACGTATTTAGGAAACCAAATAATTGCAATCTTTCCAGGTATAAAAACTAAATTATTCCACTAATTGCTGAGAATTGTTAATTTGTTTCGATTTATCAAACTTTAATTCTTATATCAAATTATTGTTTTTAAATTCATATATAAATAGTAGAAATTGTTGAAAGGAAAAATACATGTCTTCGACAATGATTCTCTTAACACAAATATTTGAAAATCTCTGGCTTGTATTATGAAAAACTCAGCCTACTTTTTCATTTTCAAAATAACTTCGCTATTAATAATAGTGATGTTTTCGTAATTTATTTTTCATAATTAAATATTTTATTTGTTAAGAAAAATAATTTAACAGTTTGACTTATCATTGATCTCATAATTTAGTGGTTATTATGTTAAATTTTTTTTTTTTGTTAAATACCCAATAATAATCAATTAAATTTATTAGGAAAAGAAGGTAGTAGAGACTTAGAGAGTGGTGGAATCAAATCAAATAAAGACTAATTTTTTAATTTAAAGAAATAATAAAATAATGATTGTAATAGTGATTGCTATCATTTAGAATCATTACACAATCTAAATTTTTTGAGCTTTTGTTCTCCATGAACTTCCTCTCTATGCTCAAGTGACTTACATCTGGCCTGCCTTAGTGCATTAAAAGTAAACCTTTTTTCTTGTGAAAGGTGTGTTGCAAATAAACTAGGTCACTCCTTTTTGGTGTTCATCCATTGGGTTCCCTCATTTTCTATTATTTACTTTTGTACTATATTCTAAAATCATATGTTTATCGATTTAAATGCGAATGTATGTCACGCTATCTTGAACTTAGGTCGATGTTTGAGTCTTTGATAATTGTATCGTATGAATTGTTATATTATGATCCTATTAAGTAAACGTATGAATTGTTATATTATGATCCTATTAAGTAAACGTTATGTGAATACACGTCATTGAAAAAAATTAAATTATTATTTAAATTTTGATAAAAGAAAACTTAAAAAAAATTAATAAATTATGAAAATATAATAAAAAAAGAAGAAAAAATAGAGGGTGAAATTGTTTAATTTTTTAAATTTTAGTTTGTGTATGGTGACTAATTATTTTTAATTATTTTGTTAATGAAGAGGGATTATGGTTTAAGAGTTAATTAAGCATAATTAATTATAATATTATGGAAATGATTATGAAGTAAAATGGGAAATTAACAAAACAACTACTATATCATGGGATCAATGACAAGTTAACCACTATATAATTTTCGCTAACAAATAAAATATTTAACTATGGAAAAAGAACGGAGTAAATATTGCAATTACGTTTTCCGTTAAAAAATATTGTCTTTTCACTGTAGAACATTGTCTTTCCGTAGAGGAAAATGAATTCTTGAAATAAAACTCAGGAAATATTACTTTCCTTAAAGAAAAAATGACTTTCCGCAGAAAGAAAAAACTTTTTTCTACATCTTTCCTCTGTAGATAAAGAATAAATCCATTGTCTTTTTTGTTTGTGAAAAAACACAGACAAGTTGTGATTATCTCATAGACAGTAAAACAATTCTAAATTATCCGACATCTAAAATATTATATATTATTTTACAAAATCTTCTAAATTATAAAATTAAAAAAATTTAAAATCAACTTATACGGTATTTTCTCAAATTTATTGTCCATGAGTATTAGTTATTTTCTATTGAAAATATTTGAAATCACGAGTTCTTGCAGTTTTTTTTTCATGAATATTAGCTATTTTCTACTGTGAGTTATCTGAAACGAAGTAGTCAAGTTATTTTCTTCAAGTTAATAGTTAGGGGTGTTCACGGTTCGGTTCGGTTCGGTTTTGATGTAAAATCAAACCAAACTAGTCGGTTTTGGTTTTAAAATTACAAAACCGGAATCGGTTTTAGAAAAATCAGAACCGAGTCGGTTTCGGTTTTAAAATCTTGGTTCCGGTTTCGGTTCGGTTTCGGTTTTTTCTTTATTAATTTTTTTTTCAAATATTATAATAAAAATTGTATAAAAATTATAAAAACATAATTAATAACAACAAAATTATTCTTCCTCTTCTCTTTTCAAAACAAAATTTTGTCCAAAAAATATTTATTAGGTCTTTTGGAGCTAAAATCACTTCAGAGGCTGAGGCACGAATGACCGAATATGGAATTTCAAAAACAAAAAAATACTAGAAAAGTATTTATGCGGTTCGGTTTCGGTTTTTCGGTTTTGAAAAACTAAAACCGGTAACCGAACCAAAACACTACGTTCTTACAAAAGAGAACCTTATTCGATTTTTTTAATAGAAAAAACCTTATTCGATTTTGATTTTTTGATCGGTTTCGATTCGGTTCGTCGGTTCGGTTCGGTTTTGAATACCCCTGTTAATAGTGATGTTTATATCCTTAATTTGTTTTTTAATGTTGAATGTTTTGTTAATTTCCAAGTAAAATAATCTCTCTCCACTAATAACCAAAAATTAAGAACAGAAGAAGAGGTGAGCATAGATGAGAAACCCAGCCCATGTCAGAGAGCGGAACCCCAGCAAAGGCCAACCCTTAGGGAGGAAGGGAAGGACAGCGGCTTTTCCCGGAGCACCAATTTCCATGCCCATACAATCTGCAGATCGAAATCCTTGTCTTCCCAGAATCAAACAGCTGGGAAACCTTGTTTCTAAGCGCTCTCGCCGGAGAGAAGCCGGAGTAACGGCAGACTCCTCGAAGGGCAACCCACTTTCTGTCTCTTCTTCTTCGCGTAACCCTTTTCATTTCTCTCCCGATTCTCCTCCCCTGATGGCTGTCTCGCCCGATCAGATCAAATTCTGCTCTGATGCTCAGAGTTTATTCAGGGAGAAGCTCCGGACGCCTCATACTATTTCGGAAGAGTTTATGAACTTGCAGGTTAGCTTTAATATTTATGAGCGAACTGCATTTTGTTTGCTTTTAGAGAAAATATGGGGAAATAAAGGAAAATTGCTTCGTTTGGATAGTATGTTGTAAATTCTTTATTTTATTTTTTTAAGCTTTTGGATGTTGGTTCCAAGCTCAGCAGTTAAGTTTTTCGAAGCCATTTATGTCAAGAAATGTAGAATATATGCATGAGATTTCATTTTAGAGCAAATAGTAATTGAGTTCGGCATCTGTTTGACATTGTGAGGTTAATTCTTTAATTGTTCCAAGCTCAGCAGTTTAGTTTTTGGACGCCATTTATGTCCAGATATGTGGACTATATGCATGCAATTTGGCTTTAGGGCAAATAATAATTGAGTTAGGCATCTGTTTGACTTTGTAAGTTCAATTCTTTCGTTGTTCTAGGAACATAATGATGTGCAAAAAATGCCTCAAATTAATTGGTCTTCTCTTTAATTTAGATTTGATTCTGTTAAAGTTGTTCTTTTTGCTGAAATAATTATCTTGCAAGCATGAAGGGTAAACTAAGAGTTTTATTGTACCCTTATTTTCTTTATTGACTTGATATGTGCACTGATATTTTTTTATTGGTTTTAATTGGGTAGGATAATTTTTTTTGTTATATTTATCGTTAACGAAATTCTCATATCAAAATTATCCATAACCTGTAAATCATATAATTCTCTTATCCTATTGATAAGTACTCCATCTTATAATATTTATTGCCTCTGCTTAATTTTATGATTCGCGTTGTTACCTCAATTCCTTGTCGGCTCTAGTTCTGAGGCATAGTTTTGAGTTGTCTCATTGTTGAGCAGGCAAATAGAATCACATTACCTGCCATGCAAAGAAGTTGCAATGTGGCTCTTGATAGTGTCAACTTGAGCAAAAACCGCTACACAGATGTCTTACCATGTAATTGACATTTTTTTGGTAATTGTATTTGTTTACAAGAAATGGCGTTTAAATTAAAACTTTTGATTTGTTTATTTTAGTTGACAGTACTAGAGTAGTACTCAACTCATGTAGAGATGACAGACCTTCTGCAAGGGGCTACATTAATGCGAGCTTTGTCTCGGTATGCATTATAAGTAGATTTTTGAGAATTTTTCCTCTCTCAGGATTTTATATTGCCATTTTGTTCTGTTTACATGTCTAATTCTTAAAAATAACTTTAAATCTAGACTTCTTCTTCAGACAACGTTTCTAAGTTCATAGCCACACAAGGTCCTCTACCACATACATATGAAGATTTCTGGGAGATGGTAATTCAGTACCGGTGTCCCGTGGTTGTGATGCTAACCAAATTAGTTGACAATTACAAGGTACTCACATGAATAAATTACATTTTTAATTTCTAACACACATGATGTTAAAAGAATTATTTGTCACTTTAGTCTTGGATTGTTTAATTTTAATAGCTTTCATTTTTAATTCAATCTGACATTTCTTTGGTTCTGTTGATTGTTATGCCATTGAAGTTCTTTTGATGCCTCTAGTGTGTTTTCTCACTACAGTTCGTGAAGTGTGGAGACTATTTCCAGGCAGAAGATGGTCCAAGAGATTTTGGCGATATATCTATTATCACCAAATGGATAAACACTTCTGACAGTTCTTTAGTGTTACGTCAATTAGAGGTCAAACATAAAGAGGTAAGACTAGTTTCTTCGTTGTACCGATTACAAAAGTTCTTTCTTTTTTGGTGTAAACAATGAAGATGGATTATTCATCTTCATTGCATGGCTTTAAGGAAAAAAGGAATTAATAATGCATGTTACTTAAGCTTGATTTTAGTTTATTCAAGGCACTCTTACTTGAACACACCTTTGTTCTCTGGGGAAGTACCAGATTGTGATTGCCTCTTGTACTATTAAATATGGTGCAGTCAGAAGAGGAACCTTTGTCGGTTTTGCATATTCAGTACCCTGAATGGCCTGACCATGGAGTTCCGGAGGACACAAAGACCGTTCGAGAAATATTTAAACGGATATGTCAAGTGCCTCCAAATCTAGGCCCAATAGTGGTTCATTGCAGGTTCACCTTGATCTGGTTTTAATTGCATTTAATCAGATATAGCTCCGCATTTCCTCAGAAAATGTTTATCTATTCTTCAGTGCAGGTATTGGGAGAACTGGAGCATACTGCACTATACATAATACAATCCAAAGAATTCTGTCAGGAGACATGTCCGCTTTAGATCTTGCTAAAACCATAGCTTGTTTTAGATCGCAGCGAATTGGAATGGTTCAAACTCTGGTAATTTTCCTTTTTCTCGTATCAAATAAGAGTTTTTGTGTACAATACTATGCGAAGATGGCATGTTATGTGTAATATGTTGATAATTGTGGGTTCTCCTCCATAAAGATTACTGTTTTGGTTAAGGGGGGGATACTTTTAATCCAAGCCTTAATGTCTTGATTAAGACTTTGACTATGAAACAAACCCATCAAGTCCAATCTCTTGCCGGAAAACTCTATTTAAACGAAAATTACAGCTCAACGGAGAGGTCCGGTTCTTTCATATCACATCCTCCTCTTTCCCTCCTTCCTGCATAACACAGAATCTACCCCTGCACTCCCCTTTCCACCTCAGCACCCCCTCCCTAGCATGATCTTCCCGTGCTTTCCTTCCATCTTCTTCCCCTTTCTCCTCTAATTTTGGGCGACTTTGCATGAGTGAATCGGATGGGAGGTCGATCATGACTGGTAGGACGATGCTCATTCTTTCTGTAATGAATAATGAATAGCACCATATTGGCTTTCATTAGATAAAACTTTGGCTGCCATCATGAATTATATCCAAGGTCGATGTTTGTCGCAATCATTAATTTATCTTTATTCGCTTCTTCTATCTAGCGTGTTTTATGTTTTGAAAACTGTGTTGTTGTTGATCAGGAACAATACCATTTCTGCTACAGAGCTATTGTTCATGAATTGGAGGATCTGACCTCAGTAGCCAGCTCCATAGCTCCTCAATGAGAGGCGGCAATAGGGGGCCTGTTCTAATCTGGCGAACAGGATGGTACGCTCAAACCACATTCATCTGTTCTTGGATTTCTTGGGCTGAAAAATAACTATGAATCAATGTGTTGCGTTGGAACACGCACCATTAAATTAGTAGCTTTCAGATTGTTGCAAGTGTTTCTGGATTTCTATTTTATTTTCAGACTGCCCTCTCATCTGTCTCACTGAATTCTCTGTGATTCATAATAACTCTACACCACGCCGGTGTACTATTTCAACAACTTGCTCTCTTTTGTGGAATGTAAATATTCTTAGCGGCTGAAAAAAAGTATTTTCTTGTGGTGCCCAAAGTATATATTTTTGGCAGCAAAAATGGTATTTTCTCTAGCGAAAATAGTACATTCGGTAAATAATGTTTGTCATTTAATAATAGATCTATTAATAATGAGGATGTCTGTTATTAATTATTCAAATTTTGAAGTTTAAAGTACCTCTTATTATTTATTAACAGGCATATATAATTAAACAAGTTTAAGACTTGATTTGCAAGACTATAAACCTTTATAATCTTATGAGCTTACATGTAATTAATTCTATAATTTGTATGAAAATGAATTATTTTTTCTTTTATTGATTACTCAATTAAGTGTCACATAAATATCAAATATTTGCTTGATTTATTATTATTGTTATTATTATTACTATTTCATTATAAAAATATATTAAATGGGTGAGTAAAAATTGCTTCTAGCAAAACTTGAAAATGTATACGACCTAAATTACTAAAAATAATTTTGTTTACAAAAATTATATAAATAATTTATTAATAGGGCATATTTATATTTTGAAGGTATCCACGACCATAAATTGATTTCGAACAACCTTAATATTTTAAAATCTGTTTTTCGACGAGTTTTTTTAGTGAATTGAAAACATATTTAGTTTGGAGTACATTGATTTTTCAATAAACAGTTAGCTGAAAATCTTCTATCTTCATACCAAAATTGATTTCGAATAGATTAACTGAAAATTTTATAATTTGAAATGTTTTTTGTTTTTAACGTTACTTTTAATAGGTTAACGACGATATTGGCGTCGTTTATTTTCTATAGTTGAGTATTTTATTTATTAGCAAAAATTATTTAGTGATTAACTTGTCATTGATGTCATAATTGTTTTGTTAATTTATAGAAAAAATTAACACTATAGACCCTATAGTTTGTAATCAATGACAAGTCAAATCTTGAAAAATTTTTGCTAACAATTAAAACCCTAAACTATGAAAAATTCTTGCCGGCGACCTTGCAGTCATGTTTCTCGTCCAAATCCGTCGACTTTAATGCCTAAGTTTCATTGACGCCAAGAATCGTAGAACGGAGATGAAGAACGTCAATTATAGGGGTCGAGGGATGTCCCTCCTGCCTATTGGAAGACAGACGGTCGTTGGAACGATTATCAAGCGATGGCAGACGATCTTCATTGGCCGTTGGATCGAGGAACCCGCTCGGAATTGACGGTCAGGTTTGAATCTATCAATTTCCAAAGGCGATGGCGGAAGACATTCCATGGGCGTTGGATCGTGCGAGGGATGTCCCTTATCGAGATTGATGTCCATGATTGAATTTGCCATTTTTCAAAGGCGATGGCGAACGACATTCCACGACCGTTAGATCGAGCGAGAGACGTCCTTCATAGAGATTGATGGCTAGGATTGAATCTACCATTTTCCAAAGGCGATGGTGAACGACAATCCATGGCCCTTGGATTGAGCGAGGAACCCCCTGGATCAGAATGGACACTCGGGATGGACTCCAAATTCTTTTCAGTTGAAGGTTCATGTGCAAGGCACACGCGTTTTTAAAACACATGAATTCCTTTAATTAAGACGAACGTCCCTCTTCCATAACAGACGTCCTTGACCTATTTCAGACGTCTCTCGTCGAGAAACGGACGTCCCTCAACCAAGACTATATCGTTCTACACGCAATGGACGTCTCTTGTCTTAAGACGCCGTCATTCAGTATGAAACGGACGATCGTCTTAATACGAGGAACGTCCATTTTTGTTCAGAGAATGACATTCGGTCCAAAACATACGTCTCTCGTATTACGACGGACGTCTCTCATATTCAATTCTGACTGTTAATCTTGATAAGGGATGTCCCTCGCTCTGTCTAACAGCCATGAAATGTCGTTTGCCATCGCCTTTAGAAATTGACAAATTGAATCTTGATTGTCAATTCCGAGCGGAGGACGTCTTTCCTCAATCAAATAGGCATTGAAAGTTGTTCGTCATCACTCGATAATCGTTTCAACGCCTAATAACTGGCACGAGGGACATCACTCACCCCCCGATAATTGAAGTCCTTTGTCTCCGTTTGACGTCGACAGATTTGGAAGAAAAACGTGACTGTGAGGTCGTCGGTGGGAATTTTTTATAATTTAAAGTTTTAGTTATTAATGAAATCTCTTCAGGATTTGATTTATCATTAATCTCAAACTATAGAGTCTGCAATGTTAATTTTACTAATTTACACGTAAGAAGAGAATAGAAACAACAATAATAACATATCTAAAATGCAAGTTTGAGTTCCCAATGGGGGTGAAGAAACGCGCCATATCTGCGAGTGGCAATAAGTAGAACTTTGAGCTGCGACTTAGCAAGGGTGACCAGAAGAAGTCTACCATTAGTGATGGTTGATATGGGTTGGGAGGGGGAGGAGGAAGAAGAGAAGTGAGCAGTGAGCGCTGGTGAGCTGCTTGCGGTATGACCAATTTGGCTGTTTTCGATCCCGTTTTGGCTTTTGATATCTACTTGCAGAAGAGAGAGCTTCGTTTAGTCTGCTTTGCTGCTTCTTCTGTACCTACTTTTTTTAATCTTTCCCGACTCAATCACTATACTGCCTCACTTACCTCTACTATTCTATTCCTTTCGATTTGTTGCGTCTCTTGATCTTTCCGAAATTTGAAAAATTAGAATCTGCACTGATTTTGGCGCGGATCCACCTCTTTCACCTCCAGCTATTGCCTGGTATATCCATGCTTGTATGTTTTAACTCCAATGACCTATGATCTTTATCCCGTAATTGATTTCTCTACTTGCGTGAAATTTGCATGGATTTCTAAGCTTCAAATTTCTTAATGACCCTTTTGTTACGTTGCTGATGTTCTGTCTTTCTTTCTATTTGTTTTAAACCAAGTAATGAATAGGTGGGTATTGTTAACATTTGGTCTTGGTTGTTTTTCATTCTCAGTTTGACGATCTGGTGTTGAACCCGTGCAGCTTGAGAAATGATCAGGATAATTTCCGTTCCAATAATCTACGAGTTTCTTCTCGGCGTTGGATTTGTATTCTTGAATTCGTATCTCGAGACTTGATGATTCAGATGTGATTGATTGAGGCAGCCTCTGATTTTCTACTACTCACTACTTACTTCACTCTTCAGCACTTGAACAGAGTTAATTATAATTCTCGAGGCGTACTGCAGACCTTTTGTTTTTATGTGAAAATTATGAATGAAAGTAAAATTTAGTTTGCAATTAGCCGAAAAAATGGGTGGGATTTGCTCGGGGGCAAAAAAATCCTATTTGGACAATGCAATTGGAGATAATAGATCTGGAGGAAGCTTTGCACATGCCAACGGCCACTCTGATAATGGCCATGTAATGGCTTATCAGCCTCGTGGACTGACTTCAAAAGTAACTAATAATTCCACTCTGTCCTTAGATGATGATAGCTTGACCAAGGATTTGCGAGAGCGGCTTTCTTATCCAGAGACAAATGTTGGTTCACATGGCCTTAGTGTAGATATTGTTAGTGATGGGATTCCTAGCTTGTCAAGGGCTTTTTCACAAAAATTTAGATCAACCAAGACTAAAGCTGTTTCTGTGGGAAAGGTAAAGAAACTTAACGTCAATAATGCTCATATTCCCCCCATGCTTTCCACTAGGAAACTATTGCTCTAGTAAACTGAACTATTATTGAATTTATATAAGGTATTTAAAGATTAGTCAATGCTTGATTCATTTCTTATATTTTTGTTTTTATGAAGATTACCATATAAAGAAACCTCGCCTTTGTTATCTGAGATGATCGAAATGGAAGTTTCGTTGATGTTAATTTTCAGAAAGAATCAAGTTCTTAACAGCAAACAAAAGGAATTTTTGAAGAATTTGATTTACTTGAGAATTTCGGGTTCCTGTCTGGTTTCTCTCTGAGTGTTTGTTATAGATAACTAGAATTGATTATTCTTAGTTCATGGTACAGTTTAATACCTATCATTCTTTTTTCTCTTTTCTTTCACTTTCGCTTTTTTGTTCACTGGCTGAACTCATAAATGTTAATTGTAGTGCAAAATAGGTTTTATGCTTTCTTTGTCAGAGCAGCATTAGAGAAATGAAACTACCGGACGTCTATCAGCATTTCAATCCGCATGCACGTATAATAGATAGGACAACTAGTTTTATGTTACACCATGTTTTGTGAAATATATCTTGCGTCATTCTGTGTGTTTTTCAATGATACAATTGTAGACTCAAATTCCTCTTGAAATGTAGGTTTCAGAAGTAGGTTCTCTGCTGAACAGAGCTGGTACTGCTGGGTTGGGGAAGGCAGTTGAAGTCTTAGATACACTTGGTAGTAGTGTGACGAGTTTGAACATTGGCAGTGCTTTTACATCAGGGGTCGGGACGAAGGGGACTAAAATTTCTATTCTGGCCTTTGAAGTTGCCAACACAATTGTTAAGGGGGCCCACTTAATGCAATCTCTTTCAGAGGATAGCATCATGCATTTAAAAAAAGAGGTGCTTGTATCCGAAGGGGTAAAAAATTTAATTTCAAGGGACAAGGACGAACTGCTGAGAACAGCAGCATTAGATAAGAGGTAGATTAGAATAATCTGATATGCAGTAGTTGCGAGAATCATTGAGAAGTTTAAAATTTTCTAATTTTTATGTGTACTCTGACAGAGAAGAATTAAAAGTTTTCTCTGGTGAAGTGGTTCGCTTTGGAAATCGATGCAAAGATCCTCAGTGGCATAATTTGCATCGCTACTTCGAGAAGTAAATTGATTCCAATACCTTCTATTTTATCTTGGTTGTATTTGTATCCTATTCATTCTCGATATCTTTTGCCCTCTCTTTATCATACGAAGATTGGGTTCAGAAGTTACACCTCCAACACAGTTGAAAGTGGAAGCTGAAGCTGTGATGCAGCAATTAATGACATTAGTGCATCATACAGCTGTATGTATTGGATCCTTCCATTTTAGAAAATTTGATGTTTTCCCTGTTACCTTGTTGTGGGTTTCTATCTATTTTTGTTTGGGTGTAATTTTTTTAGTACATTTTTAGTCAATGATTAAGTGTTGAATGCCTATAAGGCTGTAACAGAATAGTGAAAATCAAAAGCCGAGGGGTAAATGAATTGGGAACCCCATAGTACTTTAGGCCATAATGACCAAATCAACAATGGCCACTATTCAGTGGACAGACCTCACTGTAGGCTGTCGCTGTAGATACAAATAAAAGTAAACATAAATCAGCGAGCAGGGATCTAGATGTGGCATCAAGTTGTAGAGTAAGGACATATTGATATTTTAAGTGATGCATATAAATTCAAATAATATGTTGCCAATTTTGCAAAGCTTTCTTTTGGTTATTATGCTTTTTGTTTATTTGGGGGTACATTTGTAGGTTATGAAAACCTTTTCCATCAAAAATGGGGTTTAATGTGATTATTACATTGGATCAGTATCTTGCATATGGTCTTAAGGTGTTTGAAAAAATGTTTTTTAGTAAAGTCAAGAAAAGAGTTAAAACTAAAGAAATGTTGCTACTGAGATTAATTAAATTCTTATGTTTGACAACTATTGAAAATGTCATGTGCATGTTTTTCTTATATAACAATAATTAAACTAGTAATGCTCCATTTTTACTTTTATTATCAGGATTTTGTTATCCTTCATGAATTACTGAAAAGAAATAATATATCACAATTTCAGGAACTATATCATGAGTTGCAAGCCTTGGATAGATTCGAACAGGATTATCGTCGTAAGCAGCAAGAAGAGGATAACCCAAGTGCTGCTCAAAGAGGTGACTTTCTGTTCATATTTATTTTTTGGAGGAATTATGTGAAGTTTGATAAGTGGAATCATGTCTCAGTTTTCTATATAGAAAAAAAAAACTGTAGTGTTAGATCAGATGAGGGAAAAAAGTGAGTGATCAGATGAGGGAAAAAAGTGAGTTGTGTAGATCTGATGTGAAAAGTAGACAAAATAAGTAGATTAGAAAGAAGTGAAGGATTAGGAAGTGGAGAAATCAAGGAGAGGATGTTGAGATAACGAGAGATAGAGACAAAATAGGGAGAAAACAATATCAATGTTTTCAACTTCTCGTCAATACTGTAATCCAGGGCCTATTTATAGAGGCCAAATTATAATAATCATGATTTTTAAAACTTCTAAGTTTAGAAAATACGTATATCATAGGAAATCAATAAATAAAGGTCTGAAGAAACTGATTCTATGATATTTTTATAACATAATAGACCTATGCATGATATGTATTTCTCATGGAAGTAATTAATTTTATTCTTTTATTCTCTACCAATATGTTTATATGTTTTAGTTTGTTGCTATTAAAATCAGCAGGGTCAATTAATAATTAATTTATTTGAAGTTTAAAAGAGTTGGCGTTTATAAAACAGCATTTCTATACTAAAAGCTGCACTTACATGCTTGTGGATAGTGTAATGTAAACGTAAGATACCTTCATTGCAGCTTGATGTTTGCCTCTCAATTTTGAAATGTCTCTAGGCTGTGACATTTTGGTGCCTGCAATGGGCGAGTAGTGAGCTGTAGCCAAGCCAATGAAAATACTTGGAAAGAATTGGTTCTTACTTTGAAATCATTTTTATTTACTTACATGGGTGAAAAAGGCCATTTACTTTTGACTCTAAATGCCAATATAAAAATATTCCTGCTTTAAATTCAGCAACACAGTTCTGATGTATGAATGTTCAAAATAATTTTTATCAATCTGTAATTTAAACAAATAGCAATTTTGTTCACGTTGGTGCTATTGGTGCTATAATATCTGAATGGGTTACGTACCATCAAAGAGTAGACATATATGTTGTCACCTGTCCCAAGTTGTAGAGTTTTGTTATTTTAAATTCATGTAATATTTTCACTATGTTGAGTAAATTTGTTATGTTGTCTTTGTTCTTCTTTTTGCATGCAGGAGATAGTCTTGCAATCTTAAAAGCTGAATTAAAGAGTCAAAAGAAGCATGTCAGAAGTTTGAAGAAGAAATCTCTTTGGTCCAAGATTCTGGACGAGGTAGCTAGTAATGCTTTATGTGTTTTGTTTTTTTCTCAACGAGTTGAATTTATTTGGTCGTAACTGATGATTTCAGAAATTTTCATCATTTGATCTTTTAATGTATCTTATTTCATGCTATACACCAATCAAATGGTTGTACTCTTGACTCCATCTTTTATGGATGACCAGATCAGTTTGCTATCATATTTATTTATATTAGTGTCAGGATAAGAGAACTTAGAACTTCCTTGTGTTTGCAGTTGATGGAAAAACTTGTAGACATTGTGCATTACTTGCATTTGGAGATTCGTGAAGCCTTTGGCAGTGCTGGTATGCTTTTGAAATGTTGCAAGGATTGGCATGCTTATGTTTTCACCATTTTTTTCTTTGTACATTATGTTATGTCTGGAAAGGGCTAATATTGTAAGTGAAGTATCAGACAAAAAAGGGCAGAACAATCAGACAAAAAAAAAAGGAATATGTTTTATCTGCTGAATCGCTCCCTATTAAAACTTACACGTAACCAAGGGAAGCAATTTTCTTTGTTGAATAAATGTGTATTTTTGGCAACCCGCCCTGTGAAGTCAAAGATATCCTAGGTGAAGTTTCAACCCATACCAGTGAGAGTATACAATCTTACATCGCTTGAGAAAGTATAAAATGCATAGTTTATAAGTAGGGTTCTCCTTCCTACCTAGTATAATACGTTTTGGGATAATCCAACCAAAAATGTGGTCGACGAGAATGTCAGGAATCGAAGGGTGAGAGATTGTGGCAGTTCGTCCTATGTAGTCAAGGATAGTCCAAGTGAAGATTCAACTCATGCCAGTGAGGGTGCATAATCTCACATTGTTTGAGAGAATAGAAAATACAAGATTTATAATTATAATTTTCTTCTCTATATAGTACAACGCATTTTAGGCTAACCCAAAAATAAAATCTTACGGGCTTTGACTTAAAGCTGATAATATTGTCCTGAAAGGACTAAAGATATTACAGTATTAGATGGAAATTAAATCTTTTTCTTTTTCATTTTGAGGTGTTTCAAGTCCTTGGTAGTGGATATTGGAGTGCTTGGGGTTTATTTGGTGATGCCACGTCGGGGGACTAATGGGGGCAAAGAGTAGAGTTTGGTGGGAAGAGAAAAGGGACGGGGCTAGTTTAGTGCCTTTTGTTTGTTTATGTGTGGGACAAAATGAAGAGAATGATTATTCATGATGAATATTTAAAATTAATCTGTTTCAACGTAATTTTGCAAGTCACTTCTATGGTGGGGGAACAATAGATATTGTGTTGGATTAAAAAAAGTGATCGAATTTGGGTAGATTATATGTTTACCATATATCAACGATTATTTGTATGTAACCAAAGCAGAAGAGAATACCTTTCTGGGAACTGAGCTTTCCATTATTCTGCTACGACTATATTTCCATTTGTTAATCATGAAAATAAAGAACAGTCTGCTGTAGAATTTAGAACAATTTGAAAGGATTATTTTTTATGATTTCAGTTCTTTAGTCTCCTTCAACATTACATTGTTGTTCAACAAATCTTACTTTTCTTGTATTAACTGAATCTCTTCCACTATTTTATAATATGGACTCCAAAAATTTGATTTTGCTCTGCATATTATCTTGTAGATGATGATAAATCACTGAAAAGTTCTCGGAACAACCATAAAAAGTTGGGGTCTGCTGGTCTTGCTTTGCATTATGCAAATATTATTAGCCAAATTGACACACTTGTGAGTTGATCATTCACCTATTGTTAAAACTTATACTTTCTTCGTGCTAGGCATTTGTCTCTTTTTCTTATTGTTAGTATGAACACCCAATGTCGTGTTTTGTCAAAAAAATATAGAAAAATTACAGATGTATGTTATGCAAGTTGAATCCATTTATATTTGCTAAAACTACCGATTCTGATTGCTCAGTGAATTACAATTCGTGTATATCAAGCAATATCTATTTATGTTTCCACTTTATCTTAGTATTTATTTACGTCACTAGCAATCATATATATAAATAATATTGCGACTGAGTGTTGCTCAGGGATTTACGGTTCACATTTTTTGAACAACATCCACTTTTTTGTATTTGTGTATGTTAATGGCGAGTAGGATCTCTTCTGAGAAAAGAAAAACAAGGGCAGAGATAAGTGATATGTATATAAACCTGTAGCTGTTCTTTAGCTGCTCAGGTTATGCCTTGGCAGATGAGCGAGGATCGTTTATGTTGTTTATCTTTTGTTTCTTAACACGCCTGTTGATTAACCAGGTTTCTCGATCGAGTTCTTTGCCTCCTAACACGAGGGATGCATTATATCAAGGACTGCCACCGAGTATAAAGACGGCTTTCCGCCCAAAATTACAGTCACTTCACGTCGAGGAGGAGGTATTAAATTAAATGTTTTTCTGTTTTTTTTTGTGGTATAAAATACTCTTTAAAATATTCTTATTATGCTATTATAGTACCTTCAAGTTAATTGGACTAATTGCAGCTTGCCATTCGGGAAATCAATGCTGAAATGGAGAAAACTTTGCATTGGCTTGTTCCCATAGCCAATAACACTACCAAGTTAACTTATTTTCCATTTTCCTTGATATCTAGTTCTGTTTTTTATAATAATTCCATTTTATATTTATATTTTGGTGGTTGGTTTTGTGCTTGGTTCGTCTAGAGCACATCACGGCTTCGGTTGGGTCGGAGAATGGGCAAACACGGGGTTCGTTCTAGATTTTTTTTAATTATTTAAAATTTCTGCAATTAGTATATAGTCTCTCCATGCTTAATTAAACTTCCCAAAAAATGAAAATGGATCTTTTCTCAGGTATGAAGTAAACAGGAAAGCTTCCGGCCAGATCGAATTGCTCAGAATTGAGACGCTTCATCACGCCGATAAGGATAAAACAGAGCAGTATATCCTGGAATTGGTTGTGTGGCTTCATCACCTGGTGAATAAAGCAAGAGTCGTCAATGGCGGACTGAGGTCTCCGGTTAAGTCTCCGATGAGATCCCCAAACCAGGGGAGCAGTCAGTTTTCACATAAAAAACAACCAAATTCATCTTCTACATTGACGATCGAAGATCGAGAAATGCTTCAAGAAGTGAACAAAAGGAAACACACCCCCGGAATAAGCAAAAGTCAAGAATTCGGCTTGGCAGAAACGAGGCTAATCAAGCACAATCGGTTGAGCAAAAGCAGCAACCACTCTCCAACGAACGAAACTAAAAATGATCGTTTCCCCCTCCCGAGGCCAGCTTCTTTTGCCATGATTGATTTTGACATCGATCGAATTAAAGTCTTGGACATCATCGATCGAGTGGACATGATTCGAAGTTTGTAAATTACCGTGTGTATCGAGCAAACTAGGTGCGATGTCCATGTGGGGACCACCACCGAGTTTGCTTTCAGCAGTTTCGGTGTTATGAAGTGATTGGTTTTGTTTTTTAAATGTGATAAGTTAGGGTGATAATCTGATGCTCGAGTCAGAGTGCGAGAGTGCCGGTTTTAGTGTTGTAGAGATGCCTGCTTTGGTCGAGCGATGCTATATCGCATAAGGTTCAGGCGATGATGTACATAAATGACTTGATCATTTGGTAATAACCCCAAATTTGATGTTTTTTTTTGTTGTTGTTATGATCTTCTAGCTCTCAAAAAGCATATCCATCAAGTATAATATTGTTCGCTTTAGATCGAAGTTTGCATGTTTTTGTCTTTAGTGTTAGCTCAAAACGTGTTGTACTATGTAGAGAAAAGAATTCTACTTATAAATCATGTATTTTTCACTTTTCTTAGCAATAGGAGATTGTGTACTCCCAGTGATATGAATCGAACCCTCATATAGATCATTCTGACATTCACAGAGCGGACTGCCACAATATTAGTACCTTAATTTTTTGATTATTTCACATTGTAGTCTTTGTATTCGGCAAATGATATTAATATATAAAGTTTATAGGGTATTTATCATAATAACCCGTCAACTATAGGGTCAGTGACAAACTGACACCCTTCTCGGACATTTGCAGTTCGAATATGGGCGTCTGCAACTAAAATTTATTCTCGGAATTGACCGTTTGCATTCATGTTCAGGCGATCGTGTTCATATTCGGGCGTTTGTAGACTCGGGATCAAGCGGCCACAACCAAAATTAATCTCAAGAGCATGTGTCCACAGCCGCTAGTGGATTGGAATCAATTTGATATTTTGTAAGTTAGATTTTTTTGAATTGTTTTTCTAAGAAGACGTTACATGAAAAAAATTCTAACGGTCACTTTTCAAATATTCAAATTTCCGCCGGCGCAAGAAATTGTAGTGAACGAGCAACTATTTGTGATTCTACTACTTCTTTCTTTAGCAAGATTGGGAGGGGAGAGGGACAGAAGAGGAGTTTCATACATGGCGGGGATGGAAGAAACCATATCTGCTCAGGACGAGACATCCGTTCCGGTCTTTACAGTCATGAAAAAAGGAGTGATTCTCAAGAACATCTTCATCATCAACAGTGCTCAGCCGCCGTCGTTTCCAGAACTCCAATCGTTTTCTTCCTTTAAAAGTGTTGAAATTACAAATCATGAGAATGAAGAGATCTCAATCGTCGGACGACACCCCGATTGTAACGTAATGCTGACACATCCCAGCATCAGCAGATTCCACTTCAGAATTCATTCGAATTCGTCTTCAAAAAAGCTATTCGTGGTTGATTTATCATCAGGCAATAGCAATCGAATTCATTGTTCATCTTTCAGTTCTTGATCATATCTTTTGGGGATTTTTTTTCTTTTTGTATTTTATATGTTCTTAGGGTTTTAAGTTTTGTACAGTGCATGGAACATGGGTAAGGGATGAAAGGATAGATCCAGGAGTTCCCATAGAGCTGAACGATGGTGATACTCTGAGGGTTGGCGGCTCGAGTAGGGTTTACGTGTTGCATTGGGTTCCTCTGAGCAGCGCATATGTTTTTGATTACCCATTTGTGCCAGCAGCAGATGCATCCTCAGCACAAGAGAAAGAAAAGGAAAATGCTATCCTCGAAGAAGAAATTTCTGTTGAAACGCACCAGGTGAGATATTTCCATATCTTTCAATCTTGTTTGTGAATTTGTTCTTGGATTTGCTTTGATTTTTTATTTTGATCCAAAGATAAACATAGTAGAGAAAGATTAACTAATACTAATTTGATTGGAACTATGTATCTTAGAGCTCTACGGAAACTGATTTCTAAATTTATATTCCTCTTCAACTAAATTCAGGAGGATGAAAAATCTCTGGTTGTGGAAAATAAAGAAACTCTCTTGCTGGATTCGATTCTGGAGGATTTGCCTTCTTTATTTTTAGAGGGAAAATTAGAGACGGATTTGATGAAATTGATGTCTTCCTCTTTGGTTAATCAAGATATCGAAAGCTCCAAATCTCATTCTGAGCTAAATATAACAGAGAATTCATTTGTTCCGGTTGAGGAAGCTCTTGTTGATGTCGATGATGAAATCAAAAGCTCAAAACCACATCCTGTGATAACCGGAATGGAAAATCTGCTTTTGTCCGTCGAGGAACCTCTTGCTGATGTAGAAAATCAACTGGCTTACAAAGTAAACCCTAACCCAGAATCTCTTTTAAAGAAGTATCTCTTCATAGGGAAAGATAATCCTGTTCAAGAGGAAATACCAGACATCGTGATGACTGACAAAGAGGAAGCAGGTGAAATTCCAGAAGATAGTCAGTTGGCAAGTGGGGAAGTTTCTGCAGCAACTGTAAATAGATTTTTTTCCCAAGAAAACCAGATTTGGGAAATCGAAAGGAAAATCTATGAAAATTCTACTGAAAAGCCAGGATCAAACGTTGATTATATGTGCATTGGTGAAGAAAAACATGGTACAATGGCTGATGAAAGAAGTGACAAACAGAGCTTAGGTGAAAAACAGGATGAAGTAAAAGATGAAGCAGCTGAAATTCCAGAAGATAGTCAGTTGACAAGTGGGAAAGTTTCTTCAGAAAATGAAAATAGATCTGTTTCCCTAGAAAACCAAACTTGGGAATTCGAGAGGGAAATGCATGAAAATTCTTCTAAAAAGTCGAGATCAAACGTTGATTGTAGGTGCATTGGTGAAGAAAAACACAGCGCATTGGCCGATGAAATAAGGGAAAATCAGAATTTAGTTGAAAAGCAGGATGAAGAAAAGGATTATCCAAGTCTTTTATCTCCTCTACTTGTGGCAGAATTGGTTGACATGTCTTTGCCTGAAGTGAGAGTTATCTTAGAGGCTGCAGATAAAAAAGAGAGCCAGACCCTGCAATCTTTCTTTGGAGGAGAAGAACTTTCTGAAAATCATTTGGTCGAGAAAAACACACCGGCAGGTAGCATTTGGTTGAGAAGAGGTAAATCTACAACCAATATCAATATTCAAACAGGTAAGAGCATAGCAGATGCTAAAACAAGAGGTGCTGTTCTCATGGATGAAAATAAAGAGGAGACTGATAGCAAATTGATTTCAAGGATGCTGGTCTCTCATTTAGACGAGGAGGAAGACGAAATATTCACTCCTGATAAAGAGAATTTTACTCCAAATATTCTTCTGGAGAAGTCTTTAAGAAAGAAAGGTAATGGCAAAAAAAGTTCAAGTAAATCAATTTCTTCAAAGATTTTGGACAAGGAAAATCAGACACCACCTACGAATATGATCCTCCAAGACTCGAAATTTGAAAAACATTCTCGTACTAATGGAGCGAGGTTAGGAAAAGAGAAGACATTAATGAAAAGACAAGTAGAGAGGATGCCATTTCAATCTCTCTTGAACTCTGCTGGAAAGAGCAGCTCAGAAGCTGCCGTTTCTAAATCCGCAAATCGGAGCGGTAGTTCTTTCACATGCACCCAAGCAATAAAGGTTGATTATTATTAATCTCTTGTTCTTGAAGACTCATTTGTACCTTTTCCCAGCTATTCATTTGCATGATTAAGTCCATCTTTTTGCAGGCACATGACAAAGTTCATTTGCAGACTAACTACAGAGGAAATGAAAAGAGAAGCTGGACTATGGTAGCAGACATTACTTCTCTACTGAACAAAGAGTCATTGAAGTCATTACAACTTCTACAAGGACTCAATGGGACAAGATTAATCATTCCGAGAATGGGTAACTATATATAATTCAAACACTTATCAAGACATGATAAATTATTAAGTTACCACATCACTTACGCTAAAATGTAACTCATACATAAGTTACAATTTGATATAATGATTAGAATAATATCAATCCAAAAACTTACCCATTTGAAATTAGTGATAAGCTATGAACTTCTTGTTCCTTTTAGCCTGAAATGTTTTTTCTCTTGAGAACAGTCATAAATGAACTGGACTGTCTAAAGCGATGTGGAAGTTTATTTAGAAGAACAGTGAAGGCTTCTTCGGTGTTGGAATGGATCGAGGAGTGTATGGTGAAAACGAAATGGTGGATTCATGTGCAAAGTACAGTGGAGGATGGAAACCTTATTGCTCCAACCCCTCCAGCTTCTCCCCAGTTTCAATATTCCGAGGGAAATGGAGGATTTTCCAGCATGACAATAGGCTATTCGCCATTTATTACCCGAGGAAGTTTTATGGAAATTGTTTCACCAACGACCGAAGATCATATCCTTGACTGTGCTCTTCACTTCAAGAAAGTGCAGGATGATGCACGGATTGTTCTTCTAAGTAACGACCTGACTCTAAAGATTAAAGCTATGGCAGAGGTACATTTCCACTCTGAATATCAGTTCTCCGCCTTTTTACTCTCCTCTCTTTTCATAGTATTTTTCTCGTTTCTTTCAGGGAATGATTTGTGAGAGAGCTGAAGAATTTCGCGATAGTCTGGTGAACCCTTTTTCTTCCAGGTTCTTGTGGACTGGTAGCTCTCCAACGGGGCTTACTTGGTCTGCTTCAGATGATGCAGTGTTAAAGCAAAGGTATGATAATTGCTCTTGGAAGAAGTCATTAAAGGGGGAAAACGCAAAAGGCTTAAAGCTCATTCTCCTCCATAACTCTCACTATGGCAGGTAAATCCATCCAGTCATTAGTTTTTGCAAACTCGCTGTATTCTTTTGAGTATCCTCTTTGTTTTTGGCACTGACTGAGTCTCTTCTCTTGACTCAGTCATGGTTCCACACTTCTGTATTGAAAGTTGATTCTGTTGATGGAAAACTCCGATGATGAATTCTTGAGGATATAAATACATACTTTGAATGAGTTCAAATTCTTTGTTTTTAAGAATACAAAGGAAGCATGGATTAGCCAGAAAGAAAAAAACCATTTATTTAGGGATAAACAAAATACATAATGGTGAGTTCAGACTTGCATAAATTCTGATAGCTAGTGCTTCACTTTAGACCCTTGGAGGAGATAAGAAAACGAACTCTCCGAGTCATTAAACGGGGGTCGAGGGAACTCATGAAACCCGGCAATACTACACGGATCGAAGTTCAGAGGCGAGTAATAGCTTGTCAGATCATCAACACCTTTCACATCAATAATGTTTTCGACTTCATTTCCCACGGACGGCATCGACCCGAAATTGAAATTTGCAGTCCCGACTTTGTTTGTCGATGCAATATTATCGACTCGATCAGCGGTTCCCACCGTTCCTTTCGACTCGTCAATCATGATAGCAGGAGTATGGCCTTGGAAGAGGGCGATGTGCCCAAAAAGCTTGTCTTTCCTGGAGAAAGTCGTCCCGCAAGAACACAACCACTTGTCCTTCCCGCAATGCTTCTCGTGCGTTTTGAGATCGGCAATGACTGAAAATTTCTTGGTGTTGCATTTGCTGCAGGTGTAGCTCTTGTCACAGTGAGTTCTCTTGTAGTGGTTTTTGACACATAAAATAGTCTTCAAAGGCTGGAACTTTTTATGATCTCTATTTCTCTTACACCCATTATATGGGCAAGAATACCTCTTGATCAGCACAGATTCAGAGCTCGGCTCTTTGACGGGTTTCGCCAGAGCAGCCGGAGTTTTATACTCGTCTCCATGGCCCCTCATGTGCATGCGCAAATTTGCGTCCCTTTTGAATCCCTTCCCACATATAGTGCAAAAATGAGTGTGAGGTGCGAGGATTTCCTCTTTCTCGAGTTGCAAAATTTCGTACGAACCGGGAGGGAGATTCTCCCCTTCGTCGGCATCTTCCTCCTCTTTCAAATCGTGATCTTCGATACTGAATTTCGTCTCATTGACGTCATTACCCATTGGGTCGATCTGGTGGCTCAGCTCGGGAAATTTACACCCGTCAGCCGGGATAAAAACATCCTCGAGCGAACCAAGCTGCTCAATTGACGGATTAACAGAGGAAAGGTTCCTAGCAGACGGGAGAAGGTTGCCTGCTGTAGAGACGAGCTGAACTATAATTGAAGTAAGATCAGCCGTTATGAGCTGCTGCTGTTGAAACATAAGCTCGTTCGACTGTCCTATAACCTGGCTCCTCTGATCAACAATTACATGCACTAAATGTTGGAGGTGATGAATTTTCTGTTCTAAGAAAGAGAGATTATTCAGCATTGCTCTTGGATCCCAATCTTGTGTTTTATACGATTCGAGTGTCTCCAATTCCATCATTTGATCGTTCACTTTCTCCAAGATTTTCGCTTGATCGTTCGATTTGCAGGAGAGTGAAGATTGAGATTCTGAAGCTTGATTGAATTCTTCGAACTGCGACTCCATGCCAACATCATAATCGAAAATATTGGCATCTTCCCATTTCTGCTGATTTAGCGAGCTGATATTGGAAAAAGACGGATGATCCGGGGGAATCTCATCTGATGATGGATTTACTGAAAATGGAGTATTTTTCCATGTGTCAACACCAGATAGGCTCTCTTTATGATTCATCTCTGAGCCCTCGAGTTACAAGTTTGAATGGCGACGAATAGCACTGAGTAAAAGAAAGCGACATAAAATTAGAAATTTGAAGTCGATACAAAAATTTATCGAGCGATAAGAAGGAATCAGAGTAACGTTTAGAACTTAAAGTACTAAATTCGAGGAATTAAATCCTAAATCCATCTACCACGAGCACCAAATAATATTGAAAGAGCGAAATACTAAGTTTCAATACATAAATTTACGGCGACTACTTCAACACGAGAGCATCATCGACTTTCCAATGGCGGAATTTGCTTACTCAGATCAATTCAATTTCATATATCCGCCTATAATTTCGCATATCGATCTCAAAAAGAGTTTTCTTTTCATTGATTTCCAATTTACCCTCGAAGAACTCTACACCTCACACAATGAAGAAGACAAAATCAGAACAACATCTTCAAATTACCAGACAACCTTTGCTGGAATTCACAAGAGAAACAAACAACTGAAGCTACTCAGTAAGAAATTTGATTACAATTGAATCAAACAAACCCAGAATTTGTTCCCTTTTGACATCTTCATAAAACAAGTTAATTTTCCATAAAAGCACACACAACCAGAATCTTTGTTAAAGCATATTAAACCTCATTCAAAGCTGGTTCAAGATTTCATGAGAATCATCAATCTGCTTCAATTTCATTAGAAAAGGAAAATCCAAATACCCTTTCCCAACATTGACTCAACCGAAACAATTTCAGTAAGAGACCATCTACTATTCTATCCATATGAACAATATATAGGAGCAGAAGCTTGGAATTTAGATTGAAATGAAAACATATCTACAAAAAAATTGTGTTTATTTCCCATTAGCTCTACATCCCTTACCTGAAGATTTATCAGATCCAGTATAAAAGAAAATTTCCAGAATCCCCAAGAGTCAAGAGAGAGAGAGAGAGAGAGAGAGAGAGAGAGAGAGAGGTGGAAAGGGTGGAAACGGCACATTTATCACAGCCTACTAAGTCTTACCGAAGAGCACGCACGAAGACAAAGTGGAACCTTAATGGTCAACTCCGCTGATCTGGGCCGTTCATTTTCAGAGCTACCCATCAGCAGGTTCGCAAACCCAACAAATCAGCCGTAGAAAGGTGGGGCTAGTTCTGATCAAAACCGTTGTTTTTGTATCCCGCAAGGTAAGACCAGAAAGAAAGAGACAAAAAGCAATGAAGTGCCATTGGAAGTCTGGAAATGGATGGGTCCCATTCACACTCGCTAGTTGGCCGAACGATTCCTTCTTTCTCGATAAAAAAAAAATACATGCTTTTTGCCGAGAGATCGAAACGAAAAGAAATATGAAAGCGTAAACATACGGACAGTAAATGGAGGGAGGGGGGAGAACTGGGGAGGGTTGACGCTAACCAGAACGAGGAAACCACCGCGAAAACCTGAGACCAGGACGCGCTCTTCGAGGATGATGGAGCCAAGCATAGCCGACACGTTGTCCTTCCGAATAATCGGCAAGGCCTGTATTTTATAAAAAAAAATAATTATAAATGGAAGGCCAATTAACCAAACAAATAATTATGAAAACCTTAAATAATTTTTATTAATAAATAAAATATTAAATTATTATAAATAAACGAGATAAATATTGATGTTATATTTTTTATTAAAAATTTTAATTTTTTTTCGTAGCATATAGATCGTCTTTTCACAGTGGATCCGTACATGAAGTAAGTTTTATTCCAATAACTTATTTTTTGCAGTGGAAGACAATTATCCGTTGCAGAAAGAGTATTTTCCACAACAGAAGACTAATTTCTTCAACGAAAATAGTATTTTCTGCAGCAGATATTAGTCTTTCGCTACGGAATCTTAGTTTCCTCAGCACAACCTCATCCTCAACATCAAACTCAAATATGAACAATATCTCAATTGGTTTATTTATTTTTCATAGTTCAATGTTTTATTTATTAGCGAAAATTGTTTAATATTTATCTGGTCACTGGTCTCGTAATTCAGTATTTGTTTAATAGTATGCTTTCCAAAAAGTTACCCCTACAAAGTAATTGGTAATTCTTTTGACGTTAAATCATGCTCGAGTCAAAATAATAGCATACACGTATTACAATTGAGTTGAAACAATAATATGATAATCCAAGCTAAAATCACTGATACTTTTTGTTCTTATATATGTTATATTTATCTGTTTAGACTTTAATGTGATCTGTATTCTATTGGGTTGGACCGATAAACTTGTAGCGTAGATTTTATTTATAGTATTGTTTACTCTTACTAGAGGGTTAGCATAATTGAGAGTGATTAATATTAAGCCTTGAATATATTTTGAAGTAAAACCTTTCAAAATCATGGAGGGATGACAAAATGAGATTATTGAGTGAGAGATGCAATTAAGCATTGCCACCGTCTAATTACTGTTATAGATTAAGATTAAGATTAAGATTAAGAGTAAGATTAAGAAAGACAGGTGGAATGATTGAGCTAAAACAGTGATCTTGGTATTAAATCATTGAATAAAATACTGCAAAAAAAGAAATCCAAGATTTAAGATACAATTAATGTAACCATTGCTATTTAAATAATCGCACAGACGTCAGAATGAAAGGAAGCATCTATTCTTTACCCCACAATTGACCCCGTGTACCCATTTATTATTAAAATTTTCAATATTATAGCTTGGCTAATTAATAAAAAATGAATAAATTAAATCTCATACATCTCTAGGCATTGGAGGACGTCCAAAGCTGATAATTGGACATCTGATTACCATCCTCAGCGTTGGAGGACATCTAAGGTTAATCCTTGGACGTCCCTCGATGATGAAGAACGTACAAGATTGCTCTTTGAATGTCCTTTGGCGAAGGAGATCGTCCAAGGCTAATTTATGGACGCCATATGGCGTTAGAAGACGTCCACGAATAATCCTTCGACGTCCATTGGTGTTGGAGAATGTCCAAAGTTGATTCTTAGTGCTAAAAAGACGTCCACTCTTAACGTGCGAACGTCCGCATTTTATATAAAAATGTGCAAAAAATATACATTTGAAAGTGCAGACACCATTTCTATTAACGTTTACAGATTAACAGACGTCTTTCCTAGAAAATAGACGTCCGCTATTTTTAGTACAAACATTTGCATCTCCGTAAATGCAAAGACGCAGACATCCTTCATATAAGTACAGTCGTCCGCCTTCATGTAAAAGAGTATACACGGATGTCTGATTGTGGCAAATCATTAGTGTCACACCCAAAATAATAATAATTAATCACTAATCTCTCTTCATGCCTCAAATAAGCTAATAAAACTATTTGTAACCCTGCGATTTGATAGGAGATCTTACATTGAGAATCCTTAAACTTCAAAGAACCCAAAGAAAGGAAACTCAGTCCTATGTCTAATTCTCATTGAGCACAAGCACAAAAAAGAAAAAGATGAATAAGCAATGAAACCCACTACTTCATTATCTACCTTTTTTTCGGTTTTACAGAGACTCCTTTGTACATGTCGACTCGATCCTTCAAAGCGTCCCGTCTGGGCCTGGCGATCTTGTTGTTCGGATCGAAAAGAAGCGCTTCTTCGAACGCCTTGAGGGCGGAGCTGAGTTCTTTCTTCCTCTCGTATGCATCTCCGAGGTTGTTCCAAGCCGTCACATAACCTGGCTGTAGCTTCACAGCTGTTTCAAATTGTGTTATTCCTTTGTCGAGCTTCTCGTCTCTGACGTAACAAACCCCGAGCGCATTATATACCTGTTTGGCCATGGAATTACACTAATGTAACAGGCATGCATGTAGATCCACATGATAATCAATAACTCGTTGTCATGATCTCTCATTCGGTTTGAACTAGCTTTCATCACTTTCTAAATTTATGTGTCTTACAGTCTTTAATGGCACAATGTTAATTTGGACAAGGATCATCTCCTAATTTCTAGTTCTCTTTGTCTATCATTAACAAAACATACACACCTAGTTTCAGTCAGATTGAGTTATTTGTAGGAATGCATGGAAGATAAAATAAAACCTGGGCAATATCTTGATCATCCCCATCCCACTTTTCAATTGCTTGAAGCAAGTACTTCATGGCAGCAGGGTAAAATTTTCTTCTAAGCATTACAGCACCAAGTTCAAAATACTCAGTTGCACTAGCATCCCCACTTCTTACCTGTTCCTGAGACCCCCCCCAAAAAAAAGATCAAAAGTAGAGCATATCGAACCATATTTAAAAACTGAAACATGATTGTTCAAATGCATGCTTCCATCTTACTTGCAACTCTTTAGCGGAAAGATCGAGTTCTCTTCGTACAAGAACTTGACGAATCACAAAAAATGTTCCGACCCCAAGAAGACCCAACAGTAACAGCAAGTACGATAGCTGAATTCCTAATTCGAATAACTCTCCAACTTCATATACGGCATTTGCTTTTATCTCTTCGCTCGCAGCTGCAGCTTCTGCAGAAATTAGATGTAAAACGTGCCCTGATGTAATGGCAGATACCAAGAGCGCTGGCCCTTTTTCCTTTGAACTCTCTGTCAAATAAATGGTATTTTTAAAGTCCATGTGAAACAAAAAAAAAATACAAGAAAGACGGTAATCAGGAAAATGTTCAGTCAGTCTGGAGTTGAATTACAATCATCTCCGAGATCAGAGAAGATTATATCTGACATAGATCGTGAAATAAGGCATAAAAATTACATATACATCTTTAAAAATAGAGGGAGGAACGCCATGTGCATTCCTTTTCAGCCAGAATGGGTCCAATGGAGTTGTTGAATTCTCATAAATGAATTGTATGCACCAATTTACACAATTATGGAAATAATAGAAAAAAAGGAAGACAAAATAATAAATACCATAAAGCATATGAATGGCTTAAGTAATTACTTTCACTTTCTCTAATGACTTCGGATTCCGGTGCAAATTCCCTTTGAAATATCTGCCTTCATCCACAGTATACACAAGTTAATAAAAGACAAATGCTTCAGCAAGAGTTGCTGTCATAGAAAGTTATGTAGAGCCTTGAATGTAAATACAGGGGATTAGCATTAGTACATACACACATGCATACACAAACAAACAATGAAGAATCATTAAATTATATTTTTAAGTAAAAAGAAATTCCATGAATCAGTTCCTTGAAGGATATCCATAGAGAACCATAATTGTTTAAACAAGGGCTCCAAGGCAACAATGATGAGGAAATGGGAAGAAATTAATCCAAAGTGAAAATTGAGAAGAACTAATTTGGGCAATTGAACCAATTAAATCGACTTCAAATAAGTTCCCTCGGAAACAAAATTATTGGTGCAAAAGTTGGGTATAGTGCATAAATCATAAAAGAGGTTTGCAATGAAGTAGTGGAATATTGGTGATTAATAGTTTGTTTCCATATTCTTTGGGCGTAAATTATTAAGATCCACTCGTAATGTACAATCGAAGGGTCTACGCCAAATGAAGAGACGTTTTTCCAGTAAGAACGCGATTACGTGTAAAACTCTATGGTTAGATCAATTTTTCTTCTTCTTTTTATCATAATCAAAGATTGTATTCAAAGAAAAATATGTACAGCAACAAAAATGCTCCAAATTTCAGTAAGCTTAGAAAAAATTTATCGAATTTCACTCTATTTTCTATTCCAAATACAACATACCTGAAGCTTTGGAAGTCCAGTGAAATACATTCGGTAGACAAGTCCTGCTCGGTGATGAACAATTCCCTGTGTAGTGTAAAACATCATTAGGACAGGAAGAAGAATGACTGAGATCTATTTTGCACAATTATTTATGTTTAGGAAAATAAATATAAGAGAAAGGAATATAACAACCATTCCAGGGATTCCAAATGTTTATAGGGACTTTACTACTGGAATACTTTAAATGTCATTTGAGTTATATTGGACACTAAAGCTTAAAAATAACTGTCATTGAACTGCCTCATATCTATCCTTATGCAGCTATCAAGCACGCAGCAGAAAAAACCAACCATTCATGTAATGAAATTGGATGAGTCAAATATAATCAAAGTTAGAAACAACAGAACAGACAGCATATGAACGATATCAGCTGGTGCAGAGTATAATTAAATGTATTTTTTTCCATAATATCATTTCCTAATAGATAATTGAAGTTAATGGAATTTGCAATCTGGATATTGACATAAGTTTACAATGTAATCATCAAGGAAGTAATGAAAAAAGGTAAATGATAATGCTGCTACTAAAACCCGTAGTCATTGGTCGTGATAGAAATCCTGGCAATGTGGGGCCTGTTAAAATTTCTTCCCCTGCTATATTAGTTTAAACCCCAAAATCAAGATCTGTAGCTCCATCCATGGTTTAGGAACATAAACACATGATTGTTTTCGATTAAACTAAAAGGACATTACAGATATTTGATCGGCTTTTAAAAATTATCCTTTTAATATGATTTTTTCCAACTAAAAAGAAATTGTTTTTCACTTGATATTTCTGATATACCTCCTATTAAATTTACATATAGAAGAAGGAAAGAAGAAGTGAGGAGGAAAAGTGATCTAATGGGAGGGGCGGATGTTAAATTGGGGTTAAGTAGGTGTTAGGCTTGATTGATGACATTAGTAACTACTTCTATTATATGTTGGGAAGATGAGTTCAGAAGGGTGGATGAAGATGAGAAGTTCAAGAGTATTAAATTGGCTATTATGAAAGGATTGCCGACAAAGAAGATTTTCTCTATTAAACAGGGAAGCTGTTTTATAAAGATAAAAGTGGTTGACATTCACCTATAATTCCTACCATGTTATATGAATTCCATGGTGGATGGTTAGGAGGGCATTCTGGCATCTTAAAACATATCACAGAATATCCAGAGAATTATTCTGGTATGGTTTACAGCAAAAGTGCAGAGCTTTGTTGAGAAGTGCGCAATCTGTCACCAAAGTAAAAGCAGTGAATTTGTCTGCAGCCGGATTATTACCAATTCCGGACAAGATATGAGACGATATTACCATGGGCTTTATAGATAGTTTACCTAGATCCAATGGGTATGAAGTAGCTCAGTGGTAGAGCAGTCAGGATCGCCCTTACTTAACCACAGGGAGCAAATTACTATATGTGTTGTAGTCTATAGATTGAGAAAATATGTTCACTTTATGCTGTTACAACACCCATATACAGCTCAAGAGGTGGCGATAGTGTTCTTGAAGGAAGTGTTTCGACTATATGGTTTTCCTCAGACGATTATATCTGATAGAGATGAAGTTTTCTTGAGCAATTTTTGGAAGGAATTGTTTAGAGTTCAAGGAACCAGTTTAAGGAGGAGTACTGTGTACCATCCTCTAACGGATGGGCAATCCAAAGTTCTAAATAGATGCTTGGAGAATTATTTGAGGTGTTACTCATTAGACAATCACAAATCTTGCAGTAAATGGTTGTTGTGGAAGGAGTATTGGTATAATACTTTTTTTCATACGTCTATTAAAACAACACCATTTTTTGCAGTATATAATAGAAATCCACCACCAATTACACAGTTTGTGGAGGGCACATCTCCAAATTCAGCAATTGAATGGCAGCTTAAAGATAGTGATGAAGTGTTGAACTTATGAAATAGTTTATCTCAAACTGAAACAGTACAGGCAACAATCTTTGTGGAAACGACAAAATGAGAAGCTCGCTCCAAAATTTTATGGGCATTCTGAAATTTTGGAGAAGATAAGCAAGGTGGAATAGAAACCAAAGTTACCAGATTCTTCAAATATACATCTTGTATTTCATGTATCGCTGTAAAAGAAAGATAAAGGGGATGGCAGTGTCGTTAGTGAGTTGCCACAAGCTTTGTCGACGGAGGAGATGGAGCATGTTAAACCAGAATTATTGCTTGATGTCCAAGAAAATTTTCAACAGCAAGAGGGGTTGCAAGTTTTAATCAAATGGAAGGGACGTACATCACTTGAAGCAACACAGGAGGATTATGATTTGATCAAGCATCAATTTTTAGATTTCAACCTTGAGGACAAAGTTGTTCTTTGGGCCCAAGGAAATGATAGACCTATTAAATTTACCTATAGGAGAAGGAAAGAAGAAAAGAGGAGGGAAAGTGATGTAACAGGACGGGAGGCTGTTAAATAGGTGTTAAGTAACTGAAAATTAGTTACTAGGAGGGAAAGAAGCTAGAAAGTTAGTCGACATTTTGAGAGATGGAAGGCGTGTGAGGAGGGACGCACAGCCTCTCGAATAACTGGCACAAAGTTGTATCCTTTGACTCTATTCAATAAAAGGACAGATTTTCTTCTGTCTAGTTGTTCAATTTCCAATAGAATCCTCGATTCTATCTGGTTCTTGTTCGGGTGTTCTCCTCCCCGACTTCTTGTAACTTTTCGCTTTTAATTCAAAGTTTCTCATTAAAAAAGGTCTAGCTCTGAATGAAGATCTCATTCAGCTATTATCAATATTTTCCACTAGGAAAGGTAAGGGTTCAAATTTCAAAGAAACCTTTAATTTCCTATCAATCTCAGCAAACCCGCCAAAAAAATTGACGAAAATCTAATTTCCTAAGCCAGAGAATTCCTGAATAAGTTCAATAAGAATCTCATTACATGGAAAGGGTGTCGCTCAAGTTGAGAAGAAGAATGCCATGTAGATTTAAATTAAGTGGCACCCAATCGGTATATCATGAACTAGTAACAAATGCTTACGGAAATCAAATAACCCAAAATACAGTCTCTACTTCCTAAATAAACAACCATTGTTCAACTGGATTTTCTCCCAACAACCCAAAAAATCGAGAGAATGAGAATGAACAAATAATTCAACAAAAAGACCACCAGTACAAAAAGTTTACCGGAAGAGAGAGCTTCTGAGACTTGAGCTGTAGAGACCCAAATGGGTAGAGAGAATGAGGAGGAGAAACATGAAGAGAATTACAAGTACGGGAAATCATTTTTGAGCTTCTGTGAATTTGGAGGTTCTGCTACTGCTAGTGTCCTTTTGTTTCCCCAAATAAATGCAGAGGATAAAGAGAAGGTTCATCTCATCCGTTCATTACAGGCAAAGGAATCCCTACCATTAAACATCATTTCTCGAAAAATTAATATTATTACAGGAATGTCTAACGTCACAATTCAAGGGGATCACGTCATGTCATAAAGTATTTATATTATATTATAGACTAAATGCAACTTCGATGATGAACTAGACAGCACAAACTTGTGCTGGGAAGCGAGAGTTGGGGTAGTTTTGGACGTTGCCAGTGCGCTAGAAATTTTGCATTTGGATCGTGGCCCTTGTTTCATTCATGGTGGTGCTATTTGAGCCAGTAGAGTTTCTCATGAAAACAATTTTAGCAACTAAGAATGGCAATCTCCACGGTGAATGGCTATGAATAAAACCCTTTCCAGCCATCGTTTTCTCTTTGTTTTTGGCTTATTGAAGAGCTTCAATTAGAACAGTGGCAACGAGGGAGAGGCATAAAACCCAGCAGAGAAGACTGTATGTATCGTCGGAGGCTCTGCATTTGGTTGTCTTTGATTATCAAGCCGGGCTACTCTGTCTACACCATTGTTAGAGACTCAAGTTCTCTCTCTCTCTCTCTACTCTCTCTCTCCACGATTGAACATTAGATTAATTTGTCTTGGCCATGTTTGTTTGAAGGAAAAGCCAAATCTTTCTCCGGTAGTTTACATGGGGGCGAACGATTCTTCAAGAGTAACAAAAGTGTGCAAAAGTAGGCTCGAACATCACATGAACGTCCAACATAAATAGTCGTCACGAAGTATTGTCTATGTTCGAGCCCTTAAGATCGAGAATTTACGGCTGAAATAGCAGCAAAACAAGTTGGGGATGGCGTAGATGACTAATGTAGGTTGGGTTGGTTGTTCATCACCATTGCAAGCATAAAACATAGCCAATACTTTCAACACTTTAATCAAATATCATTTTAAAACGGGTAATTAATCCATTGAACTTTTATTTTTGTCATCTAATACCTCAAATTTTAAAACGTTAGCAACTCTCGCCCTCATCGTTAGGGGATCCGTTAAATGGAGGACATCAATGCTTACGCGACCACGTGTCCTTCTAAAATTAAATATCTGCACTTCGACAACAAAGCAGTACCCTAGATCATGTTGGTATTGATGATGGAAAAATATCCGTTTTGAGGTAAATTTTTTTCCCGCAACGGACACGTACATGAAGTAGTTATAGTAATAACTCATTTTCCACAGTATAAGACAAGTATCTGCTGCAAAAAGAATATTTTCCACAACGAAAAAAATAATTTCTGTATATAATATCCGTCATTTAGTAGATCTCTGTTTGTGCTGACGGCTGAAACTTTAAAATATTAAATAACAATATGGAAAAATTTAAAACTTATTGATTTAGAAGGGTGCCCTGGTCAGCTCTTCAAAATTATCAAAGTTTTGATTTATGAGATGACCAATTTTTCTGAAGGGGTGTCCCTCGTCGTCATAAAGAGGCGAGTCTTTCTTCTTGAAAATTTTCAAACTTTTGATACATGAGAGGCCGCTTCTTCTTCAAAAATTCCAACTTTTTGACGCATGAGGCGTTCTCGTCATAAAGAGGCCAGCATTTTCTTCAAAATTTTCAAGAAAACACCTACCTCTCAAATGGCTATGAATACAACCCTTTCCAGCCATCGTTTTCTCTTTGCTTTTGGATTATTGAAGAGCTTCAATTAGAACAGTGTCAACGAGGGAGGAATAAAACCCAGCAAAGAAGACTGTTCGTATCGTCGGAGGCTCTGCTCTCTGTCTACACCATTGTTAGAGACTCTCTCTCTCTCTCTCTCTACGATTGAACATTAGATTTAAGTTTTCTTCGCCAAAGTTTGTTTGAAGGAAAGGCCAAATCTTTCTCTGGTTTCGAGTGGCCCTGAATCCCTTGAGAGAGAGAGAGAGAGAGAGAGAGAGAGAGAGACCCACGCGTGTTATTTTTCAAGTCTTTGGTCAAGAAAGTTGGTATCATATGAAAAAGAATAAAATTGGAATTAATAAATAAAACAACACGATGATATGATCATTTATTTTGAAATTTGTCTTGCAAGTATCTACTTCACTTCAAATTTAATCTTCAAGAAAATTGCTAAATATTATAATTAACAAAATTTTGATAGTGACTATGAGGCGGGTAGTTTATGGGGGGAGGATGCTTTTTGAAGAGTAACACAAGCGTGCAAAGGTAGGCTCGAGCTAAGATTCTGTTTACAAGTGTAACACTGCAACCCTGCGTTATTCTAAGACCGGTTGGCTCACGTGAACATTCAACATATTCCGTCATCATGAACAATTGTCCATGTTCCTGTTAGATTATTCTAATAATCTATTAATGCGGTTCGTGTTAATCAAGTGACATTAACTTAATATTAATGTGCTTAATGTAATGATTGTTAAGCTTCGAGGACATTATGTTAATTGAGTTTTAATTCACTCTCTTTAACCTTATTAATGTATATAAAGTATAGTTGAAGATGTGTGAATAAATGAACGTGCATGAAAGGGTATGTATGGAGAGATACCTTTTGAAAAGTTGTTTTCTTCGTTCATTAGAGAAAATTACAGCAATCTCAATACACGCTCTAACAACAAGAGATTACAACACCTAAACTTGTTTTCTATATCATCAAAGAGACTATTAAAGTGAAAGGATTAAGGCGACAAAACGATCGATATTGTTATCATCAACAACAAAAATTTTTATCATGGATCAAGGTTGGTAATTTAAATGTTTTTTTTATCAGCAAATTGTGTAAATGAAATGGTTAAATATGAGACGTAAGGATTGTAAGAATAAAACGTTTCTATCAGTTTCAGCCCTTCAGACTGAGAATTTATAGTTGAATTAGCAGCAAAACAAGTTGAGGGATGGTGTAGATGGCTAGTGTAAGTCGGGTTGGTTGTTCCTCACCTCAAGCATAAAATATAGCCAATACTTTCACATCAAATACGTTTGGTAGTTGAGTTTCCATAAAAAAAATTACAAATCAGCTTATATTAGTCCTTTTAATTAATACTTTGAACTTTTATTTTTGTTATCCAACATCTCAAAGTTTGAAAGGTTAGCAACTTACGCCCTCATCGTTAAGGGATCAATTAAATGGCAAACATCAATGCTTTCGCGACCATGTGTTCTTTTGAAATTAAATATTTGCATTTCGACAAAAAAACAGTGTCCTAGACTATGCGGGTATTGATGACGGAAAAATATCTGTTTTGAGATAAATTTTTTTCCGCATTGGATAAATCGTCTTTCTGCAGCAAACCTGTACATAAAACAGCTGTGAAAAAAAATATTTCCCGCAGCAAAAAAGATAATTTCTGCAAATAATATCAGTCATGTAACGGATCTCCTAATAGGGAAGGGGTCAATTACTAACGTCTCAGATTTTGAGGTGTTAAATAACAAAAAATAAAAATTTAAGATATCCATTGAAAAAAGATTCGTACTTCATAATTAATATTAATAATTACTCTTTTAAAAACTATTTGCAGGCTCTTTATTCTCCAAAGGGTAACGTTGAACAATTCAAATTATAAATTTTCTTAAAACATTGAAATAAATATATGATTGGTCGAATAATAAATACACACAACAACTAGTTCATACTTTTGGTGGTGAATGTTGTGTTAGAGTCTGCCTGAAATTCTAACTACCATGTAATTAAGTAATTGTTTGGTTTAAATTTTAGCCACAATTAATTCAAGCAATGCATCAATGGATATCTCTGTAAGTTCTCTATAAATTTTAGCCTCCTGAACACAATCACAAACATCTGAAATTCTTGCAGAGAGAGTGAGAGGAGGAAGAACTATGGAAGAGGAGGAAGATGTATGCATCAAAGCTATGATGTTTTCAACCTCGGATGTTCTTCCGATGGTCTTGAAAGCAGCCATTGATCTTAATCTCTTTGACCTCCTACTGGCCGAAAAGGGGCCAAAATCAGCAGCCGAGATTGTGGCAATGCTTCCGACGAAGGCACCCGATACGGCAGCCTCGAGGCTCGATCGGGTGCTTCGTCTGTTGGCAAGCCACTCGCTGTTGTCGTGGTCGAGGAGGGAAGTTGGAAACGGGAGGGTGGAGATTGGGTATGGTCTTAGGCCTGAATCTCATTTCTTCCTCACAGAAAATGAGAAGGGCTCTTTTGCTTCCATTTTTGCTCTTGCCTGCCACCCAGCCATTAGGGAAACCTGGTATGAAGAGAATCTTAATAAACTGTCCTGATTTAAAACGTCTAATTTTGGGTATTTTCCATTGAAGGATGCACGTAAAGGATGCAATTATTGAAGGAGGAAATCAGTTTAAGAAAGTTCATGGGATGTCTATTTTTCAGTACATGGACGTTGATCCAGAGTTGAACAAGCTTTTCAACAGGGCAATGGCGGATCTGTCTACAATTGTGATGACTAAGTTTGTAGAAAAATATGAAGGGTTCAAAGATTTGGCTTCTTCAGTGTTGGTTGATGTTGGTGGCGGAACTGGAAAATGCCTCAACATGATTATCTCTAAGTATCCTCTAATTAAGGGCATTAACTATGACTTACCTCATGTTACTCAAAATGCACCATCTTATCCAGGTAGAAGAAACCTAAAACCTACAAAAAAAATAAGATAGATTATTTGCATCTGAAACTTATGGTGCAAGAAACTCTTTGATTTTTCAGGTATTCAACAGGTCGGAGGGGATATGTTCTCTAGTATTCCGAAGGGCAACGCTATTATGATTAAGGTGCTTTCGCATTTCTTAAATATGATTGCTTCAAAATACTTAAGATGATGGAAATAGCTAAAATTGTGATCGAACTCAAGATCTTATTCTCCAAAATCATAAAAAATCACAAGCTTCGGATGCTCGAAAATATTACAAATTCATGAATGGAAAAACAAAAAGTAGCTAACATAAGTTACCTGTCATATGGCTTGGGTTGGCAGGACGCGCTGCACAACTGGGACGATGAAAACTGCATAAAGATCCTGAAGAAGTGCTACGAAGCACTGCCAGAGAAAGGCAAAGCAATCATCATCGACATGATAATGCCGGAAGAACCGGACACAACTATGGCATCTCAGTGTGTTTCCAGATTAGACCTTACCATGTTGATGCAGCCTGGTGGGCAGGAAAGAACTGCAATAGAATTTGAAAGCCTTTGCCTCAAATCTGGCTTTCGCGATTTTCAGGTAGCCTGTTCTGTTTTTCAAGTTTACTTTGTCATGGAGTTCTCCAAATAATTCACCACATGTCACCTTTTCCTTTCCAATAAAATCCTTTCTTCTAGTCTCTCTTCAATAAAACCTCCTTTTCTTGTCTCTCTTCAATAAAATCCTCTTTCTCTCACTCTTATTGCCAGTCTCTCGAGATAGAGAGATTCTGGAAAAAGAAATCGGATAATATGGATGAAAAATACACTGAATTTCATTATAAGGGTAGAGAGTGGCATATCAAAAACTCTAGCCAATAATTGGTAGTTCATATTATTTCATATAACTTCTAAGAAGCAATGTAACAGCTCAAAGTAAAGTACTTAAGCCATCTATGAGTTCATATTATTTCAAATTGGTAGGTGAAAATGTAGGCAAATACAGATAATTTAATCCTTGAAATGGTTGAAAAGATAACAATTACAACATTTCTGCAAATACATAGAAACATGCATGAGCTTGACCATGGAACTAACCATCAACGAGGTAAAATGGATTAAGAAATCAGTCCAAGGCATTTCATCAAGGTGTCTGTGTGCTCAGGCTTCCCGGCAGTCACACGAACGTAACCCTTCAGTTCCTTCTTGTCATAGTGACGAATCATCACGCCCATTTTCGCTAGGTCTTCCTGTGATGTAATTTCAAAAATATTTTAAAATTGGAGAATCTTATGGAGGGAACTAATAATACAAAGATTCAATTATGTTTCTCGGCAATAGGATGAATAATCTTTCAGGGACAAAAATGTTAAAACGATCCAACATTATTAAAGTTAGATGACTTACTCAGATTACTACATAAATCCTGTACCCAGAAAATGATAGATTCAAGAAGAAAGAACAAAAAAAACAGAGTAAAATAAGTAAAAGGAACCGGAGATGGGCTAAAACTAACGTACCTTCAATTTTTTTGCGTCCATTCCTGATGTTACCTTGCAGAGAATAAAATTTGAACGACTAGGATAAGGATTTAAGAACGGGACGTCCTTCAAAAGGTTATAAAGCCTTTCCCGTTCTTGGACAAGAGCATTTTTTACATTCTGGAAAATATTGCTTGCTCATGTTAGATATTGCATTCAGGTAAGAACACCCTCAGTAGATAGTACATGAAGAAAAAGGGAATACAAACATCGAGATAGGTAGGATTCTGCAGTGCTGCACAAGCTGCAATTTCAGCAGCCACCGACACATTGTAAGGTTGCTTTGCTCTCCAAAGATACTCAATAATGCTAGAAGGAAATGCTCCATATCCCACCCGAAGTCCAGCTAAACCTGCACGTTCATTTGCTTTCATAGATTCAGATCTCATCTAGTTATGACACAGTCACATCTGCTTCTTTTTTTTATCAGTGCCAGAGTCATTTCATCTCGTGGGAGAATTTCTTCACACCCGCTTTGATTTTCTCATTTTTATCAAAACTCAAGCTTTACACATGCAACATACATTCCGTTGATTCTCCTGTTTCACACCCATGTTGGAAGTACACACTAATATGTGAATTTTGATCAGGAACTTGGTGTAACAAATATTTGATAAAGAGTACCGTCAAACTGAACAAATTGTGAGTATCTTTCCCTTAACTTAGTTTTGACCAATTATCTTGACTATTTGAACAATACTATCTAATAGCTACAAATGTACATAAATTTATTAGAGTTAACTAAATTTATACAAAGCATATAATGAACCACTCAAGGAGACTGATCCACAACAAATAGAATGATTTGTCAAATAGCTGTTCATGGAAAATGTGCCATACATCTACAAATACATAATCGAAACAACTCATAAGATAGGCTATTATATTAAACCTAATCGAAACAACTCATAAGATAGGCTATTATATTAAACCTGCTCTTTTACTGAATGTTCGTAGAACAATCAAGTTTTCATATTTCTTCACCCACTGCATCTTCGACTCTAAGCCAGAAAATTCAATGTACGCTTCATCAAGTATGACCAGTATGGGGAGCTCAAGAATTTTCAAGAGAACCTTATCATCAATTACACTGTAATGAATATAAAAACTATTCAAGTAAAATGATTTAAAAACCACAAATTATTTTAGATAAACACTAAAAAATAGAATTGAAGAAAAGTAAAAAAGCATTCCGTGATAATGTTGTCACATTTAATAATAGGCTATATGCATTCATTTTACTCATAACAATGTTGTAACATATAGAAGAACCATGAAGATCATCGCTTCAAATTATTCCAATCACTACAAACTCAGATAAGAGTTTAAACAAATTATCAAAATGACATGACATGACATGTAAACCTTTCCATTTTAGAATCGTGATTGGTACTAAGTTTGTGATTTTTATGTGGAAAAGACACTATATCCATGCATTGATGATATGCCCCAAGACCCTACCGTCTGAGCCGAGTCATGATGCTCCTTTTATTTAATGAGTTATTATTTTGTAGGTTGGAATAAGCTAAAGAATTTTGAAGTTGAGCCAAAACATAGGGATAAAGAGGCTCTTAAGCTTGCACTTACTTGGAAGCAAAATTATGGAAGAAATGGTAGATGTTACAAGTCTGCCTACAATCCGACCATGGTGGAGTATTTGACGTTTTTATAGCCTCAAATGATGTCCAATGAAAAAACGTTCCTCGTACGATTTGAAGCTGACGTCAATAGCTTTCCAAAGAGGTATTGGGAGTTAGAGTCATTTTTGTCATTTCATTTTAGGGCAATTTTGTCCTTTTTTTTGTAAAGCCCTAGAGGGTATTTAGTCCCCTCTAAAGCAAGCTAGAAAGCAGTTTTGAAGAATTAAAAAAACCCTAAATTTCTCCCTTGGTGTGAAGGCCGCGGAGTTCCCTCTCCTCACAGCCCTTTCTCCCCTTTGCATCAACTCGACTGTTCTTGTTGCTTCTTGGTCGAGTTGATCGGTGCTGCCTCTTCCAAACCACTCCTCTCTTGTAGTGGTCTATTGCGGAGTGGAGGTAGAAGAAGCAATAACCCCCTTAGAGAGTGCCTATCCGATTTGGAGAGGCCAAGCAAAGTCGCCCCCTCTTCCCTTTTGGAGGTGTGCGGACTCCTTGGAGTTCTTTTCTATTTTTATTGCTGCAAGTATTGAAGTTATTCTTGTTTTCTTGAACCCTTGTTGTCTTCTTGATATTCTGGAATCGTGGGATTATTTTGGATTAAAGTTATTTTAGTTGAGCTGTGATTAGAAGACATTTTATTTTCAGCTGAGAAAACTGCTCTGCGATACTGCTTGCTCTGATTTGAGATTATGTTCGCGATTTGAAGCACTTATGTTCGTTGTATGGCGCTCATTTTTGTCAGTATTAATATTCATATTGTTATTGTGTTAACCTCCAAAATTGGCTCTAATTGGCTGTATGCTCGCTAAGTTTTGGACATTCTATTCCAAGTCGACAGAACTGTTTCGTAAAACCCTAATTCCGTTGGTTGTCTTCTGTTGATCATATCTGGTTATTCTGAATGACTTTTAAGCTGAATTTTTTATATATGTATTCTGTAAGTGTTGTAGCGAGCTCCTCCAAATCTCAGCTCCTAAGTCCTTATGGTTCAGAAGTTATTCACAATTGAAGATTGGTGGTCAGATTGTTGGTGCATACGTTACCCGATTGCTTCTTTAGCGACTCTTGTGACGTGGTGCATATCATTTGGTATCAGAGCCTTGCTCCTCATTTTGTATTCTGCATTTGGTGAACTTGAACTCTTAGTTTGATGGCGAGAGGTTAGAGATATGATTTGACTTGTAGCGAAGAAGAAAATGAGTTCTTAGATTCTATTCCAACTTTGAATGGGCTAGATTGGCTTGAAGTTTACACGGATTGGGAAGATGAGTTAAAGGAATTTTTTTTAACTCATGAATTTTCAGATCGGGGAAAAGTTAAGATTGCTTCTTCAAGACTTAAAGGAAAGGCTAATTTTTGGTGGAGAAGAATAAACGCTGAGAGAAGAGAAGAGGGTGAAGAAACTATAAAATCGTGAAAATTGATGAAGAGAATTTTGAGAAACAAATATGCTCCAAAGATTACGAAGATATTCTCACCTTCTCCACAACCAATCCAATCCAAGAAGAGAGTTTTAAAAAGGCAGCAAACCCAAGTGTTGGACATAAAGAATTCCCTGCAACATATAGCTCAACAACTTGGCAAGCTAGCAGCTTCAATAAAGTCTGTAAACTCTCAACCTATGCAACCAATCGATCATGATGAAATAGTTGAAGAGCATGTGTGGTTTGAAGAAAAGAAAAATGATAACTTTTTGGTAATGGCTAAAGTTAAGGAAGACTTTGAAGAAGAAGATGTATTTCCACATGAAGGTCCACTTCTTGAAACTGAATCTTGCATGAAAAAGGAAGACAATTCTGAAGAGTCGCATAGCTTGAGTTGTTCCAACCAAACTCTTCCTATTTTAAGAACAATCGAAAAACCACTTCATGAGATAGATTGTAAAGATATCTTTTTGGCAGCCACCGTTGAGAAGAAAGAAGTGTTGGACACTGAGATTGAGTTCTATCATGCTGATCAACTATTCGAGATGAGTCCAAAGTTACAGGCAACGGCAGAAAAAGAAGAAGAACATAGAGAGAAGATTGTTTTGCCCAATCCGAGAGTAGACTTGGACTTCATCCACCCACCTTCACTCATTGATACTGAACTAAAGTGTACAACATGCGAAACTACTCTAATGATGGCAAGAAGGGAACCGCTAGTTTTGACTAGACTTCGAAGGGAGATTGAAGAAAGAAAAATATCGAATCAAATCTGTAGATTGTATATGCAGTGGGAGGAGAACGTAGATTTTTGTCCTTACATTCTACACCATAAGAAGAACACGGTAGAAAATGCTACTTTACTTATATTTGGAAGCGAGCTACTAGACCATCATCCATATGCGATCAAGTACAAGAACAAGAAGACGACAATATTGACCGGTGCACTAAAATCAAGGTACTCTCTCTTGTCCGAATTAAATGCTAAACTTTTTGGATTTTATTGGATTAAAAGGCTGCATATTGATGATAAAGGCTCTGGTCCTTGGAATGTTTTATATGCTAAAGAGCTTAAGGATGAGTATGACCCCATGGAAGGTATTTTCTTGAAAGATGGCAATCCTAGGATACTAACAAGCGGGCTTCTAAAATCCACCGTATTTGTAGTTCAAGGTTGGGATCTAACTCGCTACTTTGGAGAAAAGAAGATTTGTGAGACTTGGTGGAAACTTTTCTTTTGGTATTACAAGCATGAAGAAAGTGCATGGAAACAAAGCCTTAATGGCCGAAAATGAAGGATAGACTATCTAGATATGATCATTGAAGGCTTTATTATTGTTCTTTTCTATGGGCACTCTGATAAGAATGAGTTGACTCATGATGTCAACAAATGTTTCTCATTTGATCCAGGCGGAAGGCATGAAAGAAGATAATGTTGAATACTCCCTAGATTTGAGGACAAATCCTTTTCAACCCCGAGAGTATGATGTGCCCTAAGACCCTACCGTCTGAGCCGAGCCATGATGCTCCTTTTATCTAATAAGTTATTATTTTGTAGGTTGGAATAAGCTAAAAAACCTTGAAGATGAGCCAAAGCATGGGGGAGGCTCCTAAGCTTGCACTTACTTGGAAGCAAAATTATGGAAGAAATGGTAGATGTTACAAGTCTGCCTACAATCCGACCACGGTGGAGTATTTGACTTTTTATAGCCTCAAATGATGTCCAATGAAAAAACGTTCTTCATACGATTTGTAGCTGACGTCAAAAGCTTTCCAAAGAGGTATTGGTAGTTATATTTGGGGTTCGTTTGATAGGTCAAACGTTACATTTACAGAGACAAAAAAACCAACCTCGGACCTGTTTTGTGATTTATTACTTGGGGTCACTTTTGTCATTTCATTTTAGGGCAATTTTGTCTTTTTTTTGTAAAGCCCCTAGAGGGTATTTAGTCCCCTCTAAGGCAAGCTAGAAAGCAGTTTTGAAGAATTAAAAAAACCCTAAATTTCTCCCTTGGTGTGAAGACCGCGGAGTTCCCTCTCCTCACGGCCCTTTCTCCCCTTTGCATCAACTAGACTGTTCTTGTTGCTTCTTGGTCGAGCTGATCGGTGCTGCCTCTTCCAAACCACTCCTCTCTTGTAGTGGTCTATTGTGGAGTGGAGGTAGAAGAAGCAATAACCCCCTTAGAGAGTGCCTACCCGATTTGGAGAGGCCAAGCAAAGTTGCCCCCTCTTCCCTTTTGGAGGTGTGCGAACTCCTTGGAGTTCTTTTCTATTTTTATTGCTGCAAGTATTGAAGTTATTCTTGTTTTCTTGAACCCTTGCTGTCTTCTTGATATTCTGGAATCGTGGGATTATTTTGGATTAAAGTTATTTTAGTTGAGTTATGATTAGAAGACATTTATTTTCAGCCGAGAAAACTGCTCTGCGATACTGCTTGCTCTGATTTGAGATTATGTTTGCGATTTGGAGCCCTTATGTTCGTTGTATTGCGCTCATTTTTGGCAGTATTAATATTCATATTGTTATTGTGTTAACCTCCAAAATTGGCTCTAATTGGCTGTATGCTCGCTGAGTTTTCGACGTTCTATTCCAAGTCGACAAAACTGTTTCGTAAAACCCTAATTCTGTGGGCTGTCTTCTGTTGATCATATCTGGTTATTCTGAAGGACTTTTAAACTGAATTTTTTATATACGTATTCTGTAAGTGTTGTAGCAAGCTCCTCCAAATCTCAGCTCCTGAGTCATTACGGTTCAGAAGTTATTCACAATTAAAGATTGGTGGTCAGATTGTTGGTGCATACGTTACCCGATTGCTTCTTTAGCGACTCTGGTGACGTGGTGCACATCAATTGATGTAATATTTAATCAAGTTTCCATGTGAATTAATCATAAACAGATCATCCTTTTCTGATAAGGAAATAATAGAAGTTAGCAATGCCCAGCTTTGCACCTGAACCATAAGGAAAAAGAGTTTTACCTCCCATCTGGATTGTTAGGTGATGTTAGGAATATGCACTTAGGTTTTTCTCGTCCAACAACATCTGCTATGAGTTCCACATTTAAGCTAAAGTCCTCATTTCTGGGAGCTACAGAGTAACATAGGTTGCCCTAATCAAAAGCAAAATAAATGAAAAGTAACCCACATGTGCAAGTTTTTCGGCATCCAATCAGAGGTTTTGTTATTATCCACTACTGAGATGAATAACAACTGCAAAAGGACTTACATATTAAAAAAAAAAAGGAACAGTAATACCTTTAATGACAAGTGCTCCATTGACTGCAGCGTCAAATTCATACATTGTGAAGGTTGGGGGACAATCCACAATTTTATCTCCGGGATCTAAAACACATCTGTCAATGAATCAATAAAGTTAAGGAGACATTGTAAGACTGAAATTGTAAAAGGGCTAAGGATTAACGAACTGGTAGTTCTTCTTTCAACTAACTTTTGTGGATATACAGTCGAACATAGATTAGTTACTTAACAAACTGGTAGTTTTTCTTTCATCTAACTTTTGCGGATGTACAGTTGAACATAGACTAGCATACACATACTATTACTTAACCTTGTCACCGCTATTTCTTGTTTCCTTCATGAAATAAATCTTTTACTATAAACAAAAAGAAGTCAACTTTGAATTATTAATGTATATATAAAAATAATTATATACTTCCATTACACACCTCATAACCAGATCAATTAGCTCATCCGCACCACATCCAACTAATATATAGTCAGACTCAAGACCAGAATCTTCAGCAAGTGCAGCCCGCAATTGACGGCTTTCAGGATCAGGATATATATAAGGGAACTTTAATGTTCCCAAAGCTTCAAGAACCTACAAAGAGTCTGAAAATTGCACTCAGGAGATAAAAGTTGATATGATATTGCAGTGAAGAAAAAGTAAAACTTGATGCTCACATCTAATTACAAATTATGTGAAAAAGAAGATAAAAACAACAATTTTTATGGCCGCTGTGATCTTTCTTTTTTTGAATTGAATGTAAAGAAAACAAGACATGCCTCTGGAGGAGGGCCATATGGATTTTCATTTGCATCTAACTTGATAATATCCTCAGCCTTACGTCCTAGTTTTGATGATAGAACCTGAAGGCAAAACATCAAATGGACAGAAAAAATTAATTAACTAGTGTGGCTAGTAAAAGTGTAGCGATTAGAATGAGAAAGAGACTAATGCCTCGTGTAACTACAGAATAAAATTAGCTAGGATTACTGCAAAATAACAAATCGCTACGAGTAGCAGAAGCAACAAGTACCAAATGAAGACCAATTAAACTTGATAAGAAACCATGATAAGGAAGGTATTACAAATATTAATCGAAGCAGTGATGAAAGACCTGATGCAATGCTGAAGAGTTGAAGCAGTACTGAAGAACTGATGCAGTGAGGATTGCAGCTGCTTAATCTGTGAAGCATGAAGTTTTACCAGGGACATTTTGACACGTGTTAATAGTCGTTATGTTCAGTTGTTTTCTCTCTTGTATTGATCAATAATGAGCTCTGTATGTAAAGAGTTTAGGAAACTGTGTAAACAAGTTTTTACAGTTTATGAAAATTTCTTCTTTCTTTCTGAGTTCTAATATGATATCCGAGCAATTTTGCTCTTCCTTCCGCAAAATCTTTCTCTGATGACTTGAAGCAAGCTCTCTTTCAAATCGATAGTTGCAGGTCCTTCATCAGCCAGTGGTCCTCCCGATGTTCCTCCCGGTGTTCCTTCTGGTGTTCCTCCCGCTGTTGCTTCATCGCCTACAGTGCCGTCTTCTTCTTTCAGTTCATCATCTGATAATCTGTTAAATTCCTCTAAACCTTCGTTTAGGTCAGTCATGGAGGATCCTAGCAGTCCTTTCTTTTTACACAATTCTGATCATCCAGGTTTAATTCTTGTTACTCATCCTCTCCACGGTCCCAATTTTCTCACCTGGAGACGCGCATGACCATGGCTCTTAATGCAAAGAACAAGTTTGCTTTCGTTGATGGCTCAATCACTCAGCCACTCCCTTTTGATGTTTAATTCAACAATTGGAAGCGTTGCAACAGTATGGTAATCTCCTGGATTCTAAATTCCGTGAACAAAGATATTGTTGATAGCTTAATATACTTTGATTCAGCCGCGGCAGTTTGGAATGATTTATCCGATAGGTTTAAACAAAGTAATGGACCAGGAACTTATCAATTACGGAAGACATTATCATCCTTTTCTCAAGGAACAAAAGATGTTCCAGCTACTGCAAATCTAAATTCTACTGATGGATTTTTAGCAGACCAATGCCAACAATTAATTGCTCTCTTGAGTTCTCAACTTCAGCGGACTTCTCCTTCCTTCAATGATAACTTGGATTGTTTCAATTCATCAACTTCTGCATCCAACTTCACTGGTATAACTTTCCCTTTTTGTTCAAATTTTGTTTTTTTAAATTCTTCAATCCATTCATTAGATCATTGGGTTATTGACACTGGGGCAACCCATCACGTTTGCTCCAATTTTGCACACTTTTCTCATTCTCATCCTGTTTCCAATAAATCTGTTACCCTTCCAAACAATTCTAAAGTTCTCATTAGAAGAATTGGTTCTGTCAATATTACTCCTACAATTTGTATCTCCAATGTTCTATTTGTTCCAGATTTTCGATTTAATTTATTGTCTGTTAGTGCCTTGACCTCCTCTCTCTATTGCTCAATCATTTTTCAATCCAACAAATGTTATATCCAAGTCCTTATCTCAGACCCAATGATTGGGATGGGTGAAAGACAAGGAAATCTCTATGTTCTGCATCAAAATTCTCCTCTAGCTTCTTCGCCTACTTCTGCTACATCTGTTGTTTCCAATCATTTCTTTTCCAATAAAACAGATTCTTTTCAATGTAATTCTTGTAGTTCTGATTTTTTCTTATGGCACTACAGACTTGGCCATCTATCTGATATTGTTGTTCATGCTATTAAGGACCAATTGTCAATCTCTTTTCCTAAAAGTGTTTCTTATAAATCATGTGTAATCTGTCCTATGGCTAAGCAAAGGAAATTGCCTTCCATTTCTCATAACAATTTGTCAGATTCTATGTTTTCTCTCATCCATTGTGATGTTTGGGGCCCCTTTGCCACACCTACCCATCATGATTTTAAATTTTTTCTCACCATTGTTGATGACTACTCACGTGCTACGTGGGTTTATCTCATGAAATCCAAATCAGAGGTTCGCATCATTATTCCTCAGTTTTTTCAACTAATTGAAACTCAATTTCATGTTTCTATTAAGAGCATTCATTTTGACAATGCTCTGGAATTTTCTTTTATTGAATTCTGCAAGGACAAAGGCATTGCTCATTTTAAATCCCGTGTTGAGACACCTCAACAAAACTCGGTTGTTGAAAGGAAGCATCAACATATTCTCAATGTTGCTAAACCCCTTCTTTTTCAATCTCATCTCCCTCTCAAATATTGGGGTGAGTGTATACTTACTGCTGTATACTTGATTAATAGGTTGTCTTCTCCTATTCTTTTTAATAAGTCTCCTTTTGAGAGACTTTACAACAAACTCCCCTCATACAATCATCTTCGGGCTTTTGGATGCCTTTGCTTTGTCTCTACTCTAACTAATGGTCGAGACAAATTCTCTCCACGAGCTCGTGCCTCAATTTTTATAGGCTATCCCACTAGGTACAAAGGTTTTAAGACTCTTGATATTGAGACCAACAATATTGTCATTTCTAGAAATGTTGTTTTTCATGAGTCAATCTTTCCTCTTGTTTCTAAGTCTTCCCTTTCAGAAGCTATTTCTTCTGTTTTTCCTATTTCTACAGAATCACTGTCAAATTCTAATTTTGTTCCTTCGATTTCAGACTCTGGTCATTCTTCTCATCACATATCCCCCTCTGATCCTTCTGTTAAACCTTCCAGACTCATTAAAACTCCTTCATATTTGCAGGATTATCATTGTTATCTTTCTAATGCTGACATCAATCCTGTTATTCTGCATTCCTCTTCCAAATATCCCATTTCAGAATTTTTATCTTATCATCGCTTATCACCTTCTTTCAAAGCCCTCACTCTTGCTATTTCCTCTCATACTGAACCAAAAACATTCAAACAAGCCGAGAAACTTACTGAATGGAAAGATGCAATGAATGCTAAGTTGCAGGCTCTTGAACGTAATTCAACTTGGTCTGTTGTTCCTCTTCCATCTGACAAGCCTATCATTGGATGCAAATGGATCTACAAGATTAAATATAATGCTGATGGTTCGATTGAACGTTACAAAGCCCATCTAGTTGCTAAAGGTTTTACACAAACCGAGGGTATAGATTATTTTGACACATTTTCTCCTGTTGCTAAGCTAGTCACTGTGAAGTTGTTGTTGACTTTAGCTTCTATTCATGGCTGGCATTTGACTCAATTAGACGCTAACAATGCTTTTCTTCACGGTGATCTGCATGAAGAAGTTTTTATGGAATTACCTCCCAGCTATCAGGTGCCGAAATCTGCTTTACAGAATGATAATTTTGCACCATTGGTTTGCAAATTACACAAGTCATTATATGGTTTAAAGCAGGCCTCTCGACAGTGGTTTTCCAAATTTTCAAATGAGTTCTTGTCTCATGGTTTCAAGCAGTCTGAGTCAGATTCTTCCTTATTCACTCGCTTCAATTCTGGTTCTTTCATTGCCATTCTGGTTTATGTTGATGACATTATAATGACAGGAACTTCAATTGATGAGATGACTACTTTTAAGGATATTTTACACAACTGGTTCAATTTAAAGGACTTGGGCAATCTCCATTATTTTTTGGGTCTTGAAATTGCAATAAGTGCTAAGGGTATTTCCCTTAATCAACGTCATTATGCTTTACAGTTGTTGGCAGACTCTGTTTATCTTGGATGTAAACCTGCCTCTACACCAATGGACTCTACCTGTCACTTGACAGTTGCTCACTTTTGGAGGATCCCACTATTTTTCGTTGACTCATCGGTAAACTTTTGTATTTGACTATTGCTCGGCATGATATTTGTTTTGCTGTAAATAAATTGAGCCAATTTTTGGCTCATTCGAGGTCATCACATTTACAAGCTGCCCATCGTATTTTAAGGTACATCAAAGGTTCTCCAGGGCTTGGTTTATTTTATCCTGTTAGTTCTTCTCTTCAGTTGAAGGTTTTTAGTGATTCCAATTGGGGTACTTGTAATGATTCCAGGCGTTCTATTACGGGTTTTTGTGTTTTTCTCGATACTTCGTTAATTTCTTGGAAGTCAAAGAAACAGCACACAGTTTCGAAGTCCTCTGCTAAAGCTGAGTATAGAGCTATGACTCAAGCCACGTGTGAGATTATTTGGTTGAAGGCTCTTCTTGCTGATTTTTGGGTTTTGTCTTCCCTGCCTACGCTTTTGTTTTGTGATAGTCAATCTGCCTTACGTATTGCAGCTAACCCCGTCTTCCATGAACGAACTAAGCACACCGAAATTGACTGTCATTTAGTTCGTCAACAAATTCAGCAAAATCTTATTAAAACACTTCATGTCTCTTCTCGTCATCAACTACCGAATATACTCACTAAACCGGTTAATCCTGGTTTATTCCATGATCTTCTTTGCAAGATGGAAATGTTTGATTTACATTGTCCATCTTGAGGGGGGCTATTACAAATATTAATCGAAGCAGTGATGAAAGACTGATGCAATGCTGAAGCGTTGAAGCAGTACTGAAGAACTGAAGCAGCGAGGATTGCAGCTGCTTAATCTGTGAAGTCTGAAGTTTTACCAGGGACGTTTTGACACGTGTTAATAGTAGTTATTTTCAGTTGCTTTCTCTCTTGTATTGATAAATAATGAGCTCTGTATATAAAGAGTTCAGAAACTGTGTAAACAAGTTTTTACAGTTTATGAAAATTTCTTCTTTCTTTCTGAGTTCTAATAGAAGGGACGGAAAAAATCTCATTCAGTGAAACAAGATTAACGAAGAAATTGAGTCGAAATAGCTTTGTTTACCTCGAATGGAAGAATAGGCTGATAAGGGGACAATTGCCTCAAATGCGGCCGAATGAAGGAGTCACCAGTTAGTCTCTGCTGATCCTTAACCACATGATCAACTGGAATAGCAGACGCCATAGCAACGGCTCGCTTCTTGCTTCCAAAAGATGCGGAATTGCGTCTATCCGAATACAATACTTCAAATAACGGAAAGCTAGCAGTGGACTTAGTTAGACCAGGTAAGCAAACCACGTGGATATCAATCACGCCCATGAATATTTGCAAACCGCAAGAATCTAGAAACAGATAACTAAGATCAGAAGCTGAAAACCGAAAATACATAATAGCTTATAAACAATCAGTGAAATCGCCACCTGATCGGAAAAGTTGCAGCGGCAATGTGAGAACGGAGGGAATGGTTAATAAAAAGTAGAAGAGAGAAACAACACACGGAGAAACCCTAAACCATAGATCGACGTAAAATTTAAATTAGGGTAAATGACAAATCAACCTTCTTGGTTTGAAGTCAATGACAAATCAACCACTATGGTATTTTTTTTAACAAGTTAACCACTCACATATGTTAAAATGAAAAATCCAACATCACATAGACGTTTACCGTTAAAAAGCTAGGAGTCAACGTCTGAATGCCGAAACGACTTGCTCCGGCGTTCTGAATTCCTGAATTCTTCAAAACGCCCAACACTGGGCGTTCTGATTTTCTGAAGAATTCAGAACGCCCCCAGCGTTTGGCGTTTTGAAGAATTTAGGAATTCAGAATGCCGGAGCAGGTCGTTCTGGCGTTCGGACATTGGCTCTTAGTTTTTTAACGGTAAACGTCTATGTGATGTTAGATTTGTCATTTTAACATACGTAAGTGGTTAACTTGTTAAAAAAAATACCATAGTGGTTGACTTGTCATTGATCTCAAACTACGATAGTTGATTTGTCATTTGCCCTTTAAATTAAGAATTGCCTCATAGACGACACAAAATGGATTATTTTTACCATTTTGCGTTAGCCTGTCAAAATAAATTAGGTATCAAATAAATTATACGAATTTATTAATTAGTATAATTAATGTTTTATTTTAAATTTTTGTAATCGATCCTAATTTTTACATTAATAAAAAAAATCAAATAAAAATTCGATTATAGTATAAATTTAGATTGTAAATTTAACATAGATTCATTTATATTTTAATTTGTGTCGCATTTGCAATTTGCACCATATATTAATTAATACAATTAACATCTTATTTTAACTATTTATAATCGCTATTAATTATTACATCAATCAATGAACGTCACGTCATGAAGTAAAAATTAGATTAAAGTTTAAATTTATATGGTAAATTTAGTATTACTCTTTAAATTCATTTATATTTTAATTTGTGTCGCATTTGCACCATATATATATTAATTAATACATTTAACGTCTTATTTTAATTATTTATAATCAATCTTAATTATTACATCAATCAACGAACGTTACGTCATAAAGTAAAAATTAGATTAAAGTATAAATTTAGACGATAAATTTAACATTACTCTTTAGATTCATTTTTATATTTAATTTGTCTCGCATTTGCACCATATTTTACTAGGTGTATTTATTATATATTTATTATTCTTATTTTAGCGTCGAAGTTGGATTCAAGGCGCAACGATGCCAAATTCAATAAAATCATTGGAAGGATAGCGAGAAGTCAAATTTTTGAATTCTTATAAAAAGATTAGACAGAAGATCAAAATCACGAGTTATTGATAGACGCAGTATCTGCCGATTTGAACCTCTAACAAAGTAACCTCAAATTACTAATTACGTTACCTATTATTTAAGAGAAAAAAAAAACCCAATATCTTGATCTAATTTCGTCACCAAATTACGGGTAACCAAAGTTTCGAGCACCAATTAAGAGTCCAATTATCGAAAAACTTCCTTTATCGAGCCGATTTCATTAGAAAATGATAATTACAATATTTATTTATTTTAGAAAATAAATCAAATGCATAACAAATATAATTTTTATTTTGTGGCGTGACAATTGATGGTTATTTTATTCTTTTAGTAGGTAACAAAATTGAAGGATATGGTTGGATTAAAATATCATACATGCGTAATGTGTACAAAATTTGAAAGTGCGATTTTCAGAAAATCGTAATTTCGTCTTCTTCACTGAAAATTTCCAATGGTTACAGACTGCACACTGCACAGCTCGAATCGGTCGAAGATATGGAGATTCGGATTTGTATTCGCCGTTATTTCTCTCTTTGTCTATGCTTTGTGATTTTCTGTTGTCAGGGAAAGTCTTACTGTGTGAAAGCGATTACCATTGGCGGGTTTTGAGCTTCTGGCCAGAATTATGGAGGACGAACAGCTTCCTCAAGAGCTTCACAATCGCAACCACGGTTGTCTTCTTTGTCGGGATCACTGCGCTCGAAGTATTCGGCCGCCTAAATCCCCGAACGCAACCAATTTGCACCTTCCGATCGTCGAACGAATTTACAGAGCTCAATTTCAGGCTCCGACTTCTACGCAAATCTTCGTTGAAATCCTCCCACAGCATGTCCATCTTTTCCTCCTTTTCTCCACCGTCCTCTCTCGCCGTCATCTCTGCGTACGAAAAGCTCTTGCGCTGATCGAAATTAATCGATCTCAAGGGTGCAGAAGAACAATCCTCGCCTTCATCGTCTTCAGCTCCGTTTCGACCTCGTTTTCTTTCTCTGGAACCTAATTCGGGGGAACCAGGGGAGATTGATGGAGATAAGAGCCAGAAAGGCGGAGAATCGATGGCGGCATGGAAGGATTCAACAGTTGTGGGGAAGGTGAAATCATCTGAAGCCATCGATTTGGTAGAGGTCTGTTGGTGATTAAAATGATGGTTTCAATAATGGAGTTGGGAAGAAGAACTCTTGGGCGCTGTTTTCTTCACAAATTTCAGACCAACTGCTTCAGCAAGTAGGAAAAAAATACTCGTTTCAGGTCATTGCTTACAGCCACACAATTCTACAATACAATTCCATTTATTAATTTTTTTCTAATTTGTCATCATATTGTTATAAAAGAAAATCACAGATCACTGCAATAAGAAATTGGTTGTATTAGATAGATTTAATACCAAAACAAGGAGTATCCATGACTAAGGCTAGAGCTTTTAATGCAGATTGAGACAGTCTCATCTACCGTTGGATTGATCGTGATGTTCAAGTTGGGCTTTGCAATTCCTACATTGTGGTTTTGACATTTGGAGGTTTGAAAGTGATGGAAAAGTGGATCCCCCACTCCATTAATGCTCTTTTCTTCTACCTAATTTCAACGTCTCTATTATCTTTCTGGTAAGCTCAAGAGCTCTCTCCTATGGTTCATTTTTTTGAAATTTTGGGTGAACCCATCTTAAAAGATATTGCTTGATTTCCTTATAGGTCACTTCTCGACTAACCTCTTTGACCCGCCGAGCTTTATTAGTCTCATCTTGAAAAAGTGTTCAAGAAAGGAAGGAATCATCTACGTGTATGTCAAGTTCAATCAGGCGTCTTTATAAACGGAGGTGAGATCGGAGGTAAATAATTGATAATGATAAATGCTTTCAAATCAATTGGAAGGGTTTGGGTCAATTTATAATTGCTTGAAGTTAAAGGTTCATTCAAACTAGAAAGCGTCTTCATAGGGCACTAAATTTGTAGAGATACTTTTGGAAAAGTATACAGCTAAGTGTGAAATCAAAAAGTCTTTCCAAGTCTTCGTCTCTGCCGTGTTTTCTTAGAACGTTGGATTTATGCCGTGTTTTCTGATCCATTTTTGCATTTTACTGTGTTTATTTTCGTAAATGGTAGATATATGGCATACCCTTATGAAATTCTTACTTTGTGATAGAAATCTATGGATTGTTGGTATTTGAAATGGGAATGGTGGAAAGTGCCAAAGTGGGTGCTTCTTCCCCACGTCATTTTAACTAAGACTGAAAATTTCAAGTTTACACTAATGGAGAGAGAGAGAGAGATGGGGTCAAGGAGAAAGAAAGTGTTTGGAAAGCAGCAGCGTAGACTGCTGACAGTAAGTCTTCCTCTTTGGTTGTAGCAGACCACCACTTCGTCAACTACATTTTTCTTACGTTAGCAATCCTTTTTCTTCTTCGTCTTCATTCTCAGTTTAGTTCCCACTTACCGGCCTCATGCGCACTCTATCTCTCTCTGCACCTTTTTTTTCTCTTCGTCAGTGGGCTGCCTGGTGACTGCCCATTTGCCTTGACTCTCTGTTACTCCACCTGAAAATGAGCTGATAAATATATTTACCAGTCCCAGTTTGGATGATTGGAATGGTTTCAATAGATAGTAGGCAAGTTTGAAACAGCGTCACTCTCTGGCAGTTTTTACCATGGGGAGCAGGCGGCATCTCGGTTTCTCTCTTCTGTTCTGTGTCTTGGTCATCTTGCTGTTTCCTTTCGTGTTTTCTCAACTGTCTGCTGAACAGAACGCTACCATGATCCAACTTTCACAAATTTTGAACCGTACTGCTTCGTGGGATATCAGAAAGCTACCCAATCCCTGCTCATGGAATGGAGTCGATTGCGACCCTAGAAATTCTTCCATTCGCCGAATTTCTCTATCTGGGTACTCTCTAACTTCTTCGGATTATTTCCCTCTTTTTTGCCTCATTAAATCACTCCAAGAGCTCGATTTCTCCAACAATCATATAAGCTCGATTCCAGAAAGGTTCTTCTTGGATTGCGGAGAAATAAATGGGCTACAGACGCTAAATTTCAGCAAAAACAGTTTGGTTGGTCCTTTGCCTACTTTTGTTGGATTTGTAGGTTTGAAGGTCTTGGACTTCTCTTGCAATAAGATGAGCGGAAACATCGATAGCCAACTAAATGAACTGGTTAGTCTCGCGATTTTGAATCTCTCTTTCAACAACTTTTCTGGTCCTATTCCTGTTAAACTTGGGAAGTCGAAGAATTTGGAGCAGCTTGACCTCTCCAAAAACTTGTTCTATGGAGGATTCCCGGAAAGTATTCTTGAATATGAAAATTTGACTTCCATCAACCTCAGCGACAATCAACTTTTTGGTTCTCTTCCAGCTAGAATAGGAGACCTGATCAAGTTGGGATCTCTGATTCTATCTTCCAACAATTTTTCTGGAGAAATCCCCCACACTCTTTCTAGTATTACAACTCTTCTCCGATTTGCTGCTAATCAGAACAGATTTTCAGGAAAAATTCCTGATGGAATTACCTCCTCTGTCAAGAATTTGGATATTAGTTATAATATGTTGAGTGGTTCGATTCCTTCTAGCCTGTTATCCCAACAGAACCTGCAGACTGTTGACTTATCCTATAATTTATTGAAGGGAATGATTCCGTATAACTTATCTGGAAGCTTGGTTAGATTAAGACTAGGAAGCAATGGGCTTAGTGGAGGGATCCCTGCAATAGTTGGAACGCTCACGAATTTGAAGTACTTGGAACTGGATGACAACAACCTGAGTGGAATTATACCTCCACAGTTGGGCTCCAGCAGGAATCTTTTGCTGTTGAATTTGGCCCGGAATAATTTGATCGGACATTTGCCATCTGAGTTGGGTAGTCTTAGCAATCTTCAGGTTCTGAAACTTCAGTCAAACAAGCTCGACGGAGAAATACCTACCCAAATTACAGAACTAAAGGAATTGTCGATACTTAATGTTAGTTGGAATTTTCTCAATGGGTCGATTCCACCTACGATATCAAACTTGCGGAAGCTTTCTAACTTGAATTTACAAGGAAATAATCTCAGTGGTCTCATACCCGACTCTATAAACAGCATGAATTCTCTGGTGGAGCTCCAACTAAGTAGAAACGAGTTAAGGAGTCCTATTCCCAGGATGCCACTATCTCTGCAGATTGCTTTGAATCTCAGCAGCAATCTCTTTGAAGGACAGATTCCGGACAATCTCAGTCAATTGAGCATCTTAGAAGTTTTGGATCTTTCAAACAACAACTTTTCGGGTGAGATTCCTGAGTTCATGACTAAAATGGTATCTATGACGCATTTGACACTTTCTAACAATAATCTTTCTGGAGTTATTCCAAAGTTTATGCCATGGGTTGAGGTTGAAACCAGCGGGAACCCTTATCTAATCAATAGTACATCATCGACCAATTCAGGACTGTTTGTCAAGGGGAGATCGACAGTGAGAGTCACCATTATAGTTGCAGTTGCAGCTTGTATTTTCCTTATCGGAATTATCATCGCTATTACCGTGTTACTCTCGAAGCACTACAAGAAGGTTACAGACACAAAATTACACTCAGCGGAAGACCCTTCTCTCTCCCAGGTCCTTCAAAACAATCTCTTGACCTCTGATGTAAACCATATATCAAATATTGACTTTGCCAAAGCCATGGAAACAGTTTCTGACCCATCAAATGTTGAGCTGAAAACTCGATTCTCGACTTACTATAAAGCAGTTATGTCATCCGGGGTGAGCTATTATGTCAAGAAACTCAATTGGAATGACAAATTGTTTCAATTGGGAAGCCATGAGAAATTGAGGAAAGAACTTGAGGCGTTGGCGAGACTAGGCAATGCAAATGTCATGACCCCTGTGGCTTACACTTTAACACATGACAGTGCTTACCTTTTTTATGAACATACACTCAATGGTACCCTTGCTGATGTTCTTCACGGTAATTTAGAGAACACACTAGATTGGACAAGCCGGTATAGCATAGCCATTGGAGTAGCTCAAGGCCTTTCTTTCCTCCAAGGATACGCCTCTGGTCCGATCCTTCTCCTTGACTTATCGACCAAGAACATCTTTCTCAAGTCCCTTAAAGAGCCTTTGATTGGCGACATTGAACTCTGTAAGGTGATCGATCCAACAAAGAGCACAGGAAGCCTTTCTGTAGTTGTTGGCACTCTCGGCTTTGTACCTCCAGGTGAAGCCTTATAAATCTCATTTTTTATATTCTTATGCTCGGTAGTGTTTATTAAGCTCGGTATAGAACAGAAAATGAATATGAGGATGAAAAACAAACAGCAGTACTTGCATGACCATAGAGTTAAATACAGAGATCAAATATAAGATAGGCAATTCATATAAATATATGTTTTGTATGTCTACAACTATTACAAAAGAATAGCTTCCCTCCTTTGATTTCTATTGATTCAATCACTAAAGCTGTGACTTTTTTGGGTGTATGGCAGAGTATGCTTACACCATGAGGATAACCGCGGCTGGAAACATTTACAGTTTCGGAGTTATTTTACTGGAATTATTGACTGGAAAACAAGCCATTTCAGGGGGGACAGAATTGACCAAGTTGGTTTCAAGTTATTCGATGAATCCGCATAAACTTGACCAAATCCTCGATATTAACGTTAGTCGTACATCACCGGCCACTAAAAGCCAGATGCTGGCCGTCCTCAAAATTGCTCTGGCCTGTGTTTCTACTTCTCCTGGTGGCAGGCCAAAGATAAGGAGCGTACTGCCCATGCTACTTAACGCCAGGTGAACTCAGGCCACACTCTGGTTTGGAGAAATATAGTTACTATTATTGTATAGAAGCATAAAATGATCATCAGAGTTTGATCATTTGTTTTTGGAGCAAAAACAAGGTCTCCCTGTCTCTTGTAAACAAGTGATGGCGTTTTACTAGTGAAAAGTTTGCCTTTTTTCTATTCAATTCCGCTTCCAAACCCAGATAGATTTCTTTGTTCAGAATGATTGAATTGAATTGAATTTTGCGGCTTTACTCCCCTTAATGGAAGGGGCAGCCTCTCAGATCGAAAGGCAGAGTTCGGGAGTTGCGACTATCGCCTAAACTTATTAGGCACAGGCTCGACAAGGCAATGAAGTGACGTAAAATTTTTATTGAAGATAGCGATATTTAGAAGCCAGAGTCCATACAACGCCCTCTATAAACTCAAATTGTATTCGAACTTGGAGAACTAGAACATGTAATATTTCAAAATTCTGCCATTTTCTTCAAGAAGTTGAGGCAGTGAGTGACTATCTTACCTCCTTAATTTTTCTGCACGAAGCCTATTTCAAGAAGATCAATGATTTATGTTGCAAGAGATGATAGACTAAAATGTTAGATCTTTGGGGTCCTCTATGATCAGCGCCAATGTTTGCAAGAACGCCGCCAAATCAGCACCGTAGATTATGCGATGATCAGCCGTTACATTAACCTGCAAAATTTGCAAAGTGACAAAAATAAGAATACGAAAGCCTTACTCGAGCAGTACCTTGTAGATGTTGTTACCCGCATTTGATTCTTCATTCCGATTCGACCGTCCTTAGAAGCCACAGCAGTGGGCTCAGATGCACCAACGGCCATAATAGCTCCCTACATAGACGACAAATACTTTAAATTTTCCAAATAAAGTAGTATGCTTTTCATCTAGAGAGGTGTGGAGTAATACTAACTGTTCCAGGAGGCAGAATGGCATCAAACCGATCAACACCGAACATTCCAAGGTTAGAAACGGTGAATGTACCTAAAAATGATGAAACCATAACAATCACCTTCGAAAGATAATACAATTAACAATTTGAAATCGTCAGGGCCGATGAAAATAAATCACCAGTTTCGTTGCAGTTCAAATGTCACCTTTCAGTATAACATGATGGAAAGAGTGAGAATCAAAATGCTATAATGCTCTTGGATTTTTAAAAGGCATGTGCATGTTCTCCCCCCTTCACTCATTTTCAATTCATCATCAATTTGGTTCTTACTGAAATGCACAGTAAATTTTTCTGTCTTACATAGCAACAGCAATCCCATTGATGAATGAACACCCATTTCATAAATTTTGTGTATTCACTACCTCTGAATTTCATCATCTATAACTAAGAGCCCAATTTTTATCATCCATGATTTCAATCCCATCAACCAAAAGGCACTCTCAACCAATTCATACCCACCAAAAGAAGAAAACATTGGACATTTGTATTGCTGCTTATAACCAATATGTGCTTGAGTTGATTTATAGGATCATTGAAATCTTAACAAAGGAAAATTTCAATAACAAACAAATAGGTATCACTCCTACAGATATCATGCACTGATAGAAACTGATTGAAGTTATGTATAGCTTCTGAACTTATATAATGAACGCCCATTCTTGATGATGAACACTAAGACTAAGGATAACAAAGCCCATTGTCGACACTTGGTCATATAAGTCCATAATTATGTATATCTTTTCTCTACTCATTTTTTTGTAGTTAAAAATTTTCATTTAGCTTAAGTGGTCTTGTATCACAACAGACCACAGAGAAGTAACAAAAAAAACAGACCAAAGGGCATCCATTATGCAAAGAATGTACCTAAAGACACAATTATTAATGCAAGCAGACAAGTTAAACATCATACAAGAACTCACTAACGTGAAATATTACCTGTATTGTACTCGTGCGGTTGCAGCTGCTTGGCTCTGGCCTTCTCAACCAACTCTTTCCACTTTCTTGACAATGAATAAATGTCCAACTAAAGTAAAAACAAATAAACCTAGTAACAATTAGATGGACAATTATAGAAGATTCTAGATAGGAATGCAGCTAAGAGCCAATAAACTATCTATCACCTTATCAGCATCCTCAAGAACAGGTGTAATCAATCCACCATCTATGGCCACTGCAACTGCAATGTTGATGTTACTATTATATGTAAAACTATTACCATCTCTGCAACTAGAATTCACAACTGGATGCTTGACAAGTGCAAGTGCTGTTGCCTTTGCAAGCAATGCTGTCATGGTTACTCCCTTTGACTTGATCTGATAAATAACAAAAATGATTACAACCCAAAAATATTAATGAGTCAAAACTATGAATTTACTATTTCCCGGATATTGTTCCTGAATCATTGAGAACTGCACATTTAAACATTGCTCAGGTAGAATTCTGTTCAAGACCTTAAACATTTGCAAAAGAATGAACTTCTCTTCATCAGTAAGCAATCATTTGAATTGTCAGTCTTTAAAATTTACTTATATCATATGCTTTCAAACACAATTTGATTTTCATCTACAGAATGTCAACACGTTTCAAGGGGACTCTGTAATCACTGTATTTGCAGAAAACTGCCTAATCTAAGAAACTAACTGAATTTATTCATCTAATCCTACGCCAACATGCATTCTGAATTCAAAGAATTATGGGCTGTTTTAAAGAGCTGACGAAATGACTGAATGAAGATTCATTTAAGCAATCATCATTAACCAGCACAAAAAAGACAGTCAATCAATAAACACCAATGCAGAAGCATTAGTAGCCAAATTTAGCTCAGATATACATATAGAAAAACCTGTTTAATCAGACATATAAACAGAAAAGAGGTTTATTGACTGAATTCCTAATAATGCAAATCCTACATGCATTCACCGGTAAAACATAAGCCATTACCTTCTTGTACAAAGCATCAAGCGCATTAGTGGAGATTGTGTATCCGACCCTGAATGTCGGTACTGTAAGGCTTGCACTCATGTTTCGACTAACGGCACCTTGCATTGTTGTAAATGGCACCACAGACCCTAGCTCAATGATTTGAGACGAAACCGTCGCAGCCTTATCTGAAGCGCCAATGGCAGCAGCTGCTTCAACATCCTTCGCAATAATCCTTCCCATCGGCCCACTCCCCGGTACTCTTCCTAACTCCACGTTCATCTCTTTTGCTAACTTTTTCGCATAGGGCGATGCCACTATTCTCTTCCCTCCCTCCGAAGCCGGGTGGGTAGAAGCGACAGCCACCGGGGCTGTTGTTGCCGCCGGAATCGGAATAGAAGAACTCACATTGTCGGGGAGTTTCGCGGCCGGTTGTGAAGGCGAAGCCAAAGAAGCAGAAGGCGGGGAAGAACCGGCGGCTTTCGATTTTGCCACCTCAATCTCATCCTCGGTCTCCGCTAAAAAAGCAATGGCCGATCCGACGGAGGCTACGCCACCTTCATCAACCACAATTGCAGCGAGGTAACCATCGTAGAATGTCTCAACATCCATATCAGCCTTATCGGACTCGACGACGACGACGCTCTCTCCTTTGGAGATCTTCTCGCCTTCAGATTTGATCCAAGAAACAACCTTACCCTCAGTCATGGTGGAGCTGAGAGCGGGCATAAAGATCTCGCGGACCTTAGCCTGAACAACTGAACGCCGAGAAAATGAGTGGAATGACTTGACGGCATGAAGATCCTGGCGGAGAGAGAGAGAGGAGGGGATGAAGGAGGTGTTGAGAATGTGGGCCATTGGAAGAGGGAGAGAGCAAGAGACAGAGATAGAAAGCTCCAGTGAAATGTGGAGACTGGTAAGGAAATAGAAAAAGAAGACGAAAGCGGAATCCTCGGAATCATCGAAACGAGGAGGCGGCGGAGGTCTCAACCAACTGACCGTCACCGGCAAACGTTACCGATGCTCTACCCTTACCAAATACCAACCCTTATTTATTTATTTAATTTTTAATCTCATCTTTAATAAATTGGGAAAATAACACTGCAGACCCTATAGTTCACGATCAATGATAAGTTAAACCTTGGAGATTATTTTTTAACAACTAAAACCTAGAACTATAGAAAAATCTTGCCGGCGACCTCGCAGTCACGATTTTCGTCCAGGACCGTCGAGGTTAACGCCCCCGTTTGTACTCTGTCAAGCGACGTCGAACGGAGTCGAAGGACCTCAAGCTTTGTCCTTCTCTGCGGTTCGAAGAAGATGAACGATGGCAGAGACGAAGCTGGAATCGTCTAGAGGCGACGAACAGACGACATTCGCTAGCCGTTAGATCGAGCGAGGGATGTCCCTCATCTGGATCAACGGCCAGGATTGAATTTGGCGTCTCTGCCAGAGGCGAAGACGGACGAGATATCCTTAGCCGTTGGATCGAGCGATGAACGTCCATCGTCTAGATCGACGGCCAGGATTGAATCTGGCGTAGTGGGTCACGTGCGGGGCACACGCGAGCTTAAAACAACAGAATTCCCCCATTATGACGGACGTCCACTGGAAGGCCACAGACGTCCGTCTTTCAATACCACGTCGTTTTGGCCAAAATGTATGCATCTAGACTCTAGACGGCGTCGTTGAGACCACGATGGACGTCCGTCCTAAGATGACGGGCGTCCGTCCCTTTCGGAGTTCATACTAAAACCCTAACAAAGTCGACCACAAAAAGTTCGTCCATTGCCATAGATATTCGAGAGAGAGATTTTGTCTTCCCCTTACCAACTCTCTAAACGTAATTGAACGAACAAGAGTGTTGCACATCACATGGAGTCCTCAAGGTGTGCTTCTTCATCATCCATGTTTGAAGAATCCATTGACTGTGGAATGGAGGTGGATCCTAATCCTATTTCGGCAGTAGAGACCAATGAGAATCAGTGGTTCTATCACGAAGCCGGTATAGAATTATGTTCAATCTCGGGATCCCTGGAATCGGAGCTTCGTTCGATATGTGACTCAGAGGATGATGATTGGGCAGAGAGTATGCATCCCCAAATTGAATGTTCGTCCTCGGAGCTCTGTCTGGGTTAGAAGTATAGTGCGTTGAAGGATATTAGAGATGAAGTGGTTAATTATGCTTTGAAAAATGGGCACGGGATCAAGTTTGTTAAAAGCGCAAGACATCGGATAACTGCTGTGTGCAAGGATGGATGCAGTTGGCAGCTTCACGCTTCAAAAATGAAAGGTGAGCTGACATTTCAAATTAAGAGCTACAATGAGGAGCACACATGTGCACGACAAATGGAAAGCCGACACGCTTCCTACAAATGGATGGTCAACCAATATTTGGATAGATTCAAATGTCAACCCACGTGGGACCTTGCTTCCATATTTGAGACTGTAAGGAAGGACTTTAATGTCAATATTACTTTGAGTCTTGCCAGAAGGGCAAGGAATTTAGCACAGATTTTAAACGAAGGGGATGGTAACAAACAGTATAAGCTACTTTGGTCCTACGCAGAAGAGATTCGAAGATCCAATCCAGGTAGCACACTGTTGTTGGTGGTAGATTTTCCAGATTTGACGACCCGTCCAAGTCTAATATTTAAAAGAATGTACATGTGTTTGGATGCGTGCAAAAGAGGTCTGAAGGAGTTTGGTACCCGTTATTTGTCTGGATGGCTGTCATTTGAAGGGGTCGTGCCCATGCCAATTGCTCACAGCTGTCAGCATTGATGTCAATGATGAGATTTATCCAGTTGTTGTGGCACTTGTGTGAATCAGAATGTAGAGACTCCTGGACCTGGTTTTTGTGTTGCTTGCTGACGAACTTAGACAGTGACATAGGCAGAGGGTGGACACTCATTTTCGATATACAGAAGGGATTGGTGCCTGCTATTGAACAATATGCACCAGCAACTGAGCATCGATTCTGCCTAAGACATTTGTATGCCAATTTCAAAAAACAATTTCCAGGAATACAATACAAAGATATCATGTGGAAGGCAGCAAAGGCCACAACTTCATCGAACTTTCAAAAAGAGATGGGTAAACTACTTGCGCTCTACCAGACAGCGCATGCATATATGCAGAAAATTAACCAGAGGTGTTGGTCAAAACATGCTTTCAGTCCTGTCCCAAAGTGCGACATGGGCCTTAATAATTTGAGCGAGTGCTACAATGCCTGCCTCCTGCCAGCACGGGACAAACCGGTCCTCACTATGTTCGAGATGATTAGAACGGGCATAATGACTAGGATCGTTAAGAAACATAACCAGATGGCTAAATCAACAGATCTTTTGTGTCCTAAGACCACAAAGAAGCTTGTCAATCTGCAACATGCTGCTCGGAATTGGTGTCCAACACCTGCAGGCTATAATCGATTTGAGGTCAGTGACGGTAACGAACGGTACGCAGTCGATCTGGACACGCGTACCTGTAATTGTTACCGGTGGGAGCTGACTGGAATCTCATGCGTGCATGTCATCCCTTGCATCAATTTTATGCGGACTTCAGCGGAGGATTATGTGCATGCATGGTACCATCGGGACACATTTATGAGGATGTATTCCCATTTCACCCGACCTGTCAGTGACCACCACATGTGGCCTGCAACGAACCAGCCTTCAATTTTGCCACCACCAGTTAAGAGACTCCCAGGTCGGCCTCGAAAACGAAGAGTGCGAGATGCAGACGAGCCCCGTAGCCGCACGATACTCAATAGGAGACATGTCCCCATGACATGTAGTTGTTGTCACGGTGTAGGCCACAATGTCCGTTCTTGTCAAGGCGGAGGCTCAGCAGGTGGCATGGCAAGTGGCAGTGTAAGAGCAGAACGCTCACACGACACCTTCATGGGGTTTACCATTGCGGCCGATACACAGGTGCTTAGATTGTTATGCTTTCATACATTGTGATCACTATGTGCATTTTGTCTTACATTAAATTGCAATTGTGTTTTGCAGGAGTCCGTCGTCCCACCCCGCATCCTTAACCATGGAGATTCATCTACGTATTCGTTTGGATAATATTTGTTCATGTATAATACACGGAAGTTTATTTGTTCGTCAACGTATTTGTTTGAATAATATTTGTTCATGTATAATACACTGAAGTTTATTTGTTCATCTACGTATTTGTTTGGATAATATTTGTTCATGTATAATACACTTCAGTTTATTGAATTAGTTACTCGTCAATCTATAACATTAGAACTGGTACATATGGCATGACAGACGTCCCTCATGGCATGACGGACGTCTGTCATGGCATGACGGACGTCCCTCATGGCATGACGGACGTCTGTCATGGCATGACGGACTTCCATCTCAATATGACGGACGTCCATCACATTCAGATGGATGACACTCGCCCTGTTTGGGGCGCCCCTCGCCCAAACACAACATTCAACATCAAGAAGAAAACCACAAAGCAGATGGCAACATGAACAAAATTGTAAAAAACTTCAATTGAAAACAACTATACAACAACAAACATTTGAAAACAACTTCAATTGAGCCACTTTTTCAAGGTTTTTTCAATTCTTTCAACTCTTTCACTTGCTACATCTCTTGCACGTCCTGCACCTCTTGCGTTTCTTGCAGATCTAGAATACGTTACTGGTGGTGCTTTTTCATCAGGTGGTGCCTTTTCTACAGGTGGTGCCTTTTCTGCAGGTGGCGCTGGCTCATGAAGAATGGAAGGCTCTGCGTCCCGGATGTCGATGATGTTAAAGTGCAAATCGGAGCTCATCTCCACACTCGTGCACTCCTCGTAGACAAACCCTCCCTTATTTGAACAGCGGCGGTGTCCTCCTCATTTTTCATCATGCACTGCATTTTAAGAACACGATTTATATAGTTATTTTTAGTAACAATATATTATAAGTTGGTTAAACATTCTCACATAGTCAAGAGCGCCCGATTGCTTTGGCACAAGGAGAGTTGTGATTGAATATATCTTGTCACCCTGTAAATCAACAACACGACGCACAACATTAATTTTCTAATCACAACTGATAATAAATTTCAAATGACGTTGCTTCTTACCTTGGAGCCGCAAAGCAGAGCACACGTCTCCTTATTATTCTTCGTATTGACCCGTGCAAGTGCCATGAACTCGTCCATTAAATTCATAGGCTGCAATGGAAATTCAGTGTAAGTGTAAATTCTACACTTTGTATGAAACCAAATACAAGACATACCACTTGCACTGTCATCCTCTGACCCGCGGTAGGACCCATCACTGAAGGACCTGGGGCCAAAATCTTTTGAACTTTAGCCAGGGTTGGAGGAGGGGACGGTTGCCTGATGATCGGAGACCTGCACAATTGTAACACATTGTTAATCAACGATACTAATGCATACAAGGAAATTACATGTAAATTCAAAGATATACTGGCATCCATCTGGACCGGCATCAGAAGATGCAGGAGATGCTAATGGATGAGATGGCTGGGCTGTTGGAGGAGCGGTTGCCATATGCGTTTGTACTTCTTGCATCTGTAGTACAGTGGCTTGAAGTTGGCCAAGTTGACTCTCCTGTCTATCCAACTTAGCTTGAATCTCACCAAGTTGGCCGACAAGCCACTACCACCTCTCTTCGCTGATGAGTACGGAGGGCGAGGATGAGGATTGGGGTGGGGGAGGTGACTTGGGTGGGGGAGGTGCATCGTCCGCCATATGACGCACAAAACCGTCATCCACCTCCACGTGATATGTCGGTTGTGCGTTTGCGGACCACGGAATTATTTCAGTGCACGTGGAAGGAGCAGGTGCAGCTGACGTGGATGGTGGCGGTGGAGCTGACGTGGAAGGTGGTGGAGCAGTTGACATGGAAGGACGAGGTGCAGGAGGTGCAAGATGTGCAGGAGGTGCAGCTGCCACCTCTCCTCTGAATACCCACTCCCCTCATACTTTTTGCAATCCCATCCGAGCCAATGTCACTTCATTATACACGTCAGTTGGTTTTTCATTCGTTCCTCGCTCCGTGTGAGGGACAACCAACCCGCTGCTGTCAATAATGCGCTGAATGAGCCAATTATATGGGAGATTCTTCCTTGCACTATTTAGACTTGTTTTCATTTGCTGCATAATGACATATGCAAGGTTGAACCTCTTCCCATTATAGAGTTTCTCCATTACGTACAGATCCATGGTTGTGACAAGGTCTCTATGTCCATCACGAGGCAGAACTGTGTGCGTGATCATGTGATAGATGACCCTTGCTTTGGCATCGAGTTCTTTTGATTTAGGCCAGAAGAAAGACTCCACGGCTGTAGGATTGCGAACCAATTGCTTCAGCAATGCAAGACCTTCTCCTTTTTGGACAAACTCGGGGTCCTTTGTCACATGGTAATACTCCTCCAACGGCTCCTTCATTGAGCATCCAATGAGCTCATTTAAGTGTCCTAGAGTTATCCCAATCTGTTTTTTAAACAGAAAAGTCCTCAACTCTCTATCACTTGATATGTCCAACTCCAAATTCGCATAAAACAGTTCAACAGCTCTCTCATAGAAATAACCTCCCATTGTGCACAGTTTATCCAACCCAATTCGTTCAAACATTGCCTTCAATCCAAAATCAGCAAATGAATTGAAATTTACCTTCCTGGATGTGATTATTGCACGGGGTACAATGTCCTTATCGTACTGTTCATGGGCGGAGGCTGAGCTAAACATCCCGGGTTCCGCAGACAGCACTGGACCCGACGTCTCGGTGGGAGCCACCACCTTACGCTTCTTCGACGCTTGACTATTCCTTGGCGCCATTTTCAGATTCAAAACTCGGAGGTTAATAGGCAGTTAATCGGGAGTTTGGGAATTCGTCGGGGGAAAACTCTCTCGCAATTTGTAGTACAGGGTAATTTCTAGGGCTTGGACACCCTTCGCGATTATAAGCAGCATTTCGTTATCCGTCAAGCCCAAAACGCTATCGTTTAGGTTATGACGGACGCCTATTGTACGATGACGGACGTCCGTCATAACCTAAACGGTGTCGTCGAAAGACAAAATTAAAAGATATCGGAGAGGGACGGACGCCCGTCATCTTAGGACGAACGTCCGTCGTGGTCTCAACGACGCCGTCTAGAGTCTGGATGCGTACATTTCGGCCAAAACGACGTGTTATTGAAAGACGGACGTCCATGGCCTTCCAGTGGACGTTCGTCATAATGGGGGAATTCTGTTGTTTTAAGCTCGCGTGTGCCCCGCACGTGACCCACTACGCCATATTCAATTCTGGCCGTCGATCCAGATGATGGACGTCCCTCTCTCGATCCAACGGCTAAGGATATCTCGTCCGTCTTCGCCTCTGGCAGAGACTCCAGATTCAATCCTGGCCGTCGATCCAGACGAGGGACGTCCCTCGCTCGATCCAATGGCCATCGAATGTCGTCCGTCCGTCGCCTCTGGACGATTCTAGCTTCGTCTCTGCCATCGCCCGCCATCGTTCATCTTCTTTGAACCGCAGAGAAGGACAAAGCTTGACGTCCTTTGACTCCGTTCGACGCCGCTTGACAGAGTACAATCGGGGGCGTTAACCTCGACGGTCCTGGACAGAAATCGTGACTGCGAGGTCGCCGGTGAGATTTTTCTATAGTTCAGGGTTTTAGTTGTTAAAAAATAATCTCCAGGGTTTGACTTGTCATTGATCGCGAACTATGGGGTCTGCAGTGTTATTTTCCCTAAATTTAACATAGTTTAAAGGAAAAATGATAAACCATTTTGTAATAAATGACAAGTCAACCACTAAACTTTTTTTAGCTAACAAAATAAATACTGAACTATGAAAAAAAGTTATCGTTAATATCGCTATCACGTTTGCCGTTAAACGCTAATTGACACACCGCCGCGACTCAACGTGTTTAAAAAAATAATCTTATAATATTGATGACCCACTACAGATCATATATGACCGCCGCAGATTGCCAATTAACTACGAAAGTTTAATATCAAGTCGTGGGTTACCAATTAACCGCAGCAAGTTGCCAATTAATAATAAAATACGATGGTTGATATGTCATTTTCCCTAGTTTAGAACTTTATGATAAATAGTCATCATATGACCCAAAAAAACAAGGCAATTTCTTGTTGCTATCTCTCTCAAATTCTCATGAATCTTGATTGAACTATCATACCACTTTACAAATTGAATAGCTCTGAGTAGTTTCGAAGATCAAACACTGCGATCAAATCGAACGAAATTTGGAAGAATAGCCAATATCCTGGGGAGGATGGGAGATGCCTTGGATGGATTTAGTTCGGCAAATCATTCGTCTTCATCTGCGCGTAGGGAAGAAATGAAAGGAGGTGGTTTTAAAATATGTCATTGCGACTGAATATTAGAAATAAATATAGTTTTTCTTATAAGAAACGAAATGTACTGAAAGAAAAAATACAGTAGAAAAAAAAAAAGAAGAATCATTTTCAAGATTGAACTCGATAATTGATAAACAATAAAGATATAATAAGAACAGTCAAAACGCCAGTTTCAATATTAGTTTTCGCTTTTTAGACTCTTCTTCCCTCCTAAAAACCTCATTTTCAACCAAAAAAACAAACTCTGAATGTCAGAATGCATCCCCACAGTCCCAATTAAAAAACAAATTCATTCAAATGCTTCTAATAAGCTCACAATTATGGAAAGAGACATGGTTATGGACACCGAATTACCCACACAAAAAGCAATTATGCTTTTATTCTCATTTTAATTCCACAATAACAACATTACAATTTCAATATTTTTGATTAGCCCAACTGATATCATCCCGTTACAAGATTTTAATAACGATGAATCCTTAGATTTACGCACCAACACGCAACATTATACGAACATTCAGAAATATGTAAAGAATAATTTCTTCGAGATGTTTTTGTCTCGGAAAGTCAGGGGCATTTGGGTCGATTTCCGTGAGTCGTGAGCCGCGCATAGCAAGGACAGACCTCTTTGTTGCCGTAGGTGCCAGGGGGGACACAGTGGCATTTCCTGCAACACGCCATGCATGCTCTAACACATCTCTTCCTCCTCGACGCCTTGCTGCACCTCCTCGAGCATCCATATTTGCAATCTACCCATAATCACAAGTAAATGTTTTATTTTAAGAACATCTTAAGTAAGAAATAAAGAAAACGAATGAGATTAAGAAAAGAAATAGAAAATACATGTAGGAATCTAATCATTATTTCGTAAAGTATGAGTACCATTCTCAGTCTTCCCATTACAATATTATTTCCTTTGGGCAGAAACCAACATAATTTTGTTCTTAGAGTTAGTCCAAAACGCATTGTATTAAGTAAAGAGGAGAAGACTACTTATAAAAATGCATTTTTCATTCTCACTGATTTGGACCTAACTCACACTTGAATCATCGTTGGCTTCGTAGTGCAAGCTACCGCACTATGATAATGAGTGGTCCTCCTTTAGGTTGAAGCATCTAAAAGTGAAAATATTCTCGGAAGTGGGCGTGGAAGAAAAGAATAAATGCACACGTGCATTGCTTGGTTCTATATTGTTTTTTTTTTTCATTATTCATTAATATATTTTACTTCCATATATAAATGAAAAATCAGAGAATAATATAATGCACTAGCCATGGGAGAGATCAGAGATCCAAGGCATGAAGGCTAATACACGAGGAGAAAGAAATTAAACGACTACGATAATTTCGACGAACAAGCGAATCATAGAAGCAAAAGTTGCTTACTGAATGTCGGACGATAATGTTTTCGATAAAGAGCTGCCGCATTATTTTCTCCACCCATCTGAATTCAATGAACAACAAAAATTATAGATAAATGCATTTAATTCCAGAGCTGATATGAATGCATTTAGTTTCAGAGAGACTCACGCTAATATCAGCATTACTCAAAGAGACAGCCTCTGAAAAATCCTACAATGAAAAACAATTATAATTGAATTAGAGGGAGAGAGAGAGAGAGAGAGAGAGAGAGAATCGCCAGTTCATTTAGATAATTAAGCTGTAATTATTTGTATAATGTAAGATTACCTGCATGATGAGGAGCATAGAAAACAGACAGAGAATGAAGAAGAGCTTCATGCTGAATATGGGTAGCTAAAGATAAGGATAGAGCAAGGGAGGAAGAAGGGTTTTTATAGAGTTTTTCTTTTTCTTTTTTTATTTTATTTTTAATTTACATAATAAAAATTAATAATAATAACAACAAAAAAAAAGAGGGTGTTGTTATGAAGCTTTATCTATTCAGTATTCACATGCAAAGATTGGATTGAAGCAAACTCACACACAGTGGGAGTTGTAGGAGCTGAATTAAAGGTAAGCCTTTTTGGAACCTTCTTCTGCTTTAGTTTTAATGTTGCTCTTTCTCAACCGTGACCACAGGCTGTGCTGATTGATTCTCCATTTCTTTGGATGGTAATGCAGACGGCCAGATGGGCCAACAGGTGGACAAACTAATGGAAGAGAGAGAGAGAGAGAGAGGATGGTCCCAATGAGCTGGATACAGTGTCTGCAAGTCATTAACAAAATTCAACTGATAGCAAAGCCATTAGCATTTGCCTAGAATTAGCGAGTCTATAAATGAAAAAGAACATGGTTATTGAAATAAACACACAAGCAAAATAAACTCACAAAAAAGATAGAAGAAAAAAACTGTGGCAACCTGCCATATGAAGGTAAGGATAATCTAAATGTGGATCTGACTCATAATAGTAGGGGTGCACAATCCCACATCACTTGGAAGAGTGAATAATGCATGATTTATAAGTAGAATTATCCTCTTTAGTTAGTACAATGCGTTTTGGGCTAAACCCAAGAACAAAATTGTGTGAGTTTCAACTCAAAACGAACAATATTATACTAGGAGGTCTGAGGATGTTACAAATGGTATTAGAATCAAAACTCAACTGGAAGTGTCACTAACGAGGACGTCGAAACCCAAGAGGAGAGATTGTGGCAACCCGCCCTGTGAAAATATAGATGACTCAAGTGTGGGTCCAACCCATACCAATGAGAGTGTACAATCCCACATCGCTTGGGAGAGTGAATAACGCATGGTTTATAAGTAGAGTACTCATCCTCACCAAGTATAACGTGTTTTGGGCTAAAATCAATAACAAAATCGTACAGACTTTGACTAATATTATACTACGAAAATTGGAAACGTTACAAAAGTCATCTAAGAAAATGACTTTATGCATTAAAGTGCCTTTTTTTCTTTGCATGGACATGCACATGGAATCCGCTTTTTATAGGTTTCCATCAATTTATCATGACTTTATTTAGTCACTCTTTAATTTCTATACATTTCCTACTATAACATATTATTTTCTAAGGCTATTCAACCATTATTAATTATTGTATTTAACATTAAGACCAGTACAAGTATCTGTCTACACTCACCATAATTTCATGATTTAAAACTATCGAAGTACGGGAATTATGCAAAACTAACTATACTCCTATTTTTATTTCTTGGTAATTAACATAAATCAAAGCAAACAGTTTTTAATCCGTAGAAAGGGAAAGAAAACTTCTAGCAGTACCTGCAACTATTGATGCTACTCTGCACCCATGCAGTTAATTCCCTCCTTAGCTCAAAGCTTTTAATTTGCACATATTTACCGTCATGCTATTCCTTTGTCTTCTATTTCAACCAGATATTCGTCATGAATTGGATTCGAGACATCATTTAGAGAAATTTGGATTACCTTTGTAAGCATGGCCACTCCCATATATAGATAATCCATGAGTATAATATCCTTATTCCTACCAATAGTCACGACAAGAGCAAGAACCTTCTTTGAAATGATGAAAACGAGTCGGATCTCTTAGAACTATCTCCCTTCGTTGGATTAATGAGAAGAGTTTCATAGTAGTATGACATTCTACGCAGACTCTTAAATTCTTCATCACCCTCACCGGAGCTGATCTTGGCAAACTCAGAACTCCAAAAGCAACGGCTAACTTTTCGCTATGGATGTTCTCTAATGAAATGGCGCAGTCAACAACAAGCAAGTTATCCGTGCAGTTTAATTTCCTTGACTTCTCCATCATTTCTCTTAACTTTTCGTATATTAATTCAGAATTTGGGTGAGACGAATCACCCACTACAAATGAGTGAACTTTATTTCCCACCTCTATCCAGCTTAAGCCAGGTTCCTTCTTGATTTTCCGGTCTTCAATTAACCCTCTAATTCCTGATGCAGAAGATTTAATTCCAGCTTCAGAGTAGAGATTGTAAAGAAGAACGTAAGGGGCAGATGCTCGAGGTTCAAGCTCAATTACTCTCTCAGCAATGCGTTTTCCATTGATTCTGTCCTTATGAATCCGACATGCACTCAACAATACCCGCCACATCACTGGTTCAAGCTCAAAACCTGATTTCAGGATCAAATTTTCAGCATCGGCTAATCTTCCAGCCCGTCCCAAGAGATCAACAACACAGGCACAGTGCTTTACATGAGTCATTATCCCGTAATTTTTTTTCATGCTTTCAAAATGTCTGCTACCATCAAAGAAAGTATACATGAAACAAGTTAAGATAAAATTCTAAGCTGAAAAACAGAAATAGAAGAGCTTGTATGGACGATGAACCAGTATTTCTACAGACTAAAATAATCTTGAGCGTCAGACATTTATAAAGTAACATATAATTTGATTGTTTACTCTAAGGTTCACAATTTCATGAGTTAGGTGAACTCTTTTCCCAATGCCAGAAAAATACTTGACATCGGAAAAAAATCTTTCTGTTGCTTTATTTAAATAATTAAACAAATATAGAGATCGAGGCATCAAATTATCACCCGAGGAGAACACCTACTTTCAGGCCTCACATCATAAACAGAAAAACTTTTTATCCCCCTCCACCCAACTGTTCCTCAATGATTAAAGAATATGATAGATCTCTATCTTTATTGAAAACTTTATTTGTTTCACCAAAGAAATACATCACCTTGACTGAACTCTCGAAAAGAAAGATGAAAAATGCAGCGAAAAGGATACACGAGAATGAAATATATAGATGGCTTAAAGGCATACCTTAATCCTTCTTCAACAAGCCCTCCATGACTGCATGCAGTTAGAACCCCAAGAAAAGAAATATGGTTGGGCTTGATACCACAACCCTTCATCATATCAAAAAGTCTTAAAGCTTCGCAAGCCAATCCATGATGTGCGTTCCCGCATATCATTGCAGACCATGATACAACATCAGGATTATCTATCTCTTCAAACATAAGATTGGCGGAGCGTATGTCTCCCGACTTTGAATACATGCAAACCTGTGAATTTTGAACAACAATGAACTTTCCAATACCAGTTTTAGTTGCATAACTATGTAATTGCTCTCCAGATCTCACTGTTGCCAACTCTGCAAAAGCACCTAAAATACTGGACAAAATATACTCATCCGGCTTGATTCCGCATGGCAAAAATTTATAGAACCAATCTAATGCACTTTCGAATTGGCCATTTTGAAGGTAACCCACAATTATGGCAGTCATTGAGACATTATCCACTTGAAGAATTGAATTAAAACAAGTCAATGCTTCTTCCATAGAACCCAACAATGAGTATGTATCGATAAGAGCACTCCCAATGTACTCATCTGACAGAAGGTTGTCCTTACAAATTTGCGCGTGAATTTGTTTTCCGACCCCAAAAGCTTTTGCAACCTTACAAGCTTTCAGCACAATCGAATATGTAAACTTTGAGGGTTTTATTCCTCTGTTTTGCATCTTCAAGAAAAGGTTGAGAGCTTCATTTGCATATTCATCTGTAGTATAATCTTCCTGAAGCATCGCATCGATCATGGTGTTGTACATTACAACATTATGATTGGTCGCTTGTTCAAATATTTGGATAGCATCTTCCAAATTCCCAGTATTTGCATACATATCAACCAATGCAGTGCCAACAACGATATCCATATCCAGACCAACTCTAATAGTGTAGCAATGAAGAATTTCCCCAGATTTTTTTATATCATTATGATTTATACTACATGCCTTTAAGACACTTCCCAGAGTATAGGAATTCAAGCTTAAGCCATATTGATGCATTTTCACTAGAATTCTCAATGATTCCTTGTAAGTCCCATTTCTCACATAACCAGCAATCAAAGAATTCCAAGAGATATCATCCAAATTATTAGAATTCTCGAACAAAACCCTTGCCTGATCAACTTTTTTACATTTCGAGTACATATTTATCAGAGAATTCGTCAAAACAACCTCAGTATGCAATCCATTGATTGAAATCAGTCCATGAATCTTCTTCCCTAAACTAAGATCACCAAGTTGACAACAAATAGTGAGGGCACCTGCATAAGTAAATTTATCGAGTTTTAAACCGATCGTCCGTGCTTCATTGAACAAAACTATTGCCCTATTAAACCTTCCCAGCTGGCTATATCCAGAAATTAAAGAATTGTAAGTAATAATATCATACCTTGGCATTTTATCAAACAGGTTATGAGCATTAAACAAATCTCCGAATTTACTATACACGTGAAGAAGATTGTTCAGCAAGAACAAACAGGGTTTGAAAAAAGCTTTAATCATGTGACCATGAACAAGCTTTCCGTGGTTGAGGCACCCGGATTTAGAAGCAGACTGAATGAGTTTGGTATAAGTTACGGAGTCCATAGAAAAGTTTGAAGAGAAAGGTTGAGACTGCTGTAATGGAAGATGCAAAGGGGTGCGAGAACACTTCAGCTGACAGCTTGAAAGAAGGTTATGAAGGTTAACGGTAGTGGACGAAGAAACGAATTTCCCAACCTCCATCTTTTCAGGTGTCCCGATTGGCAACTTCGAAGTTGAGCTTTTCTTTTTCTGTGTTAGTCTATGGAAATACTACAAATTTATAAAGAGTGGCTTCCATTGTAATTCCATAATATAGTGTTACTGTATACAATATTATATGCATGGTTCAAATCTCATGGAGTTAGTCCAAAACGTGTTATACAAAGTAAAAAAGATAACTCTCTTTATAAATCATGTGTTTTACATTCTCTCAAACAATATAAGATTATGCACCTCATTGGTATAGGTCAGACCTTTACTTATGTCATCTTTATTATCACAAGGTGAAAACGTCGAGTACCCAAAATAGAAGATTGTGATAGTTCGCCTTGCGATGACAAGGATAACTCAATTTATGGATCTAACCCATAATAGTAGAAATATACAATCTCATATTGTAACGTCCCTCAATGCTCCCAGTACAATATTGTCCGCTTTGGGCCAAAACTCTTACGATTTTGTTCTTGGGGTTAGCCAAAAGCGCATTGTACTAGGTAGGGAGGGGAACCTTATTTATAAACTATGCATTTTTTACTCTCTCAAGTGACGTGGGATTGTGCACCCTCATTGATATGGGCCGGACCCACACCTGGACATTTTCTAGCCTTCACAAAACGAACTGCCACACATATTGTTAGGAAAAGTGGAAAACACTTCGTTATAATTAGAATTCTACATCTACTCAGTATAATGTATTTTAGGCTAATCTCATAAATAAAATTATGTGCACAATATTATATTAAAAGGATAAGAGAAGTTATATATATATTTTAAAGGAAATATAACAAATCAACCATCGTGGTTTGCGATCAATGACAAGTCAACCATTGTAGTATGTTTTCTAACAAGTTAACCACCAACGTATGGTAAAATGACAAATCCACCATCGTTGTCTGTTAAAAAGCTGATGGGCCCCGCAATTTTTGGCCTAGACGCCGCGGCGTGCAGGCACTTTTGGCTTGGACACCGCAGCGTCCAGGCCAAGGCGTCCCTCTGTTAATTCAGCAAAATACATAACTACGAACTCCCAGCGGTCTGCGATATTCGCATGCATTTTGTCATAGATTAGCTAACCCTAGAGAAGTCCGAGAGCTGAAGCGAGTAGAGAAAGGAATTTTGGCAAATCTAAACGAAGAGGACGATGAGGAACTCCGATCAGGATGCCAATCCACTAGTGATGAAGAGATGCACATGGCAGAGAGTAGGCTGAGACGCCAACCAGAAGCACAGTGCACATTCTTTGGTATGGGCCTTGGCAAAAAGTATAGTTCGTTGAATAAAATTAGAGAAGAAATTGTTGATTATGCAGTGAAGAATGGGTACGGGATAAAATTCACCCACAGTGATGCGCATCGATTGAGAGCTGCCTGCCAAGAAGGGTGCATGTGACGGCTGCACGCCTCACAAATGCAAAATGAAATGACGTTTCAAATAAAGATCTACAACGACGTTTACACATGCTCCAGAAAGATGGAAAGTCGTCATGTCACAGCCAAATGGGTGGCAACGCATTACTTAGACAAATTTAAAAGTCAAGTCGACTGGGACATATCTTCCATAATTGAGACTGTCAGGAAGGACTTCAACGCCAACATCACATCCAACCTTGCTAGAAGGGCAAGAAATGCAGCTAAGAAAATTAACGAAGGGGATGGCAATGAGAAATACAAGCTCATATGGTCCTATGCTGAGGAGATTCGGAGGTCGAATCGCGGAAGTTCACTGCGTGTTGACCTTGATATGAGTGTATTAAAAGGATGTACATGTGCTTGGATTCATGCAAAAGGGCAGTGCTGAATTGTGGTAGACATGTTATTTGTTTAGATGGCTGCCACTTGAAGGGAGCGACTCCGAGGCAACTGCTTACTGCTGTCACCATCGACAGGAACGATGGTATGTATCCGATTGCTGTAGCAGTCGTTGAAGCAAAAAATAGGGCTTCATAGAGGTGGTTTCTAGAATTGTTGTTCTACGATCTAAACACCTCATCTGGCAATGGATGAACAATTATTTCTGATCGAAAAAATGTGTTGTTCACTGCTTTTGCATTATGTGTTTATGTTATGCATTTTTTACCAATGTCTGTCTCATATTATGAATCTTTGTAGGGACTAGTGCCAGCTGTGAGAGAGGTGACATGGCAAGCAGACCAGCGGTTTTGCATCCGACACCTGTATGCCAATTTTCAAAAATAATTTAAAGACAAGTTGTTGAAGGATGCAATGTGGGCTGCATCAAGAGTCACAACAGTGAGGCAATTTGATAAAGAGATGGCCAAGTTATTTGTCATTGACCCGGCGGCCCACAACTATTTACGTGGAATAGAGGTGACATGCTGGGCCAAACATGCCTTCTCTTCTATCACAAAGTGCGACATAAGCCTCAACAACCTCAGCGAGTCCTTCAATGCCTGCATCCTACCCGCCCGGGACAAACCAATTCTAAGTATGTTCGAGATCATTCAAAAGGGCATCATGGGTAGGATCGTGAAAAAAAAATGAAAAAATGGCTCGCTCTACCGATCTGTTGTGTCCAATGATCAGCAAACGGTTCGCCAAAGTCCAACTTGCCAGTCGAAATTGGAGTCCCCAGTTTATAGGAGCTGCCCAGTTTGAGGTCAACAACGGTACCGACATGTACTCTATCGATTTGGACAGGTGTACTTGTACATGTTACCGGTGGGAGTTGACAGGCATCCCGTGTGTCCATGCAATCCCGTGCATTCACTTCATGAGGAGATCTCCTGAGGATTTTGTGCATTGGTGCTATCACCGGGAAACATACATGGTGATGTACTCCCACTTTCTCCGCCCCCTTAATGGACCAATCGAGTGGCCTCCTGTGACGAATCTTGATCCAATTACCCCACCGCCATTTAAAAGGCTTCCAGGAAGGCCGCACGTACGTAGAATACGGGATGTGGACGAGGCCCCAAGCCGATAGTGCTAACCAGAAGACATTTGAACGTCACTTGTGGCCGATGTGGGGGTGTGGGGCACAATGCCCGCACGTGCGAAGGGGGAGGCGAGTCCAGTGCAGGGGCTGGCAGAGGCAACAGAGGGAGAGGCAGAGGCAGAGGCTGCAGAGAAAGGTCGGATGACACATTTATGGGGTTCAGAGTCCCCGAGACAGCTCCCCAGACAATTCCTTCCCTAGTCCCTGAGACAATTCCTTCCAGAGTATCTGAGTCAGTTCCTGATAGAGTTCATGAGATGCAGGTCAGCACATTATCACGTTATGCCTTCAATTGTTATTTGAAATATGTTCATTTCCTTTTCAATGTGATCTACAGGAGTTTGATGCGGAAGGTCCTCCCACACAAACGTACACAAATGTGGACCTTAACCTGCCATGATACAATTGTTTTTTCTTGCAACAAATGTAGATGACAGTCAAATGACACTGATGTAAAGTTGTGTTTTTCTAAATAGTTAAGGTGTAACATGTAACAACCCGATCCTAATTTTTTGATTAAACGATGTAATTGTTTTGTTAAGAATAAAATGAGTTAATACATCGTTCTATGGACGTTATTTTGCAAATTAAAGGCTTTGTGTTAATAAGTTAATGTATTTTTAAAACGATTAAGAAATCTGGGTCGTTACATAACAACCATATCTTAATGATGTAAGATTTAGGAGAATATATGCAAAAAGATAGTGAGGACGCTTCACGTAATATATGTCCCCTAGGTGTCAAATGATATGCAGCCACTTCACTCCTTCTCTTTTCAATTAAAGGGGCGTTACAACTTATCATTTGACCTACTTGCTAATTTTTAAAAAATTTTAACAGAATATGCCTTGTTTCTTTACTCCCCCAAAGCTATTCTCGTACATCATGCACAAAAAATAATCGCAAGCAGTTCCAATATCATCCAAACATATCATTCATCCACTAAATGTAACCTACACATAGCATTCAAACAACATATCACTGGCAACTACACATACATTACAATGTAAATGTACACAAATTCAACTAAACACAAACTACAACGTAAATCATTGAACTAAACTACGCCTTCTTCTTCCTGGTCTGTCTCGGGCGCAAATCCTTGATCAGAAACGATAAGTGCGGGTCAAGAAATACTCTATCTACTTGGGCGAACAACAGACCCTCATACTGAAAGGTTGGAGGTTCGTGCTCGTGGAATTGTTCCTTAATTTTGTACTGTCCTATCACCTCCATCCCCGCAGGGGTACACTAGAAGACGCCGAATGACCTGTAATGCAAAGGGAACAATTAGCGGTCAATTACGTGGAAAGCAATATTAAGAATGTACACAAGGGAAACTTCTGACCGCTGTTTATCAGTGGGAGCTACGATAATGGAGATTGATTCCGGCAGCAATTTCTGGTAAGCGTATTGCGTGTGCAGGTCAACGGACGACATAAAACAATCATGTTTCGGGTGTGTCTGCAATGTAAACAACACATTATATGATCTCAATAAACATTAACAACAACATGGAGAAGCGAGATGATTACTTACGTGAATCCATCCTACAGGGAGTAGACCGTGTTGCTATTGATAAAGGAAAACATCTGCATCTGCGCCTTCCGCCGCATAGCACTGCATATAAGTTTGGATGAGTACTAAGATAAAAGCTTATACACTAACACACAATGAAGGCCTCTCATCGTATCTGACGTTCCGTGCTGATCCGGGAAGATGATATCACTGACGACGTACTCATTGTCGGTCAGCTTTCCCCCAAGAATTGCGCATGTCTCTATGTTCTTTCGAATATTTCTGTGGACATAATCCTTGAACTTACTCATCAAATCATGAGCCTGCAACAAAAATGTAAAAAAAGGGTCAGCATAAACATGAATGAACACACATATATACCGAAATGAAAGACGTACCACGCGCACAGTTTTAAGGGGCAGCGGATCGAGAGGCACCACTGGAGGAGTATGTTGGCGGCTTCCGACAGTGTTTCTGCCAATTAAAAACACGTCATTACATGAAACACAAATAAAGTAAAAAGTGGAATTTGCATTCAACGGAATGAACTTACAATCGGAATGTCACATCTGGTGCGTCAGAGGAGGATGACGCAGTTGCTGAATGGGTTGATCGCCTCTCACCTGTCTGAAGGGCTGCCACCATCTCACGATGCCACTCGACTACTTGCATATGCCATTGTTGTGCTATGCCCCACCAATCTTCTGAGAGCTTGGCCGCTTCTTGTATTTGGACTTGTTGCATTTGCAGCTGCTCCTCCATTTTGTGCATTTGGGTCATGGACATATGATGGAGCTACTCCATCCTATTCATCCAGGCGAACGTCTCATCAGGCATCGAACTAAAGTGAGATGACTGAGGAGGAGGCGGCTGTTCATGCAAAGGGACTGAATGCCTAGGCTCTGAGCGGGGTGGATGTGCTGGTTGCTTATTGGACTTACGAAACCATTCCCCTCCGGTTTGGGTGATACCCATTCGGTCCAATAATGAATTGTTGTAAATGTCATTGACTGACTCTTCAATTCTCGGCTCCTTCTGTGGAATGGGGACCCCAAACTGCTCAACGATACTCTAGATGAACTAGTTGTATGGCATGGACTTCGCCGAGTTGTTGAGCACCTCTTGCATGTGGCTCACGATGATAATATCCGATGTTCACATTTTTTCTCATGAACATCTTCTCCAGCATATAGAGATCCATGCTAGTAACAAGGTCTCGATGCCCATTCCGACGCAAAAATTGTGTACGTCATGATCAGGTGGATCAATCGGGCTAAGGCATTCAACTCCTTGCCCTTTGGCTTGCTGTACTCTGCAACCTCGGAATCCCGGTGCAACAATCTAATCACCGCTAACCCACGTCCTTGTTTGACGAATGGTAGCTCCCGAGCCATATGATAATATTTATCGCTTGGCTCCTCAAGTACACATCCAAGCATAATGTTTATATCGTTGGAAGTGAACCTCAACTCCCTTCAAAAAACATACGTCTGCACCTCTAATGGTTGGGTGGACATTCTCAAATTTGCATAAAACAATCGTATAACTGTCTCGCAGTAACTGCCCCTCATCCATCACAACCCGGCTAATCCAGCAGCTTCAAGCATACGATCAATTCCCATTCCTGCGAATGAGTCCAAATCTACTATTTTTGACACAATAATTCTACGGTTTTGTATATCTTCTAAATACCATGTTTTGCCATTCACGTTCCAATATAGTTTGGACCTTGAGCCTGCTTTAACGGGTTAGAACCGGACCAATGAGCATCTGACTTCTCCTTCTTCAGGCTCGACAGTTTCTTCCACCGCCGCCGCGGGTTGAACATCTTCCACTGCCTCGACTTCCAAAGCCGCGGTTTGAACGGGTTCAACTGCCTCCACCGTTGCCCTCCCACGCTTCGAGATCAATTTCTTAGTCCAGGATAGCATTCTGATCGTTGAGAGTAATTCACCAACCTGCAGAATAATAACCCACACAACATACTTAAGTTAGCAAAACAACATTTCCTCAAAGCGTCTCTTGGATAATAAAAAATGCAATGAAACAAAAATTGAAAATAATAAAACAACATAAATTAATTGTACCATATGTCATTACACGTTTTGAGAGCAAAAACAAAAGCATTGTACCATATGTCATTACAGATTCAACCCGATAAAGAAAACAATTAAACAATCAAGAAAAACAAAGAATAGAAGTAAAGAATCAACAATTACATGGTTATTTTGCGAAGATAGAAGTAAAAAAAATTATGGAATCAAATGCATCAGCACTATCTATACAACAAGGCATGGATGACAGTGTCCTCTGACAAATTGGCCATATAACGAAAAAGAATGCAAAGGATCGATTGCAAATTCAAAATAGAACCGATTAATCAAACTATAAATAACTTGCAAATTCAAAACAGAGGAACAGAAATCAAACTATATAGTTTATATTCGCAGAAATCAAACAGAGGAGCAGAAAGTAGACCGGAATGAGAGGAGAAATCAAACTATATTTGCAGTCGTCGTCGTTGTCGCAAATCGCAGCTTCTTTGTCGTCGAATCGTCGTCGCACACAACTTCACAGTCGTCGTCGGCTCGTCGCACTGCACCTTAGCACCTTCGATTAGTCGTCGCACGCACGTTCGCAGTTTCGAATCGTCGTCGCCTTCTAGGTTCCTTCCAACAGCTTCCAGAATCGGGATGGGTAGCAGTGGGTTAGGGTTAGGAAATTAGGTAATTACGGTATGGGTAGCAGCGAGTTAGGGTATTCTCACAAATACCCGAGAATCTAACCCGCTTTTAACACAAATACCCGATTTGGCGTCCAAGCCAAAAATTGCCTGGACGTCGCGGCGTCCAGGCTAAAAGTGCCAAGACGCTATGGCGTCCAGGCCAAAATTGACTGCACGCCGCTGCGTACAAGCCAAAAATTGCGGGGCCTATCAGCTTTTTAACGGACAACGATGGTGGATTTGTCATTTTACCATACGTCGGTGATTAACTTATTAAAAAACATATCACAGTGGTTGACTTGTCATTGATCACAAACCACGATGGTTGATTTGTCATTTTCCTAATTTTAAAATTAGTTATTTTAATAATAATTATCCTATTCAGAATATTCATGTAACGTGACTTTTTACAATATCTAAAAAAATTAAATAAATATAATTATTAATATTTATTTAGATTTCATCTCATCAATTTTTAATTATTAATGACTTAATAATACGTGGGAGTGTATGAACTTCGCATTATAGAAAGTGCGATATTATAATCTTAAACAATGCGTCGTGTTATTTTTTAATAAATAAATAAATAAGAGTGAAGAAATAATCATAAAATAAAAATAATATCCGTTCCTTTGCATTCAACAATATATATTATAATATAAAATATATTATTAAATACATTACGTATAAGTCACTTAAAATACTAAATAAAGTTTCATTTAACGTAGCTTGTCTTGCAATTATAAAGAATAAAAATTGAATATAAAAGGGTACCTAACAAAACAACTATTCAACTATGTGATCAAGGACAAGATAAGTATTAAATAATTTTTGCTAAATAAAATACTGAATATGTGAAATGAACTAACTAATGTATATTAGAAATGTGAAAATACTGTTTTCCACTGCGGATGCTGGCATTCCGTTGTGGAAAACATGTCTTTAGTGTTTGGAGTAAGATTTACTTTCTGCAGCTAAAAACACGTTTTTTCTATGAAAAATACTATTTCTACAGCGGAGACTCATTTTCTGTCGCAGAAAACAAGTATTTAAAAATAAGATTTGCTTTTTGCAGTGGAAGACACGTTAAATTTTTAATGGTAAACATGACAACAATGTTTACGTCGTTCATTTTTTATAGTTCAGTATTTTTTTTGTTAGCGAAAATTATTTTCTATTTTACTTGTTTTGACCACATATATTAGTGATTATTTTGTTAATTTTTCAATATAAAATAATAAATCATTTATAAAAAAAAATGTAATACCTGCAATAAAATTGAATATAAAAGAGGGAATAATTTGTAGAAAATTATGTAATAACATCTTAGAAAAAGTAATTATTATTTTAAAATAACATATAACAAATTTCATTATGCAAACAATAAATAATAGGAAAATTAACAAAATAAATCTTATAGTTTGATATTAGTTACACGACAAACCTTGAAGAAAATTCGCGGACAATTAATTAAAACCTCAAACTATGGAAAAATAACGACGCAAATCTCACAGTCATGTTTTCTGTAAAAAAATGTCAAGGCAAACACCATTGTCCCGTTAACGTCAATAACCATCAAATTGAGATTTTAAAGGGAGCAGTAACAGACTTTCTTTAACGATAAAGGACGTCTAAGGTTGATCCGCGAGGTGAGGCGTTCTCTCAACCCTTCTAAGGACGGGGGATGTCATTGTTGGTCGTTTGATGAAGCAACAAAGGTCATTTATGAGAATGAACGTTCAAGATGAGGGAGGGACACTAGCAGATGAAAGGTCATATCCGTTGAATCGAGGGACGGATGTCCATCAACGAGGATGAATGGCTAGGATGGAGCAGACTCCCTCATTGCGTCATTGTAGAGGAATATCCGTTGTGGAATGAGGTCATTGCGTGGGCCTTACACACGACCCCTTTCAACATAACGTCCACCGGTGCTTTTAGAAAATGACCTAATTCTATCATGGTCATTCATTCTTATTGTGGGACATTAGTTCCTCGATCTAACGAACATGAACCATCGTCCGGGAATACCTTTGGAGGATGACCTAACTCCATCATTGTCATCTATTCTTGTTGAGCGATGTTCGTCTCTCAATCCAACATATATGACCTTTCGTTCATCAACGTCCCTCCTCTCATCTTGGATGTCCATCTTCATTGAAGGACGTCTGTTGCTTTATCCAGCGGCCAACAAAGACGTCCCTTGTCCTTATAATGGCTGAGAGGACATCTCGCCTCGTGGATTAGTCTTGAACGTCTCTCGTCGTTGTTATAGTAGTTGTGGACTTTTTTGTTCGATAGTCTCTGACGTTAATGGGATTGTGGTATTTGTCTAAATGTATTTTGAAAGAAAATATGACTACCAAATTTATTTATTATTATTATTTTTTTTGTATTTCAAGATTTTAGTTGTAATTTTATTCCAGATTTTTCTTTGTTTTGGTAATTTACCTAAATAATATTAGAGGGAGAAAATAAATAATTAAATGGGATAACAACGAGCGGATTTCGAATTAGAGTAAAAGGTGGTGACAACGATCATGGAGTCTTCTTCCCTCGTTTATCTCCTCTCCTCTCCTCTCCTCTCCTCTCCTCTGCTCTGTAAATAGTATGTAATTTGCACCTTATTTCTCGCTCCATAATCTGAGAGACGCGCGTCAATATTTCACATTTTTCTTCCTTTTTGTTCACTTTTCTCACTCATTGCGTGATTGCCTTTCCTAATACTGGACTTTTGTAAGCCCAGAAAGGTTTTTGAATTTTTTTTCCTGTTCTTTCCTTTCTCTGATTTTCAAAGAGGATTCTCGCCAACCCAACGAACCATATTCGGGTTTGGTGCTTGTGTTTGACGGGTTCTTTTGGGAAAATTTTTATTTGAATTTTGGTATTTAGAGGTTTGGTCTGGTTTGCACGTGAAGGGTCCGACGATTAAAAAGTGAATATTCGAACTTGTGGTGGGGTCTTATTTTGTAGAGAGAGGGAGTTTTGAATGTGATGGCTGAATCTGGAAGAAAATGGCGGGTTCTGAGATCAACGACTATTACTATGTTGAATTTTCTGATTGCCCTTGCAATGGTTTCGGCCGAAAGAAGCTTGAAATTGCAAGCTTCGGGATACGATGATTCAGAACAACCTGAAAACTCCAATTACCTTCTCAAAGCTGTAAATTTCTTATGGCAGTCCGACTCTTCGGGTTATCAACACGTTTGGCCGGTAAGCTCGAAAACCCCTATAATCTTACCTACTAAATCATTTGTAATTCTTCTCTCTGAGTTTATCGAGTTCGTCAGGCATAATCGCCTGGGTCATATTACGATTTGTTTAAGCTTTTGAAGATGGAATTGTACAAATAACTACATACGTTTTGATCTGAGCAAAGCAGCCTGGTATTTTATCTAACCCAATTGTGACATTGGATTTACAGGACATGAAATTTGGGTGGCAAATTGTGGTAGGTTCTATAATCGGGTTCTGTGGAGCTGCATTTGGGAGTGTTGGTGGAGTTGGTGGTGGTGGTATTTTTGTTCCTATGCTTAGTTTAATTGTTGGGTTTGATGCGAAGTCATCAACAGCTATCTCGAAATGTATTACTTCTTTTTACCAGATCAATTAAAAGTTTTAAGCAACTATCTGTAAAACTGAATGATTTCTGCTGTTTCTTGAAGGTATGATTATGGGAGCAGCCGCATCAACTGTTTATTATAATCTAAAGTTAAGACATCCAACTCTGGATATGCCCATTATCGACTATGACTTGGCTCTCTTAATCCAGCCCATGCTCATGTTGGGCATTAGCATCGGAGTAGCCTTCAATGTAATATTTGCTGATTGGATGGTCACAGTTCTGCTTATAATTCTCTTCGTAGGTACTGGTTAGCTAAATTGAAGCTCACCTTTCGACTCGTCGTCCTCCATAGCATTCATTGATCTTTCTTTCTTTGTAGTCATGTCAACTAAATCATTTTTGAAGGGCGTTGAAACTTGGAAAAAGGAAACAATCATGAAAAAGGTTATCTCATGACTACTATATTTATACTACAAATTCCTTCTTCCTTTTTTGATGGATAGTTTGATGGAATCATTCATTTTATCAGCCGATGTGGGATTTGATATTCTAACCATTTGAAATTTCTTCTTTTTCCAATTAGGAGGCTGCACGGCAGCAAGCTGAATTAAATGGTAGGCTTGAATTTTGATCACTATTTCTGTGTTTGCTGTCATAGTCTTCTTGTTAATCTACTGTCCGCCCTTGAAATTAGGTTCTGGAAATGGCGATGGGGATTACAAACCTCTTCCTGGAGGTCCAGAAAATGTCCAAAAGGACCAAAATGATGGAGAGGTAACTGCGTTTTCATAATGGCTGTGATTGATGACGGAGTTTTCATAGCTGAGCTGCAGCTGCCATTATCATTTGCAGGTCTCTATTATTGGAAACGTTTATTGGAAGGAATTTGGACTTCTTGTTTTCGTGTGGGTTGCATTTCTCGGATTGCAAATCGCCAAGGTTTTGAGTCCTTTTGGTCTCTTCTTGCCCAAAATACATTGTATATTTTTATGTATTTTCATTTTTAATACAAGATTATGATGAACAACTAATAAACAATACTGTTTTCCTCACAACAGAACCATACAAGTACTTGTTCAACGTTGTATTGGGTATTGAACTCGCTGCAGGTAAGGCTGTGGATCTCTTCATCCGTAGTTAAACGCTATGAACAATCGGTTATCTACCATTTTTTGTTTGCAGATCCCAGTTTCGGTTGGCGTATCTATGTACGAGGCGATCGGCCTGTATAGAGGAACTAGAGTAATCTCCTCCAAGGGAGATCAGGGGACAACTTTGAAAGTACACCAGCTTGTCCTGTATTGTGCTTGTGGTGTATTGGCAGGAGTTGTAGGCGGCCTTCTCGGACTTGGCGGAGGATTTATAATGGGGCCATTATTTTTAGAGCTCGGAGTTCCTCCTCAGGTACGTTCTTAATCCCTGCTCATCGTCTCGAAAAATCGGGTCATGGGCAACGATAAAGTTGAGAGAAAATGTAAAATTTTAGAGCTGGATAGAACAAGAATATCTCCGACGGTTCGTCGATTAGGAAGTTTTGACTCCTTGATCGTATCTTAACAGGTCTCTAGTGCCACGGCAACTTTTGCAATGACTTTCTCGTCTTCTATGTCTGTCATCGAATACTACTTACTGAAACGTTTCCCCGTTCCTTATGGTGAGTGTGGCTTTTTAGAAAACTCCCTTCTTCCCAAGTCTTTAAATTTCAATGCTTTAAGAAGTGAAAGTTCAAAATGGAGAAAGGAAGACACTAATTACTTGGTCATTGATGGAGTTTGTCACTTTTGCAGCTCTTTATTTCGTAGCCGTGGCCACCATTGCAGCCTACGCCGGGCAGCTCTTTGTGAGAAGGCTCATCATTCTCCTAGGAAGAGCGTCTCTAATCATCTTCATTCTTGCCTTCACCATATTCGTCAGCGCAATCTCACTAGGTGGGCAATGTGCTTTCAATTCAAACGCGCTTTCGATTCGTCGGTCCAATCTTAAGAAAGTTATCACGCGTTTATTTTGCAGGCGGAGTTGGCATATCAAACATGATTGTGAAGATCGAGAATAACGAGTACATGGGGTTCGAGAACCTGTGCAAGTACGACGCTTAGACAGACGTCGGAGAAATTATGTTCTTCTCTTCGAAAACGCCAAGTTGCCTCGTCTCATTCTTGTTGTATTCAAATTTTTCTTCAATTATCGGTGATGACTCGAAAGAGTTATTCATTGTAAGAACTACAGATAGACAGCTTAACAAGTGAAGATCATACATAATTAACTAATACTTTCTCATGAATCTATACATAGTCTGACTGCAGCTCACGTTTTGAAAATCTAATGTTGGTGTTTAAAAATCTACTAATCGAGAGTAGACCGAAAACAACTATCGATTTGTCTATTGATCGCCGTGTTCATATGAAAACGTCGAGATCGAGTTTTATTGTCGGGATGATTCAATACCCAGAAGCAGGCTCAAAAAGGGCTTTCAAACTTTTATCCATTCATCTCCCATTCAAAACCAGTTAAGCAATTTGGTGTTGGGTGCCTTGGGAGGTCCCAAAAAACAATTTTTTTAAGTGTTAAAAAATATTGGGAATTGATAAAACAAATGGCCTTTTGGGTAACCAACGTGTCAAACTTTGAAGAAATTTGAAGGACAACTAAATCTTCGAACTTTTGTAAAATAATAACACAAATTTTACAGTCATGTTTTCCATCAAAAAATGTAAAGAGACATCATTGTTGATTACTAAATAAAGAGACAGACATCCTTTAATGAGGAATGATGTCCAGAATGGGAGGAGGGGTGCTATAAGAAGAAAGGTCATGTCCGTTGGATCAAGAGACAGATGTCCCACAACAAGAATGGACTCCCTCCACTTACGATGAATATACTTCGTCCCACAATGAACGTCTCTTAGCTTAAAACAGATTCTTCTCGCCCATGACGGATGTCCCTTGATTTAAAACGAACGTCCTCCTACTTACAACGTTGTTTAGCATTAAGGGACGTCCATAGATACTAGGGGACATCCATAAATATTGAGAAACGACATTGTTTAGTATTGAGAGTCGTCTATATTTATGAAAAACGTGATTGCGAGATTTGTGTTATTTTTATTTTATAATTCAAGGTTTAAGTTATCGGTAAAATTTCTTCGAGAGTTGGCGTGTTGTTATTTAAAATTCAGGGTTTATTTTGTTATTTTTTCAAAAATAATTTGAATTTAAATTAATTAATTATTATTAGAAAAGATAATTAAAGAATAGAGCAGAGGTTAAGCTGTTAAACCAAAGAAAGGTCGCTTTTTCTTTACTTCAAATTAATATATTCGAACGCCATCCTCGAGTCTTCAGTTCAATGAATCCCATCCTGACGCGGAAGTATCATTTCCAATTGCAAAAACCCTAACTCCTTTCAATTTCCCTATTCGACTCAACGCAATGGTTTTTTACTTTAAAGCCCGTCCGGAGGCTGGGGATTACTCCATTTTCATGGGTCTTGACAAGTACGAGAACGAGGAGCTCATCAAATATGGTTTCCCCGAAGATATTTGGTATTTTTCTTTTGTTTTATCGTTTTCGGGGGTATTTGATGGGGTTTTTGATCTTTACGTCCCAGCTTGTCTTGTAGATTACTGGGTACTGCAGTTTGTGGCAGGAGTTTTCTTTTGTTGCTTGATTCTTTAACTTTTTGCATTTATAATTAAATTGTTTGTGGAAGATCGATGGAACTTCATAAAACTGCACTAGTCATTTGATCTTTTGTTAAACCATGTTTATTGTAGGATCACTTGAGTTACTACCAACCCATATGTGAGTTCTTGAATTCTTGGCAATTGATCTACTTTTATGACTATGTCAATTTAACTGCAACACGTTTTCCCATTTTCAGAGAATGGTTCTTATTATTAAAACGTAAATCCATTTACCCTAAGACCTTCCTGAAAGGTTGTCTGTCGCAGGTTTCATGTGGATAAGATGTCCTCGGCTCATGTTTACTTAAGACTGCACAAAGGTCAAACGATTGATGCTATAAGTGAAGGAGTATTGGAGGATTGTGCTCAGCTTGTGAAAGCAAATTCAATCCAAGGCAAAATTGCTACTTTTTTTGTATAAAGACAGCTATTAGTTAGAGTTAATTTATGAGGAATTTGACGTCTATAGAGTCACTAGTCCACTCTTACTCCATAATTTCTGCTGCCCAGCGATTTACATTGCTATTTGATTACATGGCAGGAAATAAGGTTAACAATATTGACGTTGTCTACACACCCTGGTCTAATTTGAAGAAAACTGCTTCCATGGATGTGGGGCAAGTAGGTTTTCACAATAACAAGATGGTGAGATATTCTCTTATAAATTATGATTGGCATATGATGAAATGGTGATAATGGTTTCCTTTATGTGTGAATTGTTCATTTTCTTCAATACTTTGTTTTTGTCCTGGGTTAATATTTCATTGTTCAGGTCCGAACCGTAAGAGTGGAGAAGAGAATCAATGAGATTGTCAACAGATTGAACAAGACCAAAGCGGAAAGGACACCAGATTTGAAAGGTGACTTGATACTGTGATTTTGAATGAACTTTTAGAGTTTAAATTAATGTTTAATTTTCAGTGGTGTTTTTTCTTGCTCTTCCTCTTGGAAACTTCGTCCTTTTTTTGTATTTTTTCATTTTCCTACTTTTGCTTTATCTGCAATTAAAATTTTAAATACCTTGCATGTTTTTTCCTTTCATTGAGTTAACATATTTATTCTGTTTTACAAGCCCATCAAACATGATCGCATGTACTCTTATCTATATCAATTGTGTATGCACATATGAATTTGCTTGTGAGGTATATAGGCAGCCCACAGGTAAACTTTTATATTGTTGTTGTGAGTGCTTTAAGTATTTCTTTTTTGTACTGCAGCTGAGCGAGAAGCGGTGAATGCAGCAGAGAGAGCAGAGAGAAAGCAACAGTTGAGAGAGAAGGTGAGTGGATACGTTCTGTTCAATTATTCCCCCCATTTCTTACAGAAGATTCAGGTATCAAGGACATATATCTACTTTGTTCTTGTTTAAAGTAAGGCATATAGGGTGTAGGGTAACCTTTTTTTCCCCTCTCTCCAAGATGCGGGGAAGAGGGAACTGTTTAGAGTTGGTGACTAATTTAAATTCAAGTTCACCTCGATTCATTCATTTAGACTGCGCATCTTGGGTCTTCACCTTGCCAAAGTAACTCAAAATCGTAGTACTAAGACTGGGGAAAACTGTTTATCCCTCAGCAACTTGTCATCTATTGATATCTATACATTTCTGGGCAAAATCTTTTATCCCCTTACTTTTATCCTGTTCTTAAATCAATGGCCGTTTACTAAAGTCATGCTACGAATCCTCTGTTTTTATAGGAGATATTGTACAAGTTGTATCATATGGTTCAATTATTCAACAAAACTGAGAGAACGGAACCAATCTTTAAGCTATGATCGTGATAGGGAGTAATGTTCCATATGGATGTAATTGAGGTTTGAGGAATAGTTCAGTATCGTGGATTTGCAGTGCAGTGAGTTCCATATGTAGAATTTCTCAATTAACCGTCTAAGTTCTAACTTGTATGCCAGTGTACTTGGACTGACTTTTATGCTTTCTTGATTGATGCCGAATCAATGTTATATGATCAATGCAAATAAACCCTTTATCGAAAAGAAATTCCTATTTGGATATGCAGAAAAGACGAGAAGAGATGGATAGGATGGAAAAGGAGAGACAAGCAGAGTTAAGGAGCTACAAGGGTTTGATGGTGTCTGACAAAATGACATCCAACAAACAAATTGCGTCCACCCAGAAATCCTTACAGGAGCTGGAGGATGATTTCATGTGAAAAACATGTCTTTTACGCGATGAGTAAGATCCTGTCAGGCTGCTACTAATGAGGTGAAAGGTGTCTATTTTTCAGTTCATGGGTTTTGGAATTGCCAAAAAAAAGGTGTATAAACTTACAGTCGTCTGTTGTTCTTAAATTGTGTTCTGATAAACACAGTTCAGATTGCATATTTTATTTGTGAATCCAAATATTATTCTGTGCAAATGTGTTAGTCTTGCTTAGTTTTCATGAGTAATGATATAATTATAGTTTAAACTTTATTATTATTTTGCATTTGCTGATGTGTTTGTTCTGGCTTGTCATTTTCTGGTAAGAAAAACTGGAACAAAGTTGAAGATCTGTGAGAAGGCTATGAATATACACTTTAATGCTTAGTCTTCATTGACCAATTGTCATATCAAAACAATAACAATGAAATAAAGATAAAATGATTATTCTTTATTATCTTCTTGTTTTTAAGTAAAGTTTTGAGGAATTAACGATGAACGGAGCAAATAGATTACGTTTTTTGTTGAAAAATATTTTTTTTTTTTGGCTTATTTGTGCAATGAAAAAGAAGAATCTCTCATTGAACGTTTAAATTTGATCTGAATTCTTTAATTTTCTCATTTAAAAAGAGGCATGAAGACCGAGAAGAGAATTGTAAATTTGCAGAGAAAGAACATAGTAAAATTAAACTCTCTGTTCCTTAGATTTTATCTAAGTAGAGGTGAGAATTCTTTTCACAGCGGATAAATAACGTTCCGTTGCAGAAAGAAAACGTTGTTTTTGGCGTTCGTTTGTTAGATTGAAGTGTTTTTTTTTTGTTCATTTTCCTATTTTAAAAGAAATATAATATATTACTTTAAATTTTTCTTAATGCAATTTCAGTTTATTTAATGAAAAATAAATATATAAATGAGAGTGAAATTAACAAGTAAATACAAAAAAGTAGCTCTCGAATTATACGTTGGAACTTGGATATCATTTGAATAAGCGGTCTGAAGGTTCAAAAATAACGGACGGCCAGGATAGGTGGATATGGAAAGTCAAAGCCGTCTAATTAGCTAAAGCCGTCTAATTATCATGAGCTGGGACTATTTTTGAATCTCCACAACCGCCCCAAATTTGAATATAGTAGCTCCAGAGCCGTTGCTCTCCATCTCTCTCGTCCGTTTTCGCTTGAATCGTAGTACGAAATTTCTTCGGCCTTGCCCCTTTCCACTTAGCGCATCAGTTCGGTGAGTTATTTTGAGTTGATGTTTGTCGAATTTCATGTTAATTTCATCATTGGAGGTTCTTAAAGATATTTAGTGCAATCAATCCCTTCGATTGAGTATTTGGATTGGAGCTGTTCCATTTTCTGTGTTTTTTTTTTCCTGCTACTGCTTGTTCAGTATCGTTCTGCGTTTTAATTTGATTTCAGGATGCAATTATTTAGTTTTTCAGGTTCGATCCTCACGCAAGAACGAAAATTATGTGAAACTGGAATGCAATCTTGGAAACATGCTAAGTTTATTGAAATTCTGGATGTCTATTGTTGTCCTTCACGATTTTGGCTTTTAAAATATTTTATTTTTGTACGTGATTGGCCATTCTATATCTGTTGGTTTTCTATTTTGGGTTGCGAGAACTCATTGCATTGCTATTTTCTTTAGATAACTGTTTTCGCTTATATACTTGGTTTAGGAAATTCCAATTTGTCTTCACTTATATATTTGGTTTAGGAAATTGGCTTTCATCTGTGTATAGGCATGGTTGTGGTACGATTTTCATTTCGGTACACTAACAATTTGACAACTTTGTTCTTTTACCTGTTCTTTCCCCTAGCCTGTGGGAGATCTTTAATGAAAAGGTGCTCCTGCATATTCTGCGGAAAACTATAATGATTTTTATAACATATCTTGGAGAGAACTACAATCAAGTGGGGTTTGCGGTGCACAATTGTACCAATCTTTCGAGGAAATATGGGAGGTGATGAAACCACCTCAAATCCTTCTGATGGGATCGGTGATGGTGTTCAAAATTTACGAGCCTTTCATGGGTAATGTCTTTGAAGCATGTACAACACAGTTCTTTACCGTTCATTAAACTTGTCATTCACTTTTGAATTTTCTATTACTCCTTTTCAACTTTTCAGATTTTCTTTTTGAAAAACACATTCCAAGTTGGATTTCTTTTGGCTTTCCCATTTCATACTCTTCTTGGTCTTTTTTATTTTCTGAGTTTAGTGTCTTATTAATTTCTTGAAATTTCATTTGCAGTGCTTTTGTTTTCTTTTAATGGAAGTAGCATTGCATTGTGAATACCATAATTAGTATATTATTTTACTTTTTCTGCTTAATGGGAGCCCCATTACTATTACTATTTTAAATGCATTACACTTTTCTGGGTCCAAACTCCAAAGTCTAATTTGATTGTTAAGATAAATGGCGTTTTAGTTACTCTGTTTTCTTTTTTGCTCCTTTATATAGGAGAACCAGTGGTCCAACTAGGCGTTCAACCAAAGGGCAATGGACCCCTGAAGAGGTAAATTCTTGTGGGAGCTTTATGAGTGTCTCTTCAATATAACTTTTAACACGTTTTAAGATAGAGAGTTAGATGAAGTCCCGAGGAAATGTTTGAGGTTTTTAAGATTACCTTGATCATGTATTATCCTCATCACATGTGATAAATTAATTATTATTACTACACTTTTCTTTTTAGTGCTTTTTCAGCATTCGATTTACTTTGTTTAATATATTAAAGAACTTGATCTAGTTATTTTGATGATTTACTTCTATTAGGATGAGATTCTGAGACAGGCAGTTCAGCATTTCAAAGGCAAGAATTGGAAAAAAATAGGTATCATCGTAGATTGTGTACTTTAGTGTGTTATGAAACCTAAGTTTTGACCTATTGATATTTCTGTTATTTCTTGATTCATCTATTGGGTGATTAACTAACATAAATTAATGTTTGCATTCTACATTTGCAAACAATGCGTCAAAATTAGTTAAGTTCTTTCATAATGCAATTACTAACACACGTTAGATTGTGACATTCATTGTTCGTAGCTGAGTGTTTCAAAGATCGAACTGACGTACAATGCCTCCATAGGTGGCAGAAGGTCTTGAATCCCGAGCTCATTAAAGGTCCATGGTCTAAAGAGGTGATCATCAGTCATCATATTATTAGCTTCTTGTTCGTTCTTCTTCATACCTGCAGTTGATTTTTCGTTTTCAACATGGTCAATTTTTTTTCATTGTAGGAAGATGAGAGTATTATTGAATTGGTAAAAAGATATGGGGTGAAAAAATGGTCTACCATTGCACGACATTTACCTGGACGAATTGGTAAGCAATGTCGGGAAAGGTATGGTTATACAATTTCTTTTGGCTTATTTGATGTTGTCGCTTTATCTCTCTTGCCCTTTATAATTCTTCTAAAAGTGGTCAGTGGTAGAAATTTATTCTTTATGGTCATTGTTAGCTATTTACATTCCCTTGGCCTATGTCCAAGTTGGTTGAATGATGGTTACCTTATTATAGTACTCATATTTGATATTGTGGCTGTGATAAGAAATCCCACCATTTATTCATCTTTTCTCAAAATTCTCAGTTTGCACATGCAATATTTAATTTCAGGTGGCACAATCATCTAAATCCTGCTATAAACAAAGAGGCATGGACTCAAGGAGAGGAGTTGGCTTTGATTCGTGCTCATCAGATTTATGGTAATAGGTGGGCAGAATTATCAAAGTACTTGCCTGGAAGGTTTGTCTATATCTTTTCTCTTAACGAACTCATTACTCAAAGACTATTAGATATTAAAATATTCTAATATGATCGCTTTCTTATACCTTAATTGTTTGATTTCCTATTTCTCATGTAGAAATATTGGTGGGAACATCTTTAACTTTAAATTAATTAAAGGTTGACCTAACCATCATGGGGTTTTCTTTGTGTGGATATGTGCTTAACAGGACAGACAATGCTATTAAAAATCACTGGAACAGTTCTGTTAAAAAGAAATTGGATTCTTACTTAGCAGCAGGTTTACTTGGGGAATACCAATTCCTTCCTCAACCTGGTCCGTCAAATGGACCTGTTACGTCATCAATGGTACACGGCAATGAACAGCACAATGTGCCCAATAGTAATGGACCAGAAATTTCAGAAGTTAATCATCACAGTTTTTCAATGAAAACAGCCAATGAAGATTCTCAAAATAAGGCTTTTCATTTGACTGATGATGCTGGGTTTGGAAAAGAGCTTGGCACCAATCCAACATCTGGTTCAGAACAGTGCTATGCTTCTTTTGAGGGGCTAGCTCTGTCTATCCCTGAAATATCTGACGAGGTGGTTTCCAAGAAATTTCATTGAAAAATAATTTTTAAGTGATTCTAGAGTAAATAAAACGATGATTACCAATGTAATTTACATGTGTTGTCTAATTCTTCTTTACTGCAGTTAAGGTCAGACTCATTACAGTTTCAAGCACATTGTTCTGAGTTAAATGAAAATCATGGATTGATGAATATTTCGGTCCAGTCTCCTTTGGATTTGGCCGTTTCTTCAATGGGAAACGTGATTGTGAGTTCTTCTCAAGGAGGGCACATTTTGATATCTGATGACGAATGTTGCAGGGTCTTATTTTTGGATGCTACAAATGCTGGATATTTTTTTCCCTCTGTGAATGATACAAACAACTCAGACACGACTGACTTGGGTAGATGTATAGAACAAGCAGCAAGTCATAGTTCATCTTGCCTTCAGATACCTCAAAATTGCAGCGCATTACCTTTACAGCCTCAAGGTCCTTCAGTTATTGAAATACAAAGAGAAATATCAGATTATCAGTCTTTAATGATCGCTCCACAGATTTCTGCAAATGGTGATGCATTTACATATGGAAATAATTTCAGTCAATTATCTGTTGTAGCAGATTTTTCTTCTTGTGAAATGGATGGTTACATCAATGTTGGTGACTCTGGCATTTCTTCTTGTTTCAACGGTGCAGATAACGAAAGAATGCAGGACCACTCAAATATGCCAAAGGACCAGCCCAGTGTATTCGCTTTAAATACGAGTATTTTCGATGAAAATGTTGCGCAGTCATGTGTTATGGATGAAAGAACAGATATATATAAAGAACAACAGGATAAGATTCTATGTTGTGAGGCTCGACACTTTCCCAGCTTGGATATTCCATTTTTGAGTTGTGATCTCATGCAGCCTGAAACTGATGCGCAACAAGAATATAGTCCACTTGGTCTTCGCCAGTTGATGATGACTTCTGGAAATTGTGATAGCCCATTCAGGTTATGGGATTCCCCATTGCGTGATGATTGTCTGAGTGAGATGGTAAAAACAACTGCTAAAACTTTTAAATGTACACCGTCCATTTTGAAAAAGCGCCATCGGGACTTATTATCGCCTCTCTCAGACAGAAGAATTGACAAAAAGCTTGAGACAGACTTGACTTCTAGTCTGACAGAAGATTTTTCACGTTTAGATATGGTGTTTTATGAAAAAAATGAGCAAGCTTTTCTGTCATCGCCATATCTTAACCAAAAATTAGACTCTGAAATCTTTATTGAGGACAAAGAGAATATGTGTAAAACACATAACTTAGCAGTCAAACACGAAAAAGTGAAAAGTTATTGTACATTTTCTGATAGCAATATTTCAGAGAAATTGTGTGATTATAACAGTTTCCAGGAAAATAGAAAGAACGAGACCACAAGCATCAAGGGTGTTAAATCTGGAGTTAAAGTTGTGAGTTCTTCTCATCTTTTGTTATATTGAGAATTGTTTACTAATTGAATTCATAAATTACTGGTCTTAATTTGTATTGTTTACAAATTTAAATTCGTAAGTAATGTTTCAGAGTTACGTCTATTAATATGCCAAAAATTCTCCTGCAAGCTCTGTATCGTTGAGCTGCAATTTTATTGAACATCGTTGTGTTTTCATTATCTTGGACAGGTGAAGCAGCTTCCTCGGATCCTTGTGGAACATAACAGGAATGACCTACTAATAATACATTCTCCTGAGCAAGTTGGTTTCAAATTAGAAAAAACTCCCCGTTCAAAAGCAGGATCGGCTAAAATTCACTGTCAAAAATTGGAAGCTGCATCAACTAATTGTGTCCAATCAAAATCTTCTGGGACTGCCCATTTGTATGTTAGCTCTCCCACTGTTTTGAGGGTAGAACAGGGAAATCTTTCAATTTCAGCCACATACGGACAACCTGCACTTGCTTCAACTTCCCCCAATTTTAAATGTGATAATTCTTCGAATGATTCAGTTATTGGAACCATTTCCAAGTAAGATCAGATCATTTTCTTACTTTTTTACTCTCTAATTGTTAATATAAATCAAGACCAGTTATTTCTGATTGTGGGTAATGTTTTCTAATATGATGGTGAATTTCTAAATTTTTTAAAATGTGTTTGATCTCTTGTATCACTTTCTGTAAATTATTATTGATGGATCTGTCTATTTCTAGATTTGAGGACAGCCCTTTTTATAGACGTATAGCATCTCCTTCTGCGTGGAAGTCCCCATTGTTCATCAACTCTTTTCTACCAGGCTTGAGAATCGATTCAGAACTGTCCTTTGAGGTAGGAAAATTTTAAAATCATCACAATCATCACTTGCTTTGAATATATATATATTCGTTAGAATTTCTTTGAAATTTGAAATTTTGTCCAGGACATAGCATATTTTATGAGCCCAATGGAAAGAAGTTATGGTGCAGTTGAATTAATGAAAGAAATGAATGAGCAGACCGCTGCTACAGACACTGACACACTGCAGGTTTTAGATAATGGAACTCCTGTGACATCAATGGAGACGAAACAAATGAGTGGTTCCGATTTGGCTACAATTGTGCTGGTATGACTGCTTTTTCCGCTGTGTATACTTTTTTTTGCCTATTGTATTTGCCAAGTGATTATCAAAACCGAAGCTTTAGAAGCTTAACTTGTAGAAAACAAAATTGTGTTCATGAGAAAAGTTAGAAATTCTCAAAGAAAACTGGTACATTCAAGTAGAAGTTAATTTTTTTCCATAGGAAAGTTCTAAGAAAAAAAGATAAATTTGAAGTATTTGAACTTAGTAGAAGTGAGTTAATTTATCAAGAACAAAAAATTTATAATAAGAATATGATGCGTAGCAAATCTAAAACGAACAACCACAATTTTAGCTACAATTCTAGAACTCGAAAAATTAATAAAAAACTAACCACAAATCACAATTTTGAAATCTTAATTCTAATCTCTCTAAAAGAAAGAAAGTACTCAATAATATTTTCTCAATTCTCCACTTATTTATTGTCTTCCATCATGCTGTAAATAACTTCTAGATAACTTACAATTCAAATCTTAAATAACTACATAACACATATATTAGAAAAATGTCATGTGACAATTATAACTACATATTACATGATAATTTTAACTACCCAATACATAACATTTATAATTATCCAATATCTATTAAATCCACCTTATCCGTGGTTTATCATAATTTTTTATTAATCTCGTATATCTTCATGGTTTTGTTCTAGACAATGGTGAATTTTTGTCATCATATGAAGTTTGTCTTTAAAGTTCACTCGAATAAGTTGAACTGTTGTTTCTGGAACTTGGCAGCCGGAGGGTCGAATGCTTGACTTCAGTGAATGTGGAACACCTGGAAAGGGTTGAGGATAGAACATTTTCTTCATGATTTTATAATTGTATTACACACACATATAATATATATACATACATACATATAATATTGTTTATAACATGCATACTTTCATTTCCTTTTTTATTTATTTTTCTTTATGAAAACATTCGGTTGTTATATCCGACGACTTGTACTAGTAAGTGGATGTAATTCTTCGATATCATATGGAACAGTAATTATTTAAGTATATGCATGCTTATTTAATATGGAATAGTAATTCTATTCATTATATTATTTGAAATCTAGTTTAGTTTAATTCATGCTGCTAAATAACTTTAAGAGAATTGCAACTTTTGTTCTGAGAAGAACATTCTAAATAATGGTAGATAAATTGATTAATCTATTATCTACTAGTTTTAAGTTTAATGTGATGCAAAAATAAGTTGAATTCAAACAATATATTATATGAAAATAAATGTTTAAATTTGAAAACTACTTTTTTTATTACTTTTACAGAATAGTTTAAAGGAAGCAATAGTACTTAGTTCCTCTTGGATTCCAGGTTAATTGTATGCAGCATTGAGATCTTCGTAAGCAATTTGATGGTCGATGTTGATCTCATATTTTCAAGAATATTCATGTGCTTTTGTGATATTGAACAATGTAAGACTAAGAAAAATGTAATTTAGTGTTCACTTGAAGTTCCCTTAAAATCTCTTCCAGTGTAGCTTGTTATTTGCTTTTAAAATCTCTAATTCTCTAATTGGCATCGACGGTGGAGGCTGGTCAGATCGCTTTTTCCTGTGACAAAAGCCACTGAAAATAAAGAGTGTCTAACAAACCTAACCCTGTGTCTCAATTGGGACATAATCCCCTTGTTAGTTCCTCTTGAACTGAATTGCTTCTAAAAATAGACCGCTCTTGAATCCCTCCGCGCTGATTCGCAAGTATTCCCTTTCACATTTGGTCAAATTTTAAATCGAGTTCTAGCTGCCGTTTCAGGTACTTTCTTGGATTTTTGTTTATTTTAGGTTAGATTTATTGGCAGATAGACTTTTAATGTTTTGTTGGAGACTATAATGGAGGAAAATGGGATTGGATTCCGGGACCATAATGCAGAAGGGGGAAGGCAAAAGGTCGGGGAAGATGGATTTACACATAATATAAGCATACACTGGAGACAACTGAGCGAGAGTGAGGGGGAGAGGAGAAAAGAAAAGGGAAAAACTGGTAATATTTGGTGGAATTTTTTAAATTAAATGTAATTTTAATCCAACTAGTCGATCATATGATAAATGATGCAGATAAGAAAAAATGACATGCGACATTTTCTGTAAAATTTAATAAAGTATATGGGTAAAGAAACTATTTTAAAACTAAGAGAGCTTTAAATAGTTAAAACTGCAAAAAATAAATTGACATGAATCTTAAATTAGAAAGTATTAAAAAAAAAAAAAAAAACTGGTGAGCCTATTATTCCATTTGACGACATCAAAGAGTTAATTTGTTTTTCGTTTTCCAAAATCGAAATGATGATAAGTAATTCAGTGACCGTGGAATCTATTTAAAATTCCCCCACCCTCTTGTCTCTTGATGCTCTTAAATACTCAGGCCCCAAAGATTTTGCCCATAAAAGGCAAAGCATTATTACAATAATTATCACATCAACATGGCATGAAACTAAACTTTACCAGTCCGAGTAATCTCCAGAGGAGCTCTGCCCAGAAAACAATCTACAAAACCTGAATCACAGCTGCATTTATTGCATCTGCCAGATGTGGAACGGTCTTGGAGCTCAAACCTGCCATGCTGATCCTCCTATATATATAATCGAGGATAAGGTCAGACTCCAAACTTTTCAAGCAAACACCCACATGACAAATATCATCGCTGAGATTTGAAATTGTATCATCAGTTTATAAAAAATAGAAATAAATCCCATTACCCGTCAGATGTCATGTATATGTGGTACTCCTTGGTCATGAAAGCAACTTGTTCCGAGTTCAAGCCTGTAAATGTAAACATTCCAATCTGCTTGATAATATGACTCCAGTCACCCGGTGTGCCTGCAGAATCGGTTGAGTACTTTATCAAGATATCAACCTTCCAAAACGAAAGTATTCTCTACAATACAGAATGCAACTGACCTCTAGCACATAATGCGTCAAAAAGTTGCCCACGCATACTAATAATTCGATCAGCCATTTCCTTCAACTCAAGAGTCCACTCATTGTACAATTCTCTGCAAAGTCAAAGTACAACAAGTTTACAGTGGAGATATAGTGGTTGATCACTCCATGGCTGCATCTTATGTTTTTTAGAAACAGGGTGTGGAGAGAGTAAATGATCGACATTACTAACATCTTCCAGATAAAAGTTGATTATACATTTCTTAATTTGGATAAATTTTTTAATCACCTGTCTCTCAGGATGGCAGCCACGATGGATGCACCATGGATAGGTGGATTTGAATACATAGGCCTAATCACAAGTTTCAGCTGGCTCTCCACCCTGCTTGCAACATCGGCATTTTTGCAGACCTGAATTATCGTCAGAACATAATTATAGGAATTAATATACATAAGCCAAATACTAAAGCTAACAAAATTAATTGTATGGAAGTGCAAATCCAATCATTTTATTGAACTTTAAAAGCTAGAGCACTTCATATAAAACAGGAAGCTATGCAGTCTTACGATACTTAAGGCGCCCACACGTTCCCCATAGAGCCCCATGTTCTTTGCATAACTCTGAGCAACCAAGCATTCACCTCCATCAGCAACAAACATGCGTACAGCCTGTGCGTCTGTATCCAGACTTCCGCTGGCAAAACCCTATGATGTCATAGGGAAAATATATATGTAAATCCTCAAGTGAGAAGATGAAAGGAGTAAGATATCTGGCAGATCAATGACTAATAAAATTTTTTAGTTCATGTGAAAAGGCTTGCCTGATAAGCACTGTCAAAGAAAGGCAATAACCCTTTTGATCTAATTAACTGCCTGATCCGTTCCCACTGATCAACGGTTGGATCAACACCAGTAGGGTTATGAGCACAGGCATGAAGCAGTACAATGGCTCCCGATGGAGCAGAACCAAGGTCTTCTAATAGGCCTAGGACATCAAATAGATAAATTTAAAACAAGGCGAAACATGTACACAAGAGTGCATAAAAAAGTATGGCAGTGCAAAACATGCACGTGTGTTAAAAGTCGTTTGAATTTTGCATTTAAGGATAGAGGAGATGGAAACTTAAAAAGGAGATAGTTCCAGACCTTGGAAGTCCAGCCCGCGTGTTGCAGGATCATAGTATCTGTAGTTTTGCACTGATAGCCCTGCAAGAGTGAATACTTTTATGTGGTTCCCCCATGTTGGCTTAGGAATGAATATCGTACGCTGCAGATCAAGGTACATAATGAAGAAGAGCACATACCATGACCATTTGAACGCAAATTCAACACATGACAACAAAAATGACAAGGGATCACTTTACCTCATGATAATGTCTAGCCAAAAATTCACCACCAACCCTCAATGAGCCCGTACCAGACAAGCATTGAACAGTAGTGACACGATTCTCTTCGATAGCAGGGCTATAAAGAATGGTTTATTATGGAATCAATAAAGAAATGAAGCGTCCAAAATAGAGCAATCCCTCTGTCCACGGTGAACAAAAAGTAGAAACTGCAATCCAAAATTTCATACTAAATATTGAGAACATAATACCTGTTAGCGCCAAATATAAGTTTCGCACTAAGTTTGTTGAATTCTGCCAATCCAATAATAGGAAGATATTCCTTGACCCGCGACCTACATATCAAGTCATGAGATATCAAGTGATAGTCCCTCGGATAAACACCACAGCAATAATGAGAAAAGAAGACACAAAAAAGAAAAAGTACATGTCATTAACAAGCTTTTTCTCTGCCTGTCTGACGACATTGAGAACAAGGGGCTTTCCTTCCTGTCAAGCCATGAAAAAACCAAGTAAGAAATCTGTTTAATCAGAGAGGACAGCAAAGTGATAGCATACAGTCCGCAGACATCTGGTCAAAGGCTGTTCAGACAACTACCATATTCTTCGTGTGATCAAACATGAGCTCAAGATTTTTCCATCCAGGTAAATAATAAAATGTGCTCATTATATGCAATCAAAGGCTGCGAGCTTATTCTTTCCAACAGAGTGCAATAATATGAAAACTCACCTCTGTTCGATATGCTCCTACACCTAAATTCAACTTGACTGGGCTCGGATCTTTATTAAATGCGACAGTGACCTATTCAATCCAGCAAAGAAAGAATAAATCAAAAAAGATTAACTATAATTCGAATCTAAGGATGTTAATGCATATCAAAAAACAAAAATGGAATGTTTGATAAATTAATATTTTCTGAAGCTGATTGAACAGACTGAAGACGGAAGAGAGAGACAAAGTTGTGTAAGTAGAAAATGACATAGAAAGCGGGAAAAGAACAGAAATCTATCCCACTTCTAGAAAACGACAAAATCAATCGCCACAGATCTCTCTCTCTCTCTCTCTCTCGGCCATACAGGAATTCCAGAAGACTGGAACTCAAATTGAAACGTAGAAACTCGAGGATCGGATACAAACGTTTACCGGATAAAAGAATCTAAATGGATATTCATTTCCACTGCACTTTTAAATCTCTAGATAATCATAATATATAAACGGCGAAAAACTCAAAACATGTAGCTGTTAAAATCCATCCACGTAAACAGTGTAAAAAAAAGGTCGGTGCACGCAGATGTAGAGAGAGAGAGATAGAGACTCCGAGGATTGGGTCTTCAGGAGCTTGAACAACGTGAGCGAAGACAGAATCAACAGAAAAGGCAGAAGCAGGGGAGGCAGAGATGGCATCGTTGGGGTTCTGAGAATCCATTGAAGACGAAGAACCGTCGACCAGATGCCGAAGGAGAGTGCTGAGCCTCCGACCAGCGGGATCGATATGATATGATGAAGAAGAAACATAACTATGGGCGCCACTAACTGCTGGTAAAGTAAACTGTGGACCCATTTTTAGATCAAGGCCCTTCTTCTTTCTCTCTTTTACCAATTGCTCCCTCGCCTACTCACGTTGACCGCAGCAGCTTCTCGTCGCGATGGACGCGCAATTTATATATACGTGGAGAGTCGGAGACTCGTCGTCGCCGTTTAAGTGTTGACGTAGGTCATAGAGTGGTCCCACCTAAATCTATGTGGAGTTGCCGCGTGGGTGTTGCGTCACTTTCTTAAAGTTGCATACAGGTCAGCTTAATACTCCACGTGGTCGCCAATCAAGCTGGTTGCCAGATATGGGCGGCCATTTGATTGATCTATTATTCCAATGTACGTGGCAACCAACCCACCGTTCGATCACCCAGCAACGGTTCAGGGCAATCATTAACTTTTTATCAGCCCGATAATCTGGCATTTACATTTTTTGTCAATATTAAATAAAGTCATCTCACATCTCTTCACTTTTACATACGTCGCTTAATACTAAATGACGTTGTAAGTATAAAAATCTCCGTTATAGGATAAGAGAAATTTGCCTTAAGTCGATGGACGTTCGTTATAGTCTTATAGGATAAAGAATGTCCGTCATAAGTGAAAGAAGTTCATCCTCGTTGAAGGACGTTCATCCCTTGATCCAACGGGTATGACCCTTATTCCATTAGCTCATTTTCTCTCATCCTAGATTTCAATTTTCGTTAAAAAATGTCTGTCTTTTTATTCATTGTCTAACAAAAACGTCTTTTAGCCTTACGATGATTCTAATAACAACCCTCTTCGTGGATCAACTTTGAATGTCTCTTTTCAATGAAGAACGTTAGTTTGTTGTTGATCCTTGAACATCTAGATTAGATTGTTTTGACTGAATGCAACTTTTGTTTTGTTAATTTTTTTTTTCTCTCGACGGAGGAAATGACCTGTATTTCTTGTTTTTCTTGTTGGAATTTATTACCAGATTGGTAATAATTTAGCTTTTAAGTTATTTGTTTCGTATGTCGTCAGAATCTTGAAAGTCAGCAAAGGACTGACCGGCGCTCCCAGAATTCGCCCTTGATCTTGAGGTTCTTCTATGGCGTCTCTTCCTTTTCTCCTCAAACCCGTCTCCCAAAACCTTCTTTTCTTAACAAAGCTCTCCGATTATGCCCAAAATCCGCCTGAATTTGGAACATCATCCAGAAAATTCAAGAATGTCAGAAGCTCCTTGGTCGGTAAGCTCTAACACTCAATCCTAGTTAACTCTAACGAGTGTTGATACACGTCTGAACACTGAATCACTACACTAGAGCTAACAATTGATCTTATTGCAGCAGATTCTTCCGGTCAAACGTCTGATATTCCTTTACTCAGCAGCTCTGAGGTTCATTCTCTCTCCCCGTTTAGATCGTTTTGCTTTTCTGTATCAAATTCGTTTGAAAAATTAAGAAAGGGTCAACAAAAATAATTGTTGGGTTCCTTTATTTTGCTTAAGGCGATGGAAAGATTGAGAAATTACAGAAACATTTACCAAGGGAAGCAACAATATCTGGCAATGTATTCCAGTGTTTTGGGTGGTATAACAACTCATCCAGCCGCCATGGTAATTCCTATGGACGACCACATGGTCCACAGAGGACATGGCGTTTTCGATACTGCTGCCATTGTTGATGGGTTGGTGATTTTTGCCTTCTTCCTCAATTTCTCCAAGCTCTTTTCCTTCTGGTTTGTTTCCTATTTGGCTTGTTCCGTAACTTTGACAACTTCTCAGACATCTCTACGAGCTGGACCAGCACCTGGACCGCATAATAAGGTCGGCAACAAAAGCGAAAATCGGCCTTCCATTCGATCGAGAGAGGATAAGGAGAATCCTCCTGCAAACTGTGAGTTCTTCCAAGTGTAGAACAGGCTCGCTCAGGTACTGGATCTCAGCAGGGCCAGGCGATTTTCAACTCTCTCCAGCTAACTGTCATGGGCCTGCGCTATACGCAGTTGTGATCAAAGATCAATACCCCTACGAACCAAAAGGAATTAGAGTTATAACTTCGTCTATCTCGATTAAACCTCCTGAATTTGCTACGACGAAGAGCGTAAATTACCTTCCAAATGTTCTTTCCAAAATGGAGGCCGAAGAAAGGGGTGCATATGCAGCCATTTGGTTGGACAGTCGAGGGTTCGTTGCCGAAGGGCCAAATATGAACGTGGCTTTCGTCACGAAAGAAAAGGAGATCTTGATGCCTCATTTCGACAATATTTTAGAAGGGTGTACTGCGAAGAGAATTATGAGACTGGCAGAAGGACTTGTGAAAGAAGGCTTTCTTCGCGGGTTAAGGGTCGGAGATGTGAGCTTGGAAGAAGGAAAAATGGCTGAAGAAATGATGCTTATTGGCAGTGGAGTTCTTGTTTCTCCTGTAATTCAATGGGATGATCAGACCATTGGTGATGGTAAGATTTCTCTGTAGCTACTCTGCACTTAGTCCATAATCAAACACCATCTACGCCTTGATCATCAAAAAATATCATTTTGGGTATGATCTGCTGTTAGAATAGTTTCTAACGCCGGTTTCTGAAAATATGCTGGAGCATGTTTAACTTTGAGAAACTCTGATCTCTGAAGATGTGCATCATACTTGAGATATGCTTTAATGGAAAATAATGTTCTCTGCTGCAGGGAAAGTGGGTCCAGTGGCTGGAGCTCTCTTGAATCTCCTTCTTGAAGATATGAAATCTGGTCCCTCCACAGTCAGAATACCAGTTTCATACTGACAAAAACTTCCATTTGCTTCTCTTTCAGCCATTGAATTTCCTTCTGAGAAACGCAGTTGTTCTTCGTGCAGGCTGCTGTTATATCCTTCTTAATCAAGTGAAGTTAAGCTTCATCAAATTGCATTTTGCCTTTTTTTTTGGAAGATCTAAGAAAAAGTTGCCTCGTTAGTTTCTTGTCAGTTGAATCCTCCGAGTTTAACCTTAAAAAAAGAAAGCATTTCTTGGTTATTCATAATTTTTTTTTGCAATATTAACAAAACAAACACTAAAACTATTGAATTAGCGGCAAATTAAACTTTAAAGTAATTTTCCAAACAACTAAAACCTCAAATTATGAAAAATAAATGACCAAAACCTCACAGTCACGTTTTCTGTTAAAATTTTAAATTATTGAAAATAATCTACTAAATATCTTCATTTCCATAGCAAAATACATGTTTTTCACTGTGAAAAATATCATTTTTGTAGCAGAAGACAGGCATTTGGTATTTATATATATATTTTTTAAGAAATGATTTAATAAATATTGAAATTAGGTAATCATTTAAAATTTAATTTCATTTAGACAAATCCAAAACTCTACTGGGGAGTGGTTTGTTTGTCTCATTTAACAATTGAATTTGGGAGAATGGAGTTGTTACCGACTTTTGTTTTTGTTTGGACTAATGTTTTTTATTGTTATAATGAATTACATATTCATAAGCATTACTATATTATTAAATCAAATTTCGAAATTGGCCCAAAGTTAATTATTATAAATTAATAAAACATTTATTATTTTAATTTTATATTTTTCTCTAACATAAATAATTTAATAGGTATTTAACAAAAAAAAATCTTGAACATGAGATCAATGATACGTTAAAACTTAAACTAATTTCGTTAATAACTAAAATCATGAACTATGAGAAATAAATAAGGCAAACTTAGCGGTCACATTTTCTGTTAAAAATGTCTCTCGGACGTCTCTTGACATTATTAGAGGACGTCCAAAGATGATTCTTGAAATTGAAAGGACGTCTGCTCTTAACGTACAAACGTCCTTACTTGTATAAAAATACACTAAATTATATATTTGAAAGTGCAGATGTCTTTTCTATTAACATTTACAGATTAACGGACGTCTTTCATAGAGAGCAAACGTTTGCTATTTTAGTACAGATATCCATGTTTATATAAATACGAAGACACAAATGTCTGTCATATAAGTACGATCGTCCGCTTTCATATAAAGAGGTATGCACGAGGTGTCCGTGGGATGGTGTGAACGTCTAAGAGACATTTTTTTACGATAAGCATGACTACGAGATTTGACTCGTTTATTTTTTATTGTTTAATATTTTATTTATTAGCAAAATTAATTTAATTTGCTATTTTAAAGTTTTTTTTTTTGTGTTAATTAACCTAATTTAATATAGTAATTATGTTTAGTGTATAATAATTTTGTTACTGATAATAGAAGAAAGAGACATTTTTATAATTGGTTGGATAGTTACGTCGATAAAACCCAAAAAAGAAAAGAAAAGAGCCAAAAAGGGGTTGGAGCAGAAGACAGGAGGCAAGTGACGTCGGGGAGGCAGTTGGGGGATACAAGTTTGGAAGAGGGGAAAGGGCGACAGCGGCATATTCCTCTGTATAGTCGGATTTTTCTGCTGATTGCCGGCATCGACCCGGATCTTGGCTACTGTTGCGATCGTATTTTCAGAGAGATTAGAGATGGTGAATTCTACGGTAGAACGTGCGACTAGCGATATGCTGATCGGTCCTGATTGGGCGATGAATATCGAGATCTGTGACATGCTCAATAACGACCCCGGGTAGGGATTCGCATACATTTTTTATTGATTCTTTTTTTTTTCTTCTGGTTCAATGATTGAAGTGATTACTTTCTGGAATGCTGAAAGAAATATATAGAATTCAGTAAAGCTGTTTTGTTGTTTGGTAATTCTGATTTTGGAGTTTGATGAAACAGTTAATTCATCTATATTTGGAGTTTAGAAATTAAGATGTAATGGAATAGCAAAATTTGGATTTCTGTTCCTCATCGTTTTCAATTAGATTTCTGAAATAATATGTTACGATTCAGCAGTATCGGAGAGAAGAGAAGCTGTATGGTTGACGACTAAGCAGAGGCGCTTGTTTATTTGGCTAATAATAGGACAAAGAAAATTATATCAGAACTTTGAACTTCTATAGAAATCAAGTACACGTGAGGGATTCTGGATTATAGCTAATTTTCCTTTCATGCTTTAAGTTTATAAACCTCGAAGTGATGTTTCTAGGAAGCTACTTCGTAATCTTGGACATTTTTTTACGAAGTTTGTATTATTTGTATGGTTAATGTATGCTGAATGCTGCTGCAATTGTACAGAAATCTTGTGTGTGTTTTGAACGATTGCCAATCTAACCAAGTTACAAATGCTTGAGAAAGTAATCATAGCATTTCCCCTTGCCTACAAGAACACATCTTAGTTCTACTACACATGTTTAAAAGTACTGCAATGGCTGTGCGTAATTCAATTTCCCCTCTAAGGCTGTTGAACTGAACTGGATATTGTTCGTAATATAAAGCTCTAATATGAAGATAATGATCTAGCTGCTACCTTATTGTTTGAAACTCATTTTTTATTGTGTGACATTAAAGTTACATCATTAAAGTTTGTTTATTATTTCAATGTTTTTCCACTTGGATGAAACTGGAATTCTACATTATATGATAACTTTTCAGGCAAGCAAAAGATGTTATTAAAGGTATGAAGAAGCGCCTCAGACGTAAGAATAGCAAAGTTCAACTTCTTACCTTGACGGTGAGCCCTGAAGAACTTTTGCAAATGACATGAAATTTTTGGTTTCTGCCACCCCAAGCTTGCTTTTACTTAATGGTTTGAGCTTAAGACAGTGTCAAATGTTAAATTTTGCCATTGGCATTACTTCTAACTGCTTTGAATATTATTATTTTTTTAAATCATGAATTTTCTTCTCCTCTCTCTCTCCCTGGCCTTTTCTTGTTCTTTCTTTGTGCCGGGCCATACCATCTTCTTTTTAGTTAACAAATGCAACAGAGTTCATAGGTTCAATCACAATAGTCTCACAGAGAATTAAATTGATTTTGTTATGATCTTGTTACTCTATTGTAGCTGTTGGAAACAATAGTTAAGAACTGTGGCGACATTGTACATATGCATGTGGCAGAGAAAGGTGTTCTTCATGCTATGGTAAAACTGGCAAGAAAGAAGGTTAGTCTTTTTAGTTTCATTGTGCATTTAGCGAGTTATTTTTATACAGTATTTATTCATAATGTTTGTGGTTGCTCACATTATAGCCTGACTTTAATGTCAAAGAGAAAATATTGATTCTGATTGATACCTGGCAAGAAGCTTTTGGAGGACCAAGGGCAAGATATCCACAATACTACGCTGCATACCAGGAATTATTGGTATAGTCATGTGATTGTTATTGGGTGATATTCTCTGACCTTTTTTTTTGAGTTTCAGCAACTTTTCTATTTCAGCGTGCTGGGGCAGTTTTCCCTCAGAGAATGGAGAGGTCTGCCCCTGTACTCACACCACCACAAACACAACCTTTGACATTATATCCTCACAATCTGCGTAATCCGGATATTCAGACAAACATACCTGGATCTTCTTCAGACTCTGAATTTCCAACGTTAAGGTTGACTCATTACTAGCAGTTCATGGAGATAGAAGTAATGGAGAAAATAGGTTATTAGTATGTTGGGATGTATTTTATCTAGTGCATCCGGTTCCAATTTACTGAAAAAAACCAGAGCTGTTTATGCTTCCCTTCTCTGATTGTATTGGATATGCGTTCAAGTTAATGGTTAGGCTGAAGGCATTTATTTTACTTGGACCATCTTTTCTTTTTTTCTAGCTTGTCTGAAATTCAGAATGCACGTGGGATTATGGATGTTCTAGCCGAAATGCTGAATGCAATAGATCCGGGGAACAAAGAGGTATTTTTCTCACATTGAATGTGATGAAAACTGCAGGTTGTGAAATAGGATGTTGGCAATATTATTGCTAAATTTTTTATTTACTTGCATGATCTGATATATTGAGATTTTTTAGATATTAATTTCTGTAGAAGGTAGAGTATAAAAGTATTTTTGTTTTTCAAAATGTTACCCTTCACTGTTTCATTGTAAGACACAATCTGACTGTGTAGAACAACGTTGTACTTCACTCTTAAATGCGTGTTGTACTATGTTATTCCATTTTTCAGGGATTAAGAGAAGAGGTTGTTGTGGACTTAGTGGAACAGTGTCGTACTTACAAGCAGAGAGTAGTTCATCTTGTTAACTCCACCGCGTAAGAGCTTTGTTTTCTTTTAAGGTTGCTAGGATTGGTTATATACTATATTACTTTACTCTTTGTTGTTTGTTTACTTGGTTTCTGTGTGAATGAGTATGTGCCTTCTGGATGCAAGCTATCTTGTTTGTTGTACTCAGATTCTGTAAGTTTAGCCGATGGGTAAGGAAATCTGCGATTGGTGAATTTTTTTTTTTTCATCTCTCTGAATGAAATAGTTGAAAAATATGAAGATGATGCTTGGCGGCTGCAATGACTAACTTTTTTGGTTTAATATTGTTGAAATATTATTTTGCCGGTTTTACCATGTTTTTTTATTTTGCCACCCAGAACTTTTAGTTCAGATGAAATTTTGATGCTCAATTTCATAAAATAAATTCTATATAAAGTTTCCTTTTGATACTAGCAATTCCATATATCTGCCCTTTCCCTTCCATTTCTTGTTTCTATGTTGAGTGCTACTTGACTTTATTTTATCGTATCAATTAAGTTTATAATCAAACTTTGCAAATGTGATGGATATTGTTTCTTGACTATAAAATTACTGTTTATCTTTTTCCTTGTATGGTTGTCTCTGTGATATTTTGAACTCTCCAATAATGTTCAGGGATGAGTCGTTGCTTTGCCAAGGACTGGCACTTAATGATGATTTGCAGCGATTGCTTGCCAAGCATGAAGCCATTGCTTCAGGAACATCACGTGAGACTCAGGAACCCAAGGCTGAACCTTCTAAATCACTTGTTGACATTGATGGTCCTCTTGTTAATACTGAAAATGTCAGCAAAGAATCTGAACCGAGGTAATGTTTTCTAATTATTTCATTTATTAACTGCATATGTTTTGTGGTGTAAAGTTATCTGGACATCTTATCATTATTTGACCAATTAGATAACTCTAACCCGCTGACCACAGTTGTGGTTTACTTGTTTCCTATCAAAAACAAAATATTCAAAATTACCATTTTGGGATTTGATTTTCTTATCGCATGTGTAAAATTTCTTTTGAATCTGCTGTTAGACCAAGCATGCATGCTCATGAGAATAAGGATGCGTGATTTAAAACATTTTTACCTGTGAAGAAATCAAAGTTCCTTGAAAGATATTAAGGATTTATTAGCTTGATATTTTGTGGTTATTTATGCTGTCATTTTCATTTTCATTCCAGATCGGCATCAAGCGCAGGCACAGGATCTCAAACACTTAATCAGCTATTGCTTCCAGCGCCTCCTGGTACAGATGGTTCAGCTCCTCTAATGAAGGTTGACACTATTGACTTGTTGAGTGGCGATATGTACAATTCTCCAAAGGCAGATACTTCTCAAGCTCTTGTTCCATTAGGAGAGCATCATCCTCCCACTCCTTCATCCCATCAGAATGCCCTTGTCCTTTTTGACATGTTTTCTGGTGATAACAATTCAACTACTTCTGCCAATCAGCCTGGACAAGCTATTCCCTTGCCCTCTCAAACTCAACAGCTCGAGAATATCCCATCTGCACCAAGTGGATTTTACCCCGATGGAAATACGCCTAACTTGGAGTCAACTCATTATGAGCATTCAGTATATGAGGCTCAGGGTCCTGGTTTTTCTTTGAATGATGGCCAGTTTACTCAGCAACAGCAACAATCAATTCCAGCGGCCTATGGTATGCTTCTACGTTACACAAGCACAGCATCTACATGCTATTCTTCAAATCTTTGCTTATCAAAATTCAGGCCACTCAGTGATGCTTTTAGTGTTCATAGACTTGTATGGCTTTCTTGCAAGAATACTTCTATAGAATTTGTGATCCTGAGCGATATAGGTTGGTCTACAGGTGCTCAAAGTGGCGAATCATTTCCAGCACCCCCATGGGAAGCTCAGCCTGCTGATAACAGTGACTCTGTAGGTATTCAACACCCTTATCCGATGCAGGGGGCTCATGTCATTCCCCATGGACACCAACCAATGGGGAACAATCCTGTGTATATCCAGTCTATTATGAGTGGGCAATCACCGCAAATTACTTCCCAGGTTGGTACAGTCAATCAATTTGGCTTCCATCCGCAACCAATACCGGGATCACAGATGGGTATATTTCCACAGCCAATGCAAACTGGCCAAATGGCATCATTTTATCCGCAGCAAATGTACGGCAACCAATATGCCAATTATGGTTACGCTCAACCTCATGGAGGTCCATATCTGGAGCAACAAATGAATGGCCTTTCTGTGACGAGTGGGAGAAATCCTTCCCACCAGGCTTCCATTTCATCGTATGTCCCACCCAACAAGCCTACTAAGCCAGAGGATAAGCTGTTCGGAGACCTTCTTGACATGGCAAAGTTAAAGTCCTCAAAAGCCTCTTCCGGCCGAGCCGGTACCTCATGAAACTTTTCCCGATTTACCAATCATGTTGTTAATTGCATGTCCATTTTGACAAATCTTCATTTTTTTTCCCCAGTTAATTTTCTATCTACCACAAAATTTACCTTCCCGGTCTGCCATGGTATGGTGTACATTCCTTGTGTAGATTAAAAAGGGCAGAAAATGGAAGACCTTCCTTAGCTACCAAAAATTGAGTCATCTTTGATGCATTGTTGCATCGGATATATAACATTAATGTCATTGCCCCTTTGGTTGAATTCTCACCTTGTAATAAACAGCTACTGTTTTCACTGAGCAGTTAGACATAAGTGGTTTATAATATCATCTCCTACCTGTAATTTCAATACCGAGCGAACTGGGATAATAAAGTTGTAGCTGTGATTGCTTATTGCTACCTATATTGAAATCATTAGATTCAAAATAGGTCGGAATGGGATGATCGACTGATTGTGGTCTGTATGATGCACATTCTGCCACTCTGCACACTTTTGTTGCACAACCTGTGTTTTGGATTCAGCTATCCCAATGATTAAAACCACGTGGGTCGGGAAGCTCAATTCCGATCTTCCCCCCCGAGACTGGGAAGAAACTGGGTCAATGAACGCTAGGCTGGTGTAAGTGTTTGTAAAGGTTTCTTCAAAATGTACAACGATAATTAGAATGTATTAAATGAATTTGAGACGATCAAGTAGTGTGTGTAAAGCAAGTTGATGGAGTTTCTAGTTATCGGCTTCCCGGGGATACAATAACTACGTGTCGTCTCGTTTTGCTATAAATATATGGCCTTGGAAGTTGGAACACGTCAACAAAGCTTTCCATCGTTTCGCCGAGCTCCCTCTCTCTCTCTCTGCGGTAACTCCCGACCTTGACAGACTTGTCTTTAATCCTTTTCTGATTGAACTTGTGATTATCTTCTTTTTCGATTTGATTCCTTCTCTCTCTCTCTCTCTCTCTCTCTCTCTCTACTTTTGTTTAATTTTTTATGTTTTTCAATTATGATTCGCTTGTGGGAATCTGATTCGGATGGACTTGGTTCGTAGCAATTTCTCGACCTGAGAAATTTCCGATCGTGTTTCTATATGGCTCTTTCGATTCTTTCTCCTGAACATTAAACATTTGAAGATTCATTTTCAGTTGTCTTCTGTCTTATTATGGATTTCGCTCTTTCTCCTTGAATACCTAGTTCCATTTCTTATTTCCTTTAATACTTTGTGTTTTTTTTAATTCTTTCACCAAATTCATGACTAAATAAATTTTCTTTATTTTCCACAGTGAGCGAAGAACCTCAATTGTGCTCTAAGAGCGATAATGCAGGTTTGTTGCACCGATGGCGAATGGTTCAATCTCTTTGTTAGATGTGGTTTCTGAAGATATTGCTTTTAGTTTTGGTGTGACCAAATATGCTACATGCGCATTGTTTTTCGACTTAATGATTCAAGTTTGTGGCTTAAATAATTTATTGTCTTACATTACAAACATGTGGTAGACATTGGGGAGGTCATTACTTTCACACTTTCTAATAATGCTGCTTACTAGCATGGGTCCCCATATTTTTTTGTGTTTCGGATCTCTTATGGATCTGACGGCTGAAATTATTAACCTTTTTTCTTGTTGGATATAAAATAGTGGATAATTTATACTATAATCTATTTCCACTTTAGTTATGCTTTCATAGGAGTCTCAGAAGCGAGGTGTTGGAGAAACTTGGAGATTTGAATGACAGTGGCAGTATAATGACTACTCATATAATTTTTGAGTCACTGAAATGTTAATAGGATGTGGTGTAGCTAGAGTCTCACTATTTGCGTGATTCAATGTTGTTTTTTTTTTAAATACATTGGATTCCATTATTATACAATTATAGTCATGATAAAAAATTTTCCCATTTCAATTTAAGATCGAATCACATTCTTCCTTCATAGTTTCCAGTTTGCATTTTTCATCGTGAAAAATTGGGTATATACGACCTTGATGGTCACAGAAGTTCGAATTAAACCTTATTTGGAAACTTTCGATCAGGCATCAAGGGCTAGGCTGTTCAAGGAATACAAGGAAGTGCAGAGAGAAAAGGCGGTTGATCCAGATATCCAACTAGTTTGTGATGATTCTAACATATTTAAATGGACTGCTCTTATTAAGGTATATCTGCTGTGCTGAAAATTCAAACCATTACTGCTTGGCTGACGGTTTCTTATTCCATATTCAGGGTCCATCAGAGACTCCATATGAAGGTGGGGTTTTCCAGCTAGCGTTTGCTGTTCCTGAGCAGTATCCTTTGCAACCTCCTCAAGTGCGATTTTTAACTAAAATTTTTCATCCAAATGTACACTTTAAGGTAATAATCCTACATTGAACCTGGATATTGACTATATATTTTTTGCTGATGTGGATAAAACTTCTAACACCTGTACAGACAGGTGAGATTTGCCTGGACATATTAAAGAATGCATGGAGTCCAGCTTGGACGCTCCAATCTGTATGTAGGGCAATAATTGCTTTGATGGCACATCCCGAAGCTGACAGTCCGTTGAACTGTGATTCTGGTAAGTTGGTGCTACTTTTAGAGTCTACTAGATGAAAGGGATCAATGTTAAATAATTAAAAAAATGGAATTTACTGGTGGATATGAGCTTTTTGAGTTCTCATCTTCCATGATGTTAAAGTTCTTAATGTGTTGATAAAGTTCAAAATTTTTTTACAAAAAAGTTTTTCACTTTTTCGCTAGCCACTGGGCATTACTTTACCCCTTCGCTCTCATCACAAATACGCTTCTGAGAAGACTTTGTTTTAGATTGTTTCTGTCATATGAGACTACATCTATGGCCTTTTTTTTTTCTCCTTCATGGCAAACTATAAGAAATGATTTTTTTTTCACTTGTTAGGGTTTGGTTGATTTGACATCCACACATTGATTCCATTAGTCTTTTCTGATTAAGTAGTCGTTTTTTCATGAGATATGATTAGTTAATTGTTTTCGCCGCCATTTCACAGGCAATCTTTTGCGCTCTGGTGATATTCGAGGCTATCAGTCGATGGCGAGGATGTATACTAGACTAGCGGCCATGCCCAAGAAAGGTTAAATGTATTTCTTTACTACAGCCCCCTTATTTATTGGATCATCTATTTAACATTTCACTTTCTACTAGGAATATAATTTGAAGTTGAAAAGTTGGGAAGAGGTTCATTAGCAAAATACTATATTTTATTGGCATGGCATATTTTGAGTACGAGTGAGTGAGATGTGTAAATAGGATACATATAATTCAGATAAATACATTTTACTCTGTTTTCGTACTTATATTAAAGATGGGTCACTTTCCTCTAACTGTGTGAAGGTTACATAGTTGGTTGATTCAAATCTAGTGTTTGTACAAGGTCTAAATAGCTAGAGTACTATATAGCAAAGCTATTAATTTACTGATGAATTTATTTATTTATTTTTTATTTTTTTTGGTTTTTTGATGGCACATCGTGCAAGTCTATTGAGTGAAGGAGGGAGAAAGCTGTATTGAGTTTTAAAGAAATTGTTGTTAGTTGAATAGACTCATGATAAATATCAAAATTTCATTAATCATGTGACAGATTTGATAAATTATTTTGACTAATTATTTGATACAATAATACTAAACAGTCCAATTTAAATTCATCCCCGGTGTTCACTGAAAATTTTATCTATAATGAAGTTTTTAAAAATTTATTCTTATAATGAGGATGGACGCCCCTTGTGGACAAGAGACATTCGTCGAGAGAGGGAGTGTGTCCATCTTTGTTGAGGAACGTTCATCTTTCAATCTGATAGGCATGACTTTTTGTCTGCCACAGCCCCTCCCATCATGGACATTTATCTTCATTGAAGGACGTTTGTCTCTTCATCCAACCTGCGTCCTTTCTTATGATGACCCTAAGGACTCTTCCTCGTGGATCAGCTTTGTACATTCTTTGTCATTGAAGGATGTCCATTGTTAAGTATTGGACGTGTCTGTTGATGGTATTTGACGTCAACGTATTTGGCCTTGACATTTTTTTTATAAGAAATGTGATTGAGATGTTTGCGTATTATTTTTCTATAGTTCAAAATTTTAGTTATCCAAAAAATTTATTAATTCAAAGTTCAGTATGTTTTGTTGAATTCCCTATTTTTATTTGAACCCTCCTAAATTTAATATTGTTGAATGATTCTTTCCTTAATTTTTATTATTAAATTCAAATGATTTTAATTCATTAAGTACTTCACGGGGCATGTAATGTGCATTGAAATAAAACTACATGACATTCTATATTCAATTTAATAGTAGAAATTAATAGAACCATTGAAAAAATATTGAAAATATGAGGAGTTAGATGAGGAAATTAACATTTCTAGGACTAAATTGAAACCCACTTTAAACTATAAAGACTAAAACTATTTTACCCAAAAAAAAGTAAACGCAAATATGGTAAGCTTCATTGCTATGGTTATAACGATTGTGGTAGATAGTGACTCACACAAAACTATAAAGATTAACACTACATTTCACTCCGAAAAAGGTCAAATTCGAATAAGGGAAGCTTCACATTTATTATGAAACCAAACAAATCTAGAAATTTGAAGTTGTTCAAGAAGTGGTTAGTCGTTCATGAGAGGAGAAAGGAGCCCCACATAAACAAGAGGTCACGTAATCAGATGAAAGCATTTTGAAATCGCGCAGTCTGCAAGCTACAGCTCGAAAGCATTATGGTTCACAATTTTGGCGTCGAATGACAAAGCCAAGTAACAACTTTCAACAAAAATGAGATTTTAAGAAGGGCTATAGTGAAGTTACTACTCAGGTATGTATCTGAATCTAGACTGAAAAAATACAAGGGAACTCACTTCCATTTTTCTTGTAATTCTTTCCGCTCAGAGAGAACCCATGTTATAAAAATGGCAGCAACCAGGGCGACCATGGTGAGGAGAAGCAGGGCATAGCTGAAATCGTCGGTGAGAGAATCGTATGTCCTCGAGGGGGCTATTTGAGTATAGAAAAGATCCACTCCATATGCAAACACAAGGGTCGTTGATTCTAGCTTGGCGGGTACCGTCACAATGTCTCTGAGACCTTCCACTTTGAGGGCATGCGTGACATAAGCCTGCAAAACACAAAATTTGGTTCCGTTGAATCAATCACTTAGAACTTATCATATCCTACAGACATCAAGGCAAGTACGAGGCTGCTTAAATGCTACCACAATTAACACGTTAAACCACTGCTTAAATGCCAATGAAGCAGCGAAAAATAACCAGAGGTGGCCATTAGAAGTGATTTTGAGGCAGATACAAGCATGGCAGCCAGAGGATAAGACGATAACATAAAATAAATGCGTTAGAAATGAAACAAAACCATAGCTGGTAAATATGGGATCCATAACGACTAACGATCTTAATTTTACAACCCATAACACAAATCTAAATCTACATTCTTCATGATTTTTAAGGACATCGTTTGTCAAAGAACAAATTATAATACTTAAATGTTGTTGCAATATTGAATTACATAAAAATACATGATAATCATTTTAAATTTTAAAAATCAAATCTCAACTAAAATCAAGTTCTAATTATGAAGAGAAGTGAATGAGATAAGATACATACAAAGAAAACAAATAAAATGCAGAGTGACAAAATAAAACAAAAAATTATGATTTCTTCGATAAAAGGAACAAATTATGAAATAATTAGAATCTAGACGATATATATATTAATCTATGGTGGATCATTGAAAATGCGGCAAAACTTTTAGTTATTATACATTAATAGAGAGCGTAGATTAATAAATGAATACTTTTAGATTTTTCAAAAACAACCATAAAGGGCCAAGGGGGTTTTTTTCCTAATAAAAGAAATGGGTGCCTGACTAATTTTGTAAATACTCCATGATAAATCACCTGCAACCTATAGTCTATTCACTTTCTCTCTGGAGCAGTAACCTACTTTAAAAGATGTTGACGAATCCCAGTCATCATCAGCATCAGCTGAACTAGGATACTTTAGTATCTTTGATATGACACGCTCATGAAAAATTACCAGATACAAACACCATTGAAGCAAAGATTTCAATGCAATAACACAGCCCATTTCGTTGAAGTGAAGTGAAGTGAAGTGAAAAACATGATTTTACCAACAGGAATGAAAAGGTAAAGGACATATAAGCAGAAATATACCATAATTATCAAAGTTGCACCTCACATTCAAATCAGGAATACTAAAAAAGGCAAGGAGATATGGCCTATTACTATGAGTCCATGATTAAATCCTGGATTGTGTTTGCTCACAACATTCAGATCCACCGACAAAATTCAGTTTCATTAACAAAAAACTACAAAGTAGAATAATAAAAATAAGATAATGGGTAGTAATTGTACCTGAGGAATGATAGGTAATGAGTCTGTAAGAGGAATAATGCCTTCTTCTTTTTCAGCTTGTGTGGGGTTGATTGATCGACGAGGGTCCAAGTAACGCTTATCAAGAGCCAAAACCTATCAAAATTCAATCCACACTCAAATGTAAGTAACAAATTTGGCTCTTTTCAGCAAACACTCTTCCAGCAACACACCTCCCAAAAATGAAATGGAAAGAAAGCAAATCTTGCAGAAAGAATCAGTATTAAACCTGATCACCAATTGTACCAATAAGAAGCTGCTTTGATGTTATACCCTTTGCCGTTGAAGTCACAGTTATTGCTTTCACAGAATGAGTAAAATAGTAAGATTGTGATCTTGTGACAACCTCCGGTCGAGAATATGAAGAAATAGGCGCAGTGAGATTATGCTTTCCGAGAATAAGCTTCAATATATCTTTATTATCCTGTTGAACACTTAGCAATTAGCATTTAACTCTATTATGGAAATTTAAGTAAACATACAATCTGTGATCATTTAAAAAAAAATTTACTTACTGCTCGAGACTGATCATAAATTTCTATGACAGACATTTCTTGTCGATGAGCTTTAAGGTTGAAGTAGTGATAGACAACCCAATTCTCGCTGAAAACCTATTGATATTTCCTTTATAAGTCAAACAAAAAAGTTGCATACTGAACTTTTTTTTTTAGAAAAAACACAGAAATCTTCTAATGTTTGAAACTCAAGTGACCCAATACATTGGTAACTTACAGCATGAACAGGACCCTGTGCACCATGATGGGTCATTCGGTGCAATATTCGCCCCGTAACTGTATCAATAAGATACACAACCAACCATGTCTCCTCTGGGGTTACAGTTCCAATTTCCCCACTGCCTTTTGGTGCAACAGTAGCCACAAAGAGTACGTTTTTTGATATATACTTGTACATCAAATCTTGGTCCGCCGCAACTTTTGCTTGAGTATGAACAACCTATGAGGTATGTAAAAATATCAATCATATTAATAACACATTCACATTTCACAACAGAAATAACATTGCAGTGGATTGAAGTTAATAACTTGCAAAAAAAGGGATGCGAATGATGATATAAACCCACAAAAAATAAAATTATGCACACGTGAGAAAAGATTGAACGGATACTAGATAAATGAAGAAAAAAAATATATTATCAGCTGTTAAAGTAAAACAAACAAAACCATAAACATATAAACGAAAGCAATAGAATTTAACTCAAAATAGATATCCAGAGACTTCAAACAATTTCAAAATAAAACCTCGTTGAGTTTTCTGGTAGCAGTGGCTATGATTTTCTCTGAATCTGATGGGAATATAACTGACCACAAATCCTTGGTGTCAAAGCACTGTCCATGCACTACACCAACACAACCGCTATTCAAAACATGCCCTTTAATAGTGCCACTATCAACGTCAACAGAATACCAGTATATGTTTGAAAACTCTGGTTGTAATATACTAACTGCTTCAGCAGTTTGTGGGTATAAGTGTGCATGTCCGTCGATATCTATTAAAATGTGAAGACGCTGCTCTGATGGATCAGTAAACGGCAAAGGAATTACTTGTACAACAGAGTGTGCAGGGCCTAATGAACTAATCTCTTTTCCGGTATACGTGTCTACAAAAGAAAGAACAGCCAGTGCGTCCAAACCAGGTCCACACCTCCCAACTACAAGAACAGATGGATTTTCATCCATTGCGTAATGATGTGGAACTCGCCACTGATAAATATTAAGCCCTCTGGGTGAGTCACATTTATCTGATTTACGTAGAGAATTTAATAGCAGAGACCAGACCACCCGCCCATCCCCAGTGTGCAAAGCATAAATCTTTCCAACTTTAGTCAATACAATCAGCAACTTCCGAAAACCATTATGATCTCGAGTCATTTTGCTCTTGCCAGAACTTTTCAATCTCATTCCCTGTATAGCAGCAACATCGTCAGGGCTTGCAAGCATTAAAGTTTCCTTAAGCTTCAACAGGTGTCCCTTTCAACAGCAAAACATGTCAAGCACACATTGTCAGTAGAAATTATTCAAAGAAACAAATATTCAGGAATTGCGTATTAAGGTTAAATCCGATAAAAAAGACTAATACAAAAAAGGTGAAATGAGAATAGATGATTTTAACCATAACTTTCCCTAACTAAATACCTATTCTTTTAACTTGATATAATGTCCAGCCCACTTAAAATATTAACTCTCTCACCTTTAGCCATTCAAAGAGATTCTGCTCTACTTTTGCCACAGATACACCTTCCTTTTCAACTGGTAGTTCAGATGTTGCTACATCAATGATTGAGGCAAGGCCATCCTCTCTACTCCAGACAATTTCACCTTGTTGTATCAACAAAAGTGAATGATCTTCCATGACAAGCAACGCCCTAAACCCATTAGATCTATCCATTTTGATATAATTATTCAGAAAAACGCTGAGCACACGTCCCCTTTGGTGGTCAATCACAATGCTTTCTTTAAGAAGATCGCTATGCCAATCGTTACAAAGCTTTACATGGAGATGAATAGTACTGCCTTCATGGTGAACTACTGCAGCAGCATGCCGGTCCTCTGAAAGTGCGAGAGAATCACTGAAAACTGCTAAAGTATTGATCTTCTCCACAACCTCCAACTTTCCTTCTATTGTCACTCGAACTAATATCATAAAAGAATTTACTTTTATAGCAAAAATCCCTGGAAATTTTGTGGGTAATATCTCTCCTAACCCAGAATACTTGTCATCAAAATCCGAAACAGATGTCTGTTGGACACTAATTTCTGCATCCCTAATGCTTACAGTCACAATATGTAATCTAGATGCATCTAAAGCCACAAGTACTTCATCTGAAACTGCTACTACTTTTCCAGAGAAGTCAGCTGTAAAGGCTGCATTTTTTTGCTTCAGCAACTCTCCATTCTTTGCATTTATTTGATACACATGTACTTGAGAAAAGCCAACTCCAACAGCGTATATATAAGCACTGTCAACAGGCTGAATAACTTGTTGAACCTCAACACTGAGTCAAGTTGAACATAAAAAATCAGAGGCACGGTGACACTGAAATAAAAGAAAAGTAGATTTTCATAAAACTCAGTAACTTATGTAGTACCTTTCATCTATAAAATCCATCTTCCAAAGAACCTCACCACTTAAGGTTGAAACAGAATGCAAACATCCTTTACCAAGAACAAGAATCGTGTTGTCCTTATTGACTTTTAAATATGTCTGCACATTATGACCTTCTATTACCATTGAATGAATAGGAAAAAAAAACTTAAGAAGTCCTAACATACGATGAAAAATCTTATCCCACACATGACAAAAGCTTTAATGCCATGCTTTGTTTTTTTAAATAGAAGTTAAATAATCACACAAGATACAATAATTAAAAAACAAAATCAGCGCAAAATTGAGAAAATATTATCAATATAGTATTTTAAAAAGCTTTCAAGGATCAGGACTCTACCAGAGAAGTAATACCAGGACAAAGCTGAATGAAAAACTTTTTATAGCTTTAAACAAGGATATGGTGTGAGCAATTTCCGTTCCAGATAAAGGAGAGCCATGTGAATAGATGAGATGTCAACTTTAAGTTTCTTCGATAAACTATTTTATTGCTTTAAACAAAGATAGGAGTGTTAGTGAGTTCCATTCGAGAGAGAGAGAGAGTTCCGTGAATACATGAGATGTTAACTTTGAGTTTCTTTCACTTAAAGATACTTCTTTGATAAACTACATTTATTGTTCATTTTGAAATCTCATAAACTTATCCACTTACAGGCAATGCTAACAATGACTTCGCCGCATTTGAGGCCATAAGAAAAGATTCCCACACCATCTGTCCATCGGGAAGGTTCCATGCTCTTAGAATACTCCCCTCAGATGAAAGGGTAATGATATCTGATTACAATAAACGAAGCAACTAAATAAACGATACTGGTAAACAGTTGCAAAAGCACAATCTAAAAGTTGTATAACAACGTTAAACAGCAACCATAGATGATATTGGATGACATTAGCTGACAATGGAGTGAAATGATGGAAAATCTACATTTACCACTGTAAGGCAGATAACATTAATTACATGCTTTGCAAAGTTCATGATTCAATGAACCAAAAAACTATGCATGCAATCAGATATCAAATTCTTCAATACTAAATTTGTGAATGTAGAAAACATGCAAATGTTTAGATATTTATATTTGACTAAATTTCTTTAATTGCATTGGAAAGAATATAGAAACATATAAAGGACTAAGCTTAACGATTCATGAAATCTATTAATGATGGCACAGTTCGTCACAGATAATCAAATGTCATTCCAACTGCATTTATAACTGAGATAATTAAATCTTCAAAACCCTTACAATCAATAAAGGATAGAAGACGTAACACGCATATTAGTACACCTAAGGAGTAATAATGTTTAAATCCAACTCATGATATTATATATCCAATCCTACTTTGAATTTATTGAGAAATGACGGAGATGAAAAAAAAAAGTATTCAGATTCATGACTCAATGGAATTACTGGAAACAATTAATAATCCTACTCTACATAATGGCACTTTCTTCCCATGCAACGAGGAAACAGCTAATGAACTATTCATAGACCAAGACATGATACTCTAATCAATTTATTACACTGATAATCCTCTGAAAAAATCAGTGAATCTGAAAGAGTTAAGTAAAATAGTCAAACAAAACTCAAAATAGTACGAGGATGGAAGAAACATTTATGAGAGAAGTTATTATTACATTTTCCCAAAGCAACCTCAATCCTGTCAATTTCATCACTTGCTCCAAGAACGTGTCTCCAAACTGCAGAAGCAGAAACCCACGAAAAGAAATCTTAGTGGTTTGAGTGTCCCCAAATTCATCATTTACTGGTTAGAAAATTATAAGAATAACAACATTTTTCTGCCCCAGGCTTCACAACTAGATTACTAATCTCAACTAGATAACTAATCTGCACAATGAGATTTCTACTCCGTAAATTACACAAATACGTTACTCCGTTAAATTCGAAGTCAATTTCTTTAGCTATAAATATCAAAGTCCCAGTTTTAGGAGAAAAACATAAATTGATAAAGTTTTGGTCAAAACTAAATGCGCTTACATATCTCGCCATGTCGAAGATCAAGAGATGCAATAACATTCTCTTCTGTGGACACAATAACACGTTTCCGTCCACTCTTTTGAGTAAGGAACACTGCCTCTTTCACTTTTCCAATGAACTGCCGGTGCCTACAGTGAAACTTATTTGAATAATTGAACGAGACGAGAGCACAAACATGATGGTCATCTTATGAACAAAACAAGAAATCGAAATTAATAAATGAGGTAAACGGTATTGAAACTGGGGGCATTCCGTAAACCACGTAACAAATAAAACTGAATGAAACTATAAACATAAATGCAGAGACTGAAGGACAATCGTTCAGATTCAAATTCTGGAAAAAGAAAAAGAAGCAAGAAACTATACTACGAAGGTTCAGCAACTCCAAATCAGAAACAGAATCACTTTGCTCCCAAAATTAGAGAAACCGAAAAGAAAAGAAAAGGCACGTTTGAAGCAAGTAAAGGTTTCACGGCATTAAAATTCAATCTACAATATAAAATTTAAGAATTAGCCCAATCGATTCCCCCCACGGGAGAACAGCTATACAGAAAACAAGTGAAACGAACCAATCCATGAGACCGACTTGATCTTCGTAAATCGAGAATCCATGGTCAGACAATAAAAGCAACACAAACAGGAGTAGATAAACCCTAATCGCCATTGCCACCGCCACTCTATATATCTCCCTCTAGTTTCAACTGGAGTGAGGATCCGAAGCAGATCGGAGATGCCAAGGTCTTTGTCGTGTATAAAACCATAGTGATTTGCGAGCTAAAGGCGTACACGCAGTTTTTCACTTTACAAATGAAGAAAATCATAGTTACTACTTTTTCCCCATAGAATATCTAAATCACAGTTTTGCCCCACACTTATAAGTAATCACAACATGATTCAACTTAGACATTATAAATATAAGGGCATTAGGGCAATTAATAAACAAAAACATTAAACTAACCTATGGGATGGGTGACACGGCAAACATTAAACAATTTTAGCTAATAAAAAAAATACAGAATTATGTAAAATGAAATATTGTTACAAATTAAAATGAGTCAATGTAACGTCCCCCGGTGCTCCGGGTATAATATTGTTCGTTTTGGTCCGAAACCCTCATGAGTTTGTTCTTAGGGTTAGTCAAAAACACGTTGTACTAGGTAGGGAGGAGAATCATGCTTATAAACCATGCATTTTCTAATCTCTCAAGTGATGTGGGATTCTGCACACTAACTAATATAGGTTGGACTCACACATGGGCATTTCTTGCCCTTCACAAGGCGGGCTGCCACAATCAAATATTGTTGTCACGTTTTTCGTTACAAATTAAAATTTTTTCGGCAGGGTAGAATGTATTAGAAAACAGTGAGAGTTAAGGTTTAGAGTTCGCTCGAAAATCACTTGGACTAGAGTGCTCTATCGAGGGCGGAATGTAAAATTATATATTAAGGTTAAAGAAACTCAATTGTCACACATATTTTTTTCAGAGAAAAACACGTTTTTTGCTAAAAAAATACTACCATTTCGCAATTTAAAACAAGTATCCACTATAGAAATTATCCTTTCCGCAGTGGATACTGTGAAAAATAAGTCATTGACTACAACTACTTCATGTATGTGTTCGTTGCGAAAAGACGACCTATCTACTGCAGAAAAAATTTTTAATTTTTAATGGAATACGTGATAACAATGTTTTTCTCGTTCATATATCATATTTCAGTGTTTTATTTGTTAGCAAAAATTATTTAGTGTTTACCTTTTTACTGATATCATAGTTTAGTGTTTTTTTTGTTGATTACCATAAATATAATTAACGTAAATATTTTAATAAAAATGATAATAATTTGACCTTATCATCGATGTGTCACTAATTTAATTTATAAATATATAATCTATGAATGCTTAACTTAGTGGAAGGTTAATTAAGAAAGCACTTGGTAAGATCGATGTGACGTTATCGATTCCTAGGGAGGTTTGTTTCTGCAAACCGACACGTCGACCTGAAAGTAAGGAGATTCAGGCAGGTATTTCGTTCGTTTCCTCTGCTACAGTAGCCAGTCGTTGATTCTGTCAACTGCAGCTTCCATTGAAAGCCTTGACAAGAAGCATGATACCTCTTTCGATGATAATACAGATGGCCCGCATCATTGTTAAATTTGAATCGAAATAAAAATAGAGAATACGCACTGCTGATAGTGACGGCCATAGGCAGTCAAACCCTCCTCGATGGATTCTCCGCCTTGTCGCTTGTGTTCGAGATTTTTCGGGTAATTTTGATTCAGGAAAAGTATTTATCAATAATCACGATATGTCCCAGCAGCTCGATGTTTATTGGGTGTTTTTGTTTTGAATTGTACTGAACGTCTTTCATCCATGATAGTAGTTTGGGGGATGATTTTGATCCCAGAAAGAGTAAGAAAAACCTTTCTTCTGGGTTGAAAGTTTGGTGCATCCTGACGGAAGGAAAGTTTGGCGACCTTTCGAAATTATTTCTAAATGAACCTGCGTTCATTGTCACGACGATCTGATGGCAAACTGATTTGGACATATTATTATTAAACAAAGAGGGTTTTTTTTTTATATTTCTCGTCTTTTGTTATAGTCTCGCTTTTTAGCCAATGGACATTCCTAGAAGACGAAGACACAAACTAGCAGAGCAGAGAGACGAAGTAGCAGAAGCGAAGACAACGGAAAAATGGAGGGTTACGAGGACGAAAGGAAGATGCTCAAGGAAAACCTTCTGGAAGCCCAAAATTATCAAAAGGATGAAGATTTCCTCGAGGTTTCACACCGTAAGGGTGGTGTTCGGACCTTGCCTTTCATCATAGGTAAACCCTTTTCTTCTTCTTCTTCTTCTTCTTCATGACTGTACACTAAAGCACAAATTTCATGCATACTTAATTTCCTTTTGTGAGTATATTTGTGTTTATTTAGCCTTTTCTGTCTGTGGGTTGATAGCAAATGAGGCATTTGAGAAGGTATCTAGCTTTGGGCTGACTCCAAATATGATTCTGTATTTGACGAGAGATTATGGAATGGAAATGGCTACTGGAACCAACTTACTGTTCCTTTGGTCGGCTGCCTCCAATTTTATGCCTGTTGTGGGAGCTGTTCTTTCGGATTCTATCTTCGGTCGGTTTTTGACGATTGGGTTCGGCTCCATTTCTAGCCTTCTGGTATGCTGTCTTGGTATTCTTCATGGTCTAATCTGTATTTAGCCTGGAAATAAAGGGAGGGAGAGGTAGAAAAAGACAGAAAAAGTTCATAGTTTGTTTAGTCACTGCTTCATTATGTCAAACCAACCAATCTAGTAAACCTGCCTCGAATTCAGATGAAACAGATGATGTAAAATGCAATCAAGCATAAAAGACTTCATCTGAAACTCAAATTATTCATCTCTTTCAATTGACATGGTTTTTATCATACAGGGAATGATTATTCTTTGGCTGACAGCCATGATACCACAAGCTAGACCACATCCCTGTCATGAATCTTCATACATCTGCGGATCTCCGACAACTCCCCAGCTGATGATTTTATGCTCTTCATTCTTGCTAATCTCCATTGGAGCCGGAGGTGTAAGGTCAGCTTCACTGGCTTTCGGTGCAGATCAATTGGACAGAAGAGATGGCCATGTAAAAAAGAGAGCACTGGAAAGTTTCTTCAGCTTGTACTATGTTTCTTCCACTGTTTCAGTCCTCGTTGCTTTCACCTGCATTGTATACATACAAGATCATTGGGGATGGAAATTGGGATTCGGAATTCCTGTCATTCTAATGTTCTTATCGAATTCTTCTTTTTTTTCGGCATCTCCCTTTTACGTCAAGTTGAAGGCAAACAGCAGTCTATTGACGACATTCGGTCGAGTAGTCGTAGTGGCTTATAAAAACAGACATTTGCAGTTACCATCAGAGAATGCTGATGCATTGTACAATTGCAATGTTGGGTCAGACCTCTCCATGCCAAGTAAGAAATTCAGGTACTACAAGCAGCAAGTCTTTTGCAGTAAGAGTTGCAGAAACTCCATTGATTGCCAATCTCTATCATTCTCTTCATTTGCAATCTTATTATTATGTTTGACAGGTTTTTGAACAAGGCTTGCATCAACTTGGAATCTCCGGCCATTTTGGAACTCAATAAGAGCATCTTAATAGACCGACTGCCTCGGATTGTTTGCACAGTGGAACAAGTGGAAGAGTTAAAAGCACTGATCAAGGTGGTTCCGATATGGTCAACTGGGATCGTGATGTCTGTAAATGTCAACCAAAGCTCTTTTTCCTTAATCCAGGTTAGCTTTTCTCATCCCTGCATAGTTTTGGCTGAAGTTCCAATCTTGAATTTTCACTTGAAGAAACAAAATTTGTGGTAAAAATAGAGAAATTCTGCACATTAGAAAGAAGATTCATAAAGGAGAAGCTCTTTCTTTATAATTCGAAGAGACCATTTAAAATGAGCAAGTCCTAAATTGGCATCGAATTTGTTCGGGACTTCGACCCGTTTCTCTTGCAGGTAAACTCCATGGACAGGCACATAACTTCAAACTTCGAAATCCCAGGCGGCTCTTTTCCGATGTTCATCATTCTCAGCGTAGTAATTTGGATATTTCTTTACAGTTACATAATCCTACCCTTAGCAACAAAAATCAGAGGAACCCAAGCATATATCGGCACGAAAAAGCGGATGGGGATCGGCCTTTTAGTATCCTGTCTGAGCATGGTTTTTTCAGCAATCACAGAGATGGTTCGACGAAAAACTGCAATCCAACAAGGTTTCTCCGACAACCCACTAGCCATCGTCAGCATGTCAGCAATGTGGTTAATACCTTCCTACTGTCTCAACGGCATAGCCGAGGCTTTCAATGCTATCGCTCAAAACGAGTTCTACTACTCAGAATTGCCAAAGAGCATGTCGAGTATTGCCACCGCGTTGTTCGCAGTCGGAATGTCCGCCGGAAATGTCCTAGCTAGCCTGATTCTTAGCATTGTGGATAAAGCTAGTAAGATTGGAGGGGAGGAGAGCTGGGTTTCTAGTAACATCAATAAGGGTCATTATGATTACTATTTTTGGGTTCTTGCTTGTCTGAGTGTTGCTAATTTTGGCTACTTCGTTGTCTGTTGTAGGGCTTATGGCCCTTCTGCAGAGCAAGGGGGCAAGGACAGGGATAAGGACAGGGATAAGGAAGAATGCTCTGCTTCGTTGTATTTGGATGATTTAAGTTAACAAATATGACAGAGAAGGTCTATTTTTCTACCTTGCTTCAAAACCATAGCTTTAATTATATACATTCATGCTCGAGTGAAACTAGAGCAAATTATTGAAGTTGATTCTTGTTAGAGGTCGAACGATAACCGGAAAAAGAAAATATCATGTGAGACAATAGATTTATGTGAAAACATCCTTACAGGAAAAAAAATCATGGTAAAGAAATAACCTACTATGAAGATCAAAATATAACTGCGAGTTTTGTGACTCTAGCTTACATCAATTTATAGAGAAAATAAAATTCTAAATGAGATCTACAATATGGGCTCATTGGCTCGGCCCAATAAAATTTGAGTCACACTAAAATCTAATCATAAGAATTGAACGAGAAATCGAGAGAAATCGAAAAAATGAGGAGACTAGAAGGACATCAATATTTCCACGGCTACATATTATTTAAATAATACTTATTTTTTTGCAGTAAAAAATAATAAAATATAATCAATTCTAAAAGTAAAATTGATTTGATAATGACAAATTTAATAATTGATTACACGACAAAATTGTCTGTTTATTTTATTATTTCTAATTTAAAAAATATATTGTTTTAATTATTTTTTATTTATTGTAAATAAATTAGGAAATAAATAGAATTTAATATTTTGAAGATTATGTCGTTGTGACGTTTCATCCTCAATCTCATCCTTCCCCGTTTAGGCGGAAAACAAACGGAGCGATCTGCCTCTCCATATTCTCTTCTTAATGGCTTCTTCTCCTTCCATTGCCATGAAAGTTGTCTGTTTATGTGAACAGTCTTAAAGCGATAGATGTTCTCCATTTTTTATGTGAAAGGAAAGAAAAGTTGACTAACCTGAAACTATGGAGTTTCTGGCCAGATCATGGAATGTATCTACAATGGAGGTCTCCAAAGCTCTGTCCACTTCAAATAACTCTTCTAACAGTATTGGGTATTTTTATTTTCGCTTTGTACAGAGCGTCTCTCAGCCATTGCAGTCGTCTGGAGGAAGAAGTTGAACCCAGAAAGAGGAGGAAGAAGAATCTCTTGGAGGAGAGTTACCGGTTACGTCAGTCGAGATGAGAAAATAACATTATTTTAATAAAAGCATCTTCACCTTTATGGTCCACGACAAGTGAAAAGTGTAACTCAATGAATTCTTAATATTTAGCCCACACACACTGGCAGAAGCGCAGAGACAAACTAGCAGAGTCGAGGAGAAGGCCATTAAAAAGAAGGGTAGAGGAAATGGAGGATGGTGTGGACGAAGTGAAGATGCTCAAAGAAACACTTCTGAAAGCTGAAAAATATCGAAAGGGTGAAGATGTCCATGAGGTTTCAAATCATAACAGCGGTGTTCGGACGTTGCCTTTCATTATAGGTAAATAATTTGCTGTAATGAAAAGAAAACTTCGTCGTCTATTTCTGAAGAGTTTTGTGTAGAAACAACGAAGATTTATAGCAGTAGTTGTCAAAAATAGTTTTTCATTTACTAGATCGGGAAACCACATTTGAAGAATTTTAAGTTTTTGCATCGTAACTTTTGGTTTTTTTTGGAGAATCACAACGCAATGCATGCAGATCTGGAGGCCGTTCTCCGATCGGGTATGCTTTTATGACCAAGAACTCTAGATTGTATTTTTTACAGTAGACCGCCGTAAAACCATGCTCAGAAACCTGTGGAGCGTGATTCTGTCTTTGACATTCTGCATATTTTGTCGAATTCTTGGTTTGCATTTTTGTTCTTAATGGTCCGATTTTTCATAAAGTTCACGTCTTGTCGTTCGAACGACAACTATAGACAGAACGAATTCGTTCGAGCTTTGCAGTGTAAAAGAAAGTTAACACGGAATTTATTCCGTCGATGGAAAGTCGATGTAACTGACCATGGTGTTGAAAAGTAAACCTACCATTGGGGTTCCGTTTTCGAGTGATGGGTCATCCGATGAGTTGGATCATACTTTTGATAAAAAGGTGGTTTTATGTAATGTGCTTCGAATGGGCTTGGGATATGATTGGTTAAGACCGTAGCTCTCTCGAGGAAGAAGATGAAGCGCGAGCGATTCGGGTTCGGTGAACAACATGGGTCTCTGCTATCCATCTTCCTACCAGGCACCATTGTTTTTTTTTTTTTTTTTTCATTGGAAATCTTTAGTTATAGAGTAAGGTTTTAGAGTTTTAAAGTTCAAAATGACAAAGACTTCTAGAATTTATGGTTAATAGAGAGGAGGAGATGACAACCACATTCCGTTCGAGATTTTTCCGGGATTAGTCAGTGATTCGGATGAAACTCGTCTGAAAAGGGGTTGATGGGTTTTCGGCATTGATGGCTAGGATGAGACTAACATGGGCAGTGTCTGTAATGAATTCCGGTGGGTATGAGACGGACTGTGTTCCCAATGACTACCGTGAATTCATTTCTAACGCGTTTAAGTTTCTGAGTAGTGATTCTTGCCCGGAGCTGTGAGGGGTGGAAAGTGGCGCCTCTTTAAACGGAGAATGATTCCTTAGATGCGCAGAAACTGTTCGATGAAATGATCGAGAGAGAAAATTGGATGTTACTGAACCAATGAAAGATCTGCTCTTTAGCGTTGATTTGTGGCAGGGATTGAAGGGTTGTGGCAAGTGATAGAGGGGGTATCAACTATCATGGATCTGGGCAAGTATTTTAATGAATTAACAGAGTTAGAGATCAGGTTAGGACAGCGATGACAACATCCCAGGTCAGCATCTCGTGACTCTTGTCTCTTATCTTAATTCTCTGCAACTCTTTTGGCTTGTTGGAAATGGCCAGTGGGTGTTACCCTTATCAGTAAAAAAACCAAATACTTCATTTGAAACAATTAAATTAAAACCATAAATCCTAAAACATGATAATTGGCTCTTTGTCGGCAAAACATCTGCCGTATTTGTTAAGAACTCGAGATTGTTTCTTGCACAGTGGGCCGCCGAAAGACCAAGCTGCAAATGTGGAGCACAATTCCGTCTTTTGGAAACCGCTTTTGCTTGCTTCTTGATTTAATCACGTGCATTACCATTAATCCCTATTTTACAGTTGTGCTTTCATTGTTTAGTGCAACGAAATATTTGTGTCTTTATCGTTTTGTGTTTATGGACTGATAGCAAATGAGGCATTTGAGAGGGTAGCAAGCTGTGGACTGACTTCAAACATGATTCTGTATTTGACGAGAGGTTATGGAATGAAAGTGGCCACTGGAACCAACATCCTGTTCCTTTGGTCGGCTGCCACCAATTTTATGCCTGTTGTGGGAGCTGTTCTTTCGGACTCTTTCTTTGGTCGGTTTTGGACAATTGGGATCGGCTCCATTTCTAGCCTGCTGGTATGTTCTGTGATTTTTCATTGTCTAATCCGTTCTTAGCCTGGGAAGAGAGAGATGAACCTCTCCTTCCCACCCACCAGAGCTTTATTAAGGGAAAAACACGAGAATGTTGAGAATGATGAACTACTTGGCACATTTTTGCTACTCAGCATCAAACATTTGCATTTTGAAACTTCAAATATTTACCTCTTTCGATTGACATACGTTTCTCGTCATACAGGGAATGATTATTCTTTGGTTGACAGCCATGATTCCACAAGCTAGACCACCACCTTGTAACGACCCTTCGTTTACTTGCAGATCTCCGACAATTTCCCAGCTGATAACCTTATGTTTTTCATTAATTCTAATGTCCATTGGAACCGGCGGAGTGAGGTCAGTTTCAGTGGCCTTTGGTGCAGATCAATTGGACAGAAGAGACAGCCATAGAAACAAGAGAGCCTTGGAAAATTTCTTCAGCTTCTACTATGTTGCCGGCACTGTTTCAGTCGTCATTGCTCTCACTTGTATTGTATACATCCAAGATCAGTTGGGATGGAAACTGGGTTTTGGAATTCCTGTCGTTCTAATGTTCTTATCGACTTTTTCATTTTTCTTGGCGTCTCCTTTTTACGTCAAGTTAAAGGCAAACAGCAGTTTATTGTCGACATTTGCTCGAGTATTCGTAGTCTATTATAAAAACAGACATTTGCAGTTACCATCAGAGGATGCTGATGAATTGTGCAACTACAATTTCGGGTCATCCCTATCCATGCCGAGTAAGAAATTCAGGTACTAAAAGCAGTGATTTTGTGCATGAATATGATGGGAATGTTCCAGAAATTCCCATTAATCGTCTTTGCAAACCTATTGTTATGTTCAACAGGTATTTGAACAAGGCTTGCCTTAACTTGAAATCTCCAGCCATTTTGGAGCTAAATAAACCAGCCTTATCAGACCAACTGCCTCGGATTTTTTGTACGGTGGAACAAGTAGAAGAGTTGAAAGCACTGATCAAGGTCGTTCCGATATGGTCTGCCGGAATCATGATGTCTGTAATTATTGGCCAAAACTCTTTTTCCCTAATCCAGGCATGCTTTTCCGTCGATACAACTTAAATATATTTCTTCTTTTCTCCCGTTTTGCATAGTTTTGGCAGAATTTGTCTTAAAGCTCTCGATTTGTTTGTCCTGCAGGCAAACTCCATGGACAGGCACATAACTTCAAACTTCGAAATCCCAGCTGCCTCTTTTGCAATAACCACCAATCTCAGCTTAGTAGTATCCCTACTTCTGTATAATTGCTTAATCATACCCTTAGCGACAAAAATTCGAGGAAGACAAGCTTATCTCAGCACAAAGCAGAGGATGAGGATCGGCCTTTTAGTATCCTGTCTGAGCGTTATTTTTTCAGCATTAATAGAGACGGTTCGACGAAAATCTGCGATCCAACAAGGTTTCTCCGACAACCCACAAGCCATCGTCAGCATGTCAGCAATATGGTTAATACTTCCCTACTGTCTCAACGGAATAGCCGAGGCTTTCAATGTTGTCGCTCAAAACGAGTTCTACTACTCGGAATTGCCAAAGAGCATGTCGAGTATTGCCACCTCGTTGTTTGCAGTCGGAATGTCTGCCGGAAATGTCCTAGCTAGCCTCATACTTAGCATTGTGGATAAGGCTAGTAAGATTGGAGGGGAGGAGAGTTGGGTTTCTAGTAATATCAATAAGGGTCATTATGATTACTATTTTTGGGTTCTTGCTTGTCTGAGTGTTGCTAATTTTGGCTACTTTGTTCTCTGTTGTAGGGCTTATGGCCCTGCTGCCTGTCAGGGGATTGAGAAGAAGGGTAATGAACAATGCTTAGCATGACAGTTTTTTGCAATTATAAATATCCTTTCGTTCTTTATCAGACCCAAGCTTCAGATTTCAATATATGGGAAACTTCATTGGAACTGATGTTAAACGATGATTGTTCTAAAGATTCAAGCTTCTGATTATTTTCCTTGCGAAGGAATCATCGGGCATTGCCGGGAAAAATCTCAGATCATCGGAAAATCTAATCTAGGATAGCCGGGGCAATTGCATCCGCATCTTCTCCAGTTGCTTCTCATTGTATGAAGTTGCAGATGATCAGGGAACAGACCGTGGCCATATCTCGAAGGTCGTCCACTGTGTAATCATTGGGAAGAGTAATTGAGATACCATGGCCGCCACCGCCAGCGCCGGCGCTTCTCCGTTCCAACCCGATTCTTATTTTCAAAGAATAAAAAACACTCCAACGATAAAAAGAACGCCATTAGTTCGGAACTCCATTAAAAAACTCAGCAATGGAGAAGACAAAGTTCTTCGGCGCATGAGAGAATACCATTTTGAGGAAAAGTAGTCTTGCTATTTATGTAGTAGAAATTATAATTATTATTTAAAAAACAATTACAATAAAAATAAGTACAGTTGATTCTGTAGTACTAATTTCAATAAATCTACTGAAAACGGTGGCCTTGTACCTTCTTCTCCACCCAAGAAGGAGACAACACAGGGCTCATCTCGTAGTCCACCATTTTCATCTTCATCTTCTTCTGATGATCTGAATTATAATTTCCACAGCTTTTCTCTCCATTTTCTGCCATAATCTTCACCCTCCATACCTTAAAGCTCTGGTCCAAACTCCCACTATAAACCAAAATCCGCATTCCCACCTTCTCCATTTCCAAGCATGCAGCCAAGCATTTTACAGGCCCTCTATGGCCGTCCATCACAGCCAAACACTCATGGCAATGGCTTCCTTCTTCTCTCCGCCATATCCTTATTGTTGTGTCCTCCGACCCACTGAAAACCAGCTTCTCTATGGCTTCTAAGCAAAGTACTGAAAAATGATGACCTTGTAAGAAACCTCCATGGTTGAACCTGTAAGTAAGTTTCTCTTTCTCCCAGAAATTTATTGTTCCGTCTGAAGACCCTGCGTAAAGGAAAACGGAGTTGAAATAGGAGCTTAAAGCTATGGCGTTTACAGGTGAAGGCTGGAATTTCAGAGTCACGGTGAGAGTGTGGGAGTTTTCTTTGTAAACCCTGCGCCAGATTTTCACTGATCCATCAGATGAACAAGTGAAGACGCACCCATCTTCCTGATTCACTAGAACTTCATTAATATAATCATCGTGAGCTCGAAAGGAGTCTACACATTTCCTGTCTGAAATCCGCCATGCTTTCACTGTACTGTCGTGCGAGGCGGTGTAAAGAAGCTCTTCTGAATGGTAATACGCCAAGCAAGAAATGAGCTGAGAATGGGCTTTTGAGCTGGTACAAGAAAGAAGAGAGCTTTTTCTTGGAAGAGAAGAAATCTTTCTGGATCGAAAAATTTCTGAAGCAGTGAAACTCCATATCCGAATTCTGTTATCTTTGTGAGAAGTGAAGAGCATGTTTCCGTATGCTTCCATGGCTTTCACTTTAGCCGACCCAGCTTTCACATGACCTCTCTCCATGCAGTCTGGTTTTCTCCATGCCCGAATTCTGCTGCTTTGATCTGAGCCAGTGAAAACGACGCCATCTGAAATGGCGATGGACTGTATATTTCCTTCGTGGCGATGAAGCGAGGCAATGCAGTGGTAGAGAAGAGAAGGAGATGGAGTTTGCATGCGGGAAAGAGTCCATGGAGATTCTGGGCTACGAGGTGGGGTGGACGCCATTGAAGAGGTACTGAACTGAAGTTCATGAAGACGACGATGACGACGATCATGTTCTTGATGAGTGATTTCTTGACCCAAATGAGCCAATGAACGACGGCCGTTTGAATGAGCTCTACTCTTCTTTTTCCGATCTTCTTCCATGGAGCTGGAGAGAGTTCTGTTCCTCCCCTCGTTGAACTCCATGAACAAAACTTCATGATTTTTCTTGTGCCTTTTTAGAGTTAAAAAGAAAGAATATAGATTGGGTATTAATGAGGATAGATGTGGTCTCTCTTCGTCATTAAATTTGGACTTCGAAATATAAATTGCAGTAATCAATGGCCGAATATGATAAAATTTAGAAAAACATGGTAGTGCCTATTCCAGAAATGGCACTGTTCAACGACATAATTTCATATCTACTTACAGATAGAGTGGGGCTCGTCTTCTTAACTTTCTATCTCTGTGCGTTAATATTTCCTTTTATTTCTCCTGAATTTTCCCAAAAAATCTGCAGATGTACCTTTCCGACAAGAGAACAATGAAGCTGGTGATGGCGAGGCAGTGTAATCTGTGCCACTGGTTTACTCCGATCACCGGCCATGAAAACAGAGCACGGGCATGTTTGATCTACAATTCTTTTGATTTTATGTCATTAAATTTGATAACTAAGTTAATTCATTCGTGATAAATAAAGGGACCGACATGTTTCCTCAAATATGTTATAGCACAATCTACGCGAATGAAACTATCTGAAAAACGACTTTATTAAAGCACGGTTTGGATCAATTCGATCAGAACAGAGCACAGTTCGACCAAAACAGAGCATTGACTGAAACCCAGAGCGAAGAATGAGTCCTCAGCGAAAAGACATTCGGTGAAGAGCATTCCCTCGGTGCACTGAGTCTGGTTTGGTTGTCCTTCATGAAGACCCACTTTTATTGCGTGTTAAATTTGCCTTTAATGAAGACCCGTCCTCAAATTAATGAGCGAAAAGAACATATTAACTCGTACTCATTTCATCCATAAAAAGGGTAGATCGTAAAACTGCAAGTTGCAGTTCACTCTGCAATGGCGTTTCTTCTACGAGCTGAAATTGAACTTCAAACCAACTAACAGTTGGTATTAATTTTTGTTACTCTTCAGTCAACCCAGAGAACACCAGTTGAACTTGAAAGTGTCTTTCCAATTTTGCCGAAAAAATTCAAATATAGATAGCTAGGAAATCTCAGTTTGGAATATCAAATTACAGAAGGAAGCAACGGATGAGGGAGAAACTGGGAAGCAGAATCTTCAAACACGTCCAAGAGTGGTTTTGGAAGTGATTTCAATGGCCGTCATTGAGTTTTTTGAAGGATGGCTGGTGAAAAACACTAGGATTTTGTGGTCGCAGTGAAGGAAGGTCAGTTGCTATGATCCATCATCGTCTCCAGTGGAGCTTTCTTTAGAGAACAATGCATGCAGCGCCGCTGCAGAAGTTGTTCTTCTTCTCAACAATCACTGGGTGATGGTACTCCCCTTTCATCGTCTTCTCCAGTCGTATTTGCTGCTATTTTAACAGTTCGATTAATCACACCATGAAATCTAAGTTGAAATGAAAATTTGCCTCTGATAGTTTAATCAAATCAGTGCATTCAAATGCCTGATATCAAACCAAGTTTTGTAAAAATGGGTCAGACTCAAAAGAAGATTAACAGGTCAAATAGAGTTGACTTGATGAGCAGAAGGAAATGTTTTAGTTGAAAAAGTTAGGATTTTTATTCTGAGTAAGTTGTTCTTCCGCAAGTAAAACTATTCCCGTTTCTAAATAAGGGAGAGCGATGAGTTCGAGGTGGTTTTCGTCTTCCATGGCTGCAACGCCAAGCTTTTAACTCCTCCAACTCACTTTCCTTGTCATTTCTTCATTTCAAGTGCCCAACTGGAACTGTTTCTCGCTCAGACAATGAAAGATCATTCAATTCAAAGCGTTTGCCTCTTGCCTCAAGGGAAACCTTAAAAAAGACTCTTCAAAGAGACACTGCAATTACTGTCGAATTTGGTGTTTTTCAGTTATTCCTCATTGTTTTCCCCTTCTTGTTTAAGACAAAACCTCGAAGATCTAATATCTGAAAGAAGGAGATAATCGATTATTTACATCAGGATTAGGTCTTAGGTAACCCATTGGGACTGGGAGGAAGAAGAAGAAGATTAGTGGTTTATCGGAATAATTGCAGGTTTCGTGGCTGCCCTCGCAAAAACCAATAAGAAGAAGATCGAGACAGCGATTGAACGCTTTATTGATTCAAACCAGACATCTGAAGTGCAGTCAACAAATCTGAGGAACCCATCTGAAAATTTCAACGTTGTTGAAATTGGATTTGGGAATATTCAAAGCTGTTTGTTTAAAGGCGAAGGTAAACTCAAAAAACATAAGATTCGGACCAAAGTATGGTGGTCATCAATAATTGTAGAGCAGGGCTTTATCTTCTGGGTTTTGCTTGTTTTCTACGAGAAGTGCCAGACCTTGTCAGCAGTATGCTTTTGGCAAGAATATTTAGATCCTACTTTTAATGATTTTGATGGGAAATTCTTCCAAGTTGTTTAGGGGGCCATGTTTTTTAAGGGTATCTTAAAATTGGAAGACTGTAATTGCTGGAATCAGTTGATTGATGGCTATGGCTGACATTAAAAAAGTGCAGAAACGGGGAAGAACAAGTTGTACTTTGTTTTCTGCATACAACTTTATCATCTTCTAAATTGTTTTTACATGGTTGATCCTCAGATTTGAAAGGAGGCCGACCCTCTTTTTGCATCTTAATTCATGGCAGGCAATTTGGGTGGATTTGACTTGATAATGGAGCATGGACTTACTGTCAGCTGAAAAAGAGATGAAGCTGGAACTGCAGTCAAATCATCGGACCGCCAACCAAGCTTGAAACCTCGCAGGCAGTAGGCTCAGCCTGCGTATTCATAAAATGGTGGCATAGATCAAGAAAAGGATCATTGACGAAGGCGAGGATGAAGAAGACGACTTCATTGCCACTCCTCAGCGAAGAAAAGAATAAAATTGCCCTAGAAATCATCTTCATTTACATTTTTCTTCCATTTTGTCTGCAAAACTTAAAGATTGATCAATGAAGTTTCTCAATATTTCTCCTCTCCCAATTTTCTGCTCAATCCCATCAAAGAAATCAAACAAAAGCTTGTCATGGAGAGAGGAGAGAGAGAAAGAGAGAGCGAGAGCATGACATTAGATTTCTGGCAGCATTCATGGGAACAGCCAGCCGCCATGTACACAAGAAATTAAGAAAGAGGAAAAGAAGCTTTTCGATGCAACAATGGCAGGTGTTGCAGAGTCGTCATCTTCAATAAAAATATCAACTTTTTGAGGAAATATCCTTAATACAGAAACTAGAAGTAGAAATCAAGCATCAGCAGCACATAGATTTGGAAAGATCTATAAATTTAGCTTCAAAAGGGGCCACCTTCTCTGACAGTCCGTAAACAACGGAGGCAAGTTGTATGCATCATCGTCCACTTCTAGTGACAAACTAAAAAAAATGACAGTCTCCGATGAAGATCCTTAGATACAACTGGGTCTCTGAACTGTTTTCAAGTTTTCCCAGTTCAGAAAACATCTACACCTGCGTTGGATGAACATTGTTTAAATGTTCTTGGACACTTACCGATTGCCCTAAACCATCTCTCTCTCTCTCTCTCTCTCTCTACCATCAATTTGAAGTGGCTCTTAGTTCCCCTAAGTATGATTTTAGGATCATGTTTTCCAGAGGAAAAAAAACAATGAAAGAGACTGATTTTTTCGTCCTTTTCTTCGTAAAACTATTCGATGTCATTCAACTATTTTTTGGGCTGTGATCAAGAACAGATGCAGTACAATTTGACCATCAAATTCTTGTCAAGTTCCCATCAAATGCTCGTACAGTTTCCAATTTTCTGCCCTTTGGGGGATTTACAGACTGCATAGCCGATCTAGGGTTTGAATTATTCCCTCGCTTCTTCATTTTCCAATTATAGATCTCAAAAAAAAAAAAGCAAAGCAAGAGCTTGAATGCTACGCAGTGAAATTCCTTCTGCGAACTGCTCGAGTGTGGTCGCCATTAGAGAGAGAGATCTACAAGCCATAACAGTACAAAAAGCCAACAGCAGAAATAGTACAAATCATTGGGTTTCTGAACCAAATACAAGACGAAAATGGAGTCCAAATCTATCCTCTCATCATCTAAAAAACCAGTTTATGAGTATTTTAAGACAAAAAAACAGCAAATTTTGCCACTCAGACAAGACAATATCTTGCGAAAACCAACTTCCAAAACGTAAAAAGATGGAATAGCAGTTCCAAAGAGATGTAACCCAGAAACACCAGAAAGGGGCCCTGTAATTAAATATAACCTTAGCAAACTATTTCAGTTTACGCAAGTGGGTTTAACGTCATTATTTGCAAAACCACACGTCGATAAACTGAAACCTGGTGCCTTCGAGAAAGAGGATAAAACAAAGAAAGGGAGGACCCAAAAACAATAAGTTATGAATGAATAAAGCTTTAATTTTTCGACTCAACTTCCACCAGAACCTATTATGTAATGATTCATTTTCTCAATCTGAAGTCTGATCACACACAAGAAAACTCACTCGTGGGGACCCCCTACAAATCAAGGGAAAGATCCATAATTTCTCCAAAAAAAAAGCTGTTCTTACCAAAAACAAAAGATGGATACGACAAAGATACGCCTCAATTGCTTTCAGATCTTTCTTTATCGTTAATTACATGTGTTTGCTTGTTGTTTGTTGCTGTTTTGCTTCAAAATCTTTAACATCCTTGATTTAGTTTGGATTATGAGCACAAACCCAGCTCATGTTAGTGTAGCTTTCTCAAAGCAACGTCACATATTTCTGGTTTTTTCCTTCCAGCGTTCTGAAAAAGCGAAATGAGTGAGCTTGTGGATAAAAGAGACATACCCATTGCAATGATCAAGGGGAAATTGCATACGTTGTCACCTGCTCGACAAATTATTAACATTTTTACAAAAAGACAACAGCATGGTCGAATTTTTATGTAATGTTTTTACCATAAGGTAAATATTGTTTTTCTGTTTGTTGTAATTGCGGCTCTGAGTTGCAGATGGAAGACTGGATGATTTAATTGAGGCCAACAAAAGCCCTAGATTAATGTCTTTAACTGAAGTAAAAACTTGAGAAGTAACTGGAAGAGAAGCTAGTAAGTAAATGCAGAGGAGGAGGCAAGCACAGAAGTAAATAATAAAATTATAAAATATAGTTGGGGATAATGCAAGAGACAGGTATTGGTGGCCTCAAGGGAGAGAAGATAAGGGATAGATGAACCCTATTTAATGGGTGAAACTGGTTAAAAAAAGGTATCAATCAATGGAGATTTCTTCTTCCTGCACGAAAAGAGGGGACCCTTTTATATTTACCTCCCCCCCCCACATCACATTCACTCTATGGCTGGATCGCCATCTCTCTTTCTCTCAACATCTTTATAAGGGTTGTATCTGTTGCAGGCAAACTATGATGAAAAAGTCCACCTGATTGATCAATATATATTGCTCTCAGAATCTCCATTCCTCTTCGTCTCCCAAATCTTAGGCTACCTTTTCCTAGCCCTCCTTCTCTATCAGAACGACAAATATAATTTGATCTTTACGATCTTCTTTCCGTTCGTATAGTCTTCAAGAATCAAAGCCCAAGAAAATTAGTCTACCCTCCTCCGATATAGCGTTTCTCGTCAATCTTAGGGGCATCAAAAAGATCTTAACTTACTGGGTTTTCCGCCATTGATACAATGAGTTCGGAAGTAACTGAGAGCAGCTCATACTCATTCTTATCGGAATCTTCAACAGGTCAATCCAGTCAGAGCTCGGACCCTAAGAAGGCTAAGCGAATACGAGACTCGAGCAAGCACCCAATCTACCGGGGAGTTCGAATGAGAAATTGGGGCAAATGGGTTTCTGAAATTCGGGAACCTCGAAAGAAATCTCGCATTTGGCTCGGAACCTTCCCTAGCCCTGAAATGGCTGCGAGAGCACACGACGTAGCTGCTTTAAGCATCAAAGGTAGCTCTGCTATTCTCAACTTTCCTGAACTCGCCGATTCCCTTCCTCGTCCAGTCTCCATCGCTCGCCGGGACGTTCAAGCGGCTGCGGCAAAGGCTGCTCAGATGGAGAAATTTGACTCTCCTTCGTCAATGTCAGTTTCTATGGCGATGTCGTCATCGGCTTCTTCGCTGTCGTCGCTAGTTTCTGCGATGGATTTGTCGTCTCCAGCGACGAATGAGTCAGATGAGTTGAGCGAGATCCTGGAATTGCCGAGTCTGGGGAACGGGCATGAGTCGCACGAGTTGAGCAGTGAGTTTGCATTTTTCGACTCCAATGAGGGGTGGGCTTATCCACCGCCATGGTTGCAGAGTATAGACGAGTATGAATACGACAACAAAGTGAAGGATGAGGTGGGAGTTGGAGACTGTAACGAGTACGTTCTTTGGGATTACTGATCTCTTATTCTTCTTCTTCTTCATCCTTTTCTTCTTCTGCTGCTGCTGCTAATTCAGTCTGTAAATGGTTTACTCTTTACTGTGTGTTCTTCTTCTTCAATGCTAGTTAGGTTTTACGGCCTTCTGGTTTTTTAATCTTTGAAGGGCTTAAAACTCAACAAGGTCTTTCCTTCCATCTCTATGTTTTCTTTTTGTCTATTGGGTAATCTCCTTATTGCTTCAAACTGATGAAGTTGAATCTAAAATAAAAATGTTATAAATTTTCTGTTCCTGGGTGGTGTTCGTTGTCATCAAATCTCTCTCCCTTTCTCTCTTTCTAAAAGTTGCCCAAAACTCAGACTAAAATGCTGTAGTCATCCTTTATCTTTTACAAGAGTTTCTCATTTGAGCACAACGAAAATGGAGGAGGGAAAAATAAGAGAGTTAGATAACAGGAAGACAGAAGAATTCCGAGATAGGGAAGTAGATGGTCAAAATCATCAAAACTCAGATCAAAATTAGGGTTTGATTTTGTCGAGATGAGGTAACACAATTCATACCATTCAAAGTGATTGCAACAAATTTCTTCCCCAATCAGCTGATAAACAATCGCTACATTCCTACGAACTTTTACCCATCCCCCCCATTTTTACCATTTTTTTCAGTCGATGCCTCTCTCCATGAAGGGGAAGAAGCTAAACTAGGGTTTCGCCATTCAACCATCCGATCAATAAATTTTAATTTGGATTCTTTATCCATTGGAATGGAGAAAGATGGTGGACATCTTTGGAGAAGAGGGACCAGTCACCCATTTGGATTATTAACAAAGTTTTAATTAGCTTTTCTTGTGGGGAACAAGAGACAAATCACGAAACCAGCCTTTACTTTCCCTCTGCATCAATCAATTTCCATGGAAGCAACAAATGATCTTCCCTTCTTCTCTTCTTCTTCTTCTTTTCTTTCTCTCCATGACCGAAACTAGTCTGCAACTCTCTCTCTCTCTCTCTCCTCAGTCTTCTTCTTCTGTGTATATATATTATTGTGCACTATTTTAAAAATTGACAAATTGCAGTATTAATCAAACAATTATGTTAGCAAAATTGTCTTCTATAATTACATTTTTCTGAGAATCAAGGGTTCCTCTCCGTCTCTCTAAAAAAATATAATTATGTTCTTTTAATATCAGATCTTTTGATCAGGACAAGCATCTTGTTTATTATTATTATTATTATTAATGGAAAATTAACGAGACTTTAATCAGATTCTTTTGAAAGTAATATGAAAAGCATATCTGCCATTGAGAGAGAAATGGTTGCTCTTTTTCTAGACACAAGTAAGTGATTACATTAATCTTTATCATTATTCTTTCTAATCACCTGATTAGTGAACCTATACAACTAAATGCTAATATTCTCGGTTCCTTGTGGGTTTCTGAGGGTCGTGTTGAGGTCCACAGGCCGGTTTGATAAAATGATAAAGAAGTTTTTCAATGTGTAAAATCCATGTACGGTAAATGAGATGAGCATAAAATGGTTTTAAAAAAAGCTGAGAAAAACAATTCTTAGCATGCATTGCATTTAATATCGATTTCCCTACTGAGTTTGTCACTTACTCATTAAACTCTATATTTCCCAGATTATGGTGTAGGCTCGGTGCATAGGATCTGCACTTGTCATCATGGGGCAACGTTGGTACTCCTCTGGTGGACGTATCGATATTTTTGTGGATGGATGAAGTTCGTCGAATCAATCCCTCTGTTCCTGGTATGTTGAGATTGTAGTTTTGGTGTTATTTGATTTAATTTCTAGACAATATGTACTATCATATCTCTAACTGATCACTCTATGGATCTCAACCCATGCGATTTGAATTTAAGCCTAATTTCCTGTTAAGACTTCTGCTTCTTCTCCTCAATCTTGGGCTGGGCGATCGAGTTCTTTCTAAGAATCGGGTCACCTAATCCGTCGATTCTATCCGGCCCACCTCCGAGTTGTGAAAAATATAATCTATAAACTAAAAAATATTACATCTCAAACGAAATATAATGTTTAAATTTTAAAGTAGATATTGTTAAATACTTTGTTTGAAAAGTTCATGAGAAAAAACTAGCAAAGAAGAAAAATGGTCTACTATTGCAATGTAATTACCAAATAAATAAATAAATAAATAAATATTAAACAACAACTAAACAATGTAACATTGACATCAATTAAAATTCATCACAATTCCCTCAAATACAAATATAATCAAGACTTGATGAAAATACTATTGGAATCTCTAATTAATTTCGCAAATTATGGTAAAATACACCCTCCGTTCTTGAGTCATCACAACTATTAAGGATGTGTGTTCTTGTTCCATGGGGGCTTGGATTTAGGTAATGTCATTGTAATTGGCACATTTGGAGAGTAGAAGTTAGAATTGTGTGAATGCTCATTTTGAAATAAGCACCTATAACATAATCCATTAGAATTATACGTACATACCCATGCGTGATCTAATGCTATGTTTACATTTTATTTCTGCTATCTATTCTTACTTCTTGACTTGTCAAACATTGATTGGTGCAATTAATGACTTATTTTAACAATTTAGTTTTTTTTTTACATTAATTGCACAAATTATTGTTTGATACATCATGTAGTAAGATTATAAAGTAGGAATAGAGAGTAAATGTAGCATTACTCTTAGAATAATGTTATTTTTACACTATATTCCTCATTTCTATTCTTATTTCCAATTTGTCAAATATTGATAGCTGCAATTAATTATTTATTTTAACTATTTAGTTTTTCGATTTTTACTTCAGAAACCTTCAAAATAGATTTATGACTAAAAAACTACTTATTAGATCGCGCGTTACTTTGGATAATTATTGATTTTCTATTATGTAAGAGCGAATTTCTTTGAAATAAAATTTTAAAAATACATATTAATATTATTGTTAAATAATAATAATCCTTGATTTTAAGTCATGAACTTCTCATATGAGAGTAGAAGTTAAAAATGATGTGAATGTTCATTTTGAAAGAAGCACCTAAAACATAATCCATTGGAATTATACGTATATACCCATGCTTATTACCCGTGTAAGATAATCCATTGGAATTAGCGTGATCTAATGTTCATGTTTACATTCTATTCTTTTGGTATAATTAATGACTTGTTTTAACTACTTAGTTTTTAATACATTAATTGTAGCAATCAATATTTGATATATCAGAAGTAAGATTATAAAGTAGAAATAGATATTAAATGTAGTTTTACTCTTAAAATAATGTTATGTTTACACTATATCCCTCATCTATATTCTTATTTATGACTTTTCAAATATTGATTAGTGTAATTAATGACGTATTTTAGCTATTTAATTTTTCTATATTTGCTTCATAAATATTTAAAATAGATTTATGACTAAAAAATTATTTATTAGATCACACAATATTTTGGATAATTATTGATTTTCTATTATGTAAGAGCGAATTTCTATGAAAGAAAATTTTAAAAAATATATATTAATATTATTGTTAAATAATAAAAATCCTTGATTTTAAGTCATGAACTTCTCATAAATACTCAATTTTGATCTCATAATTCCATTAAAAAATCACTAAAAAAACACATCATAAAACCAAATTGGGTGATTCTAGTTTATTTAATGATTAAAAAACTAAAATTGCAATTGATTCAATTGGGTGTCAATCCAAAGTGGAGAAGATGAAACATACTACTTGTAGGCATACCCATTAAAATGAAGTTGGTCAAAAAAGTAGAGTAGGGTTTACTCAAGGACCAGAAAAGAACACATCAAACATTATTATATAAAAATAGATTATACATAGAAGAAACCCCTAACCCTAACACGATTATAGATGAAATTAATTAATATTTGCACTTTTCCTCTTTTGCGATGAAGAATCTTTCGTTGATATTTCTTTATTTATAAATAAACCCAACTTGATTATTTTAATAATATATTCCAGTCAGAAATAAAGCCCTTTTTTTTAAATTAAAAAAAAAAAGGGGTTACTCTCCCAGGAGTGACATCCATTTTATACGAAGCATATTCTGACCAAACCACCAACCTTCCTAATCGTTATTAAACAGTTGATTTTCTGGTTTGATTATGTATTAATGACGATGTTATGAGATTAATTAACTTAATAATTTAATGGCTTTTGTCGGGTTTGAATATTTTTGGGTTCCTGGTGTCGTCCTAGTGTAGCTGTCAAAAGTATCCATGGGCATGGAATCAGAAGAGTACAAGCCACAGAGAGAGGGGAGGGGGGGAGGCATTCATTATGTCTAAGCATTTATGCCATTAAAGGGCGTGACAGAATATGGAATCTCTTTTATTTATGTCTATGTATTTAATATAAGCTTCTCTAAATAGAGTTCTATGTAAATGGGATGGAACAATCCTAGAATGGCACCATCTTTAGCTTCTGCTGCTACTACAAATATAGGTCTCACCTAAAATAGCCCATCACTTGCTCTTGCAGCATTACTAAAATGATTGTTCTCTACATTGTATTGAGCATTATAAGGATTGTTAGCTGAATTAACAAATGATTGACACCAATAGATATATTATAGTGTAAGATTGAAATGTAAAATTAGAATGTAAATATAATGTTACTCTTTCAATATCTATCAATACTACAAAAAGAACTTGATTTTTAGCTATGACAATTCACCTTGTAAAGCTAAGAATAACTCAAGTGTGGATCCGGCCCGTACCAGTGAAGATGCACAATCTCTTATTGCTTAGTAGAGTAGAAAATGCATGGTTTATAAGTAAAATTTTCTTATTTACCTAATACAATATATTTTTAGTTAACCTCAATAACAAAAATGTATAGGATTCAATTAAAAGCGGACAGTATTTATACTAGAATGACTGATGACGTTACATTAGCATAGGTTTTTATGAAGGTTTTGAGCAAAAACCAAATCGCAAGGTATTTGGGTAGCAGCTTCGTTGATTACCTTTGAGATTGATCTCTACAACTTCAGTTCAAAGTACCTACAATGCCGACTTTAATGGCGCAAAAATTTCCAATAACTCGGGTCAAGGTTGGCTTATAAAGAAAGGATGTCACATGGTAGAAATGTTACATATAAAAAGGTAGAATATATGCTATTATTTATAGCATAGGTTTGATTTTCTTAAGAATAATTAATTTAATGTTATGGTTGATTAATCTTCAAAGACTATAGATTAGATACTTATTATGTCTCGGATGAGAAAACTTTCGATTATTCATATGCTTCAATATTGCATAATTAACTATACAAGTATTAATCGGAAGTCGCTGACCATTTGATTTTTTGAATTTTAATATAATTTGTGTTAAACAAATTAGTGAATTAGTTATTGACTGACAATAATTTTTTAATTAAAAAATTAAAAAGGTTGTTGAAATTATTTTTATATTTTTACAAAATTTTCCAAAAAAAAAAATTTTCAAATATATAAATTGCATATGAAAAGGTATATGCTCTTTGTTCCCTAAAGACCTATTAGTATTAAACTAATATTATATAATGAGATATTTTTTGGGTGAAATTGAAGTTAATTCATTATATTAAATCTTCAAGAAATAATATTCAATTTTAATGTTGATTAATTACTACTTAATCCTTCATTATCTACTTGATGAAGTGAAGTTTAATTTGGTTAATCTAAATCAATCAAACAAAACCACTAAATTTAAATGAAATTCATTTTTTTTCATGACCCTTTGATCTTGCCGTAATATCAATTAGAGTAATGTTAAACATTGATTGATATAATTAATGTAATAAATTATAAATAGTTAAAATAAGTCATTAATCGTACCAATCAATGTTTGACACATCAGGAAGTAAGAATATAAAATAAGAATACAGTGTAAATATAACATTATACTATCAAATATAAACAACCTTTGTTGGTCTTACAATGTGATTGTCATATGTATGATTTATTTGCCCGTAAGTAAATTACCAGATTTTGTTTCAAGTATTCATCGTTTGTCTATCAATATTGTTTAAATTTGTGCGCAAATATTCTATTTTTGTTAATTCCTTTTGTTTTATTTCATTTGAGTTATACTACATGTACTCTACAATCATATTTTCTAATTATTACTTACTGACGTAATAAACGTTGATTAGTATAATTAATGTAATAAATTATAAATAGTTAAAATAAGTCATTAATTGAACTGATCAATGTTTAACACATCAAAAAGTAACAATGGAGTATAAACATAGTATTATTTATTTCATTTTATTCCATAATTATTAGTTTAATCTCACGATTAGTTTCTATTATTTGAAAAAAAAAGACTCAATTTTTATATATTTCTCTTTTGTTCCTTATTTATTATTTTATAATCTTTAATTTATTTAATAATTATGTTTGGGTAATTTATCGTAAATCATTAAAAGTGATTTTCTCAAAATTGGTTTTTCTAAAGAAATAGGGCCGTCAAAATTGGCTTCTCTGTTTATTTGATTAATGATGTTAATTAATCACGTTGTCATATTAGGTTCCATTGATTATAAGATAATATATTTCTCCCAGTTTAGCATTAAGATTTAATTAATCAGCAATGATATGGTGGAAGATGAAGCTTAAGGAGTTTAATTAACCCATAATTATTGGTACTTTAATCAAATCAAATCAGCTAATCATTTCTTCCCGACAATAATCTTTGTTTTTTTTTTTTTTTAAGCCTCTTCCTCGCCTTAGACACGACAATTAAGCACTTCATTTTCTTACAATGTTTTAACATTATATTATACAATTATATAATTAAACCAAAAACAAAAAAGTAAAATTTGATTTCATTTTCAACTTTTTTGCGGTCATTAAGTTTTTTTTTTCATTTATATTATTATCGGACATTGTGGAGTCTCTCAGTGCTCATAGTACAATATTGTTTATTTTTTGGGCTGAAATCTGCACAGTTTTGTTTTTAAAGTTAGCTCAAAACACATTGTGATAAGAAGGACGGATGACTCTACTTATAAATCATTCACTTTTTACTTTCTCAAGCGATGTGGAATTGTGTACCCCACTAGTATGGGTTAGACCTTCACAATCAACAGTATATTGGGTTGTCCAAACCTTCACACGACGGGCTACCACAAACATCAAATTTAAATTTGAGCACTTTGATATTCAACTTTTGCGGTCATTAAGTTTTTTTTTCAGTTATATTATTAACAGACATTGTGGAGTCTCTCAGTGCTCATAGTATAATATTGTCTATTTTTTAGGCTGAAATCTACACGGTTTTGTTATTAAAGTTAGCCTAAAATACATTGTAGTAAGAAGGACATATGACTCTACTTATAAATTATTCACTTTTCATTTTCTCAAGCGATGTGGAATTATGCACCCCACTGATATGAGTTGGACTCTCACAATCAACTGTATATTGGGTCGTCCTAACTTTCACACGGCGGGCTGCCACAAACATCGAATTTAAATTTGAGCACTTTGATATTTATTTTAAAAAATTTCAAAATTCTCTCTTTAACCAACTCTTCATATGAATTTATTTTCACCATTATTTGTATAATTTTATTTTTAATTAGAATCTTCATAGTTGGCAATACTTAAAATTGATGGTCTTCATAATCCTTTTAAGAAGCATTAATTTAATATGAACATAAAATTAATACAAGAAACATCGTAAATTAATTTTAAAAAATTTATTATTTTAAAATGTATGACTTAGAACTAATTGTTCATCTTATAATTCAGAATAATTATAAATAAATCTAGAAAAAAGGGGATAAAACAGAATAATTGTTAATAATAATAATAATTATGAGTTATTTATATTAGTGTTTTTTCATTGAGTTTCCACAAGAACCCTAAAATTTAACATTTCTTAGTTCTGGTTCATTTCGTCTGGTTTTCTGAACCAAAGCAGATTACAGTGAAAGAGAAACCACCCCACAGTCCATTTACATTACTCTTCATTAATACATAAACTAATGAAACGTGGGTGTAAACTGAAGCTTAACTTCTTCTCGATAAGGATTGTTCATCTGAACGTGGACATAACTTCCACGGCCAATGGCCAGCACCCTCTCTCTCTCTCTCTCTCTCTCTCTCTGTTTAACGCAAATGAGCTGTGATAGACAAATAATTGTGTGGTGAATCAAAATGCCAACACAGTGGGAATCGATCAAGTCCCACGACTGGCCAGTGGCCAAGTCCTCCCCTCCCTCCTTCGCCCAGACTCTTCTTTTCATCACATTAGCATCGCCCCATTTAATACCCTTTACTTTTCTCATGCATTTAAGGGAGGAGAGGGGGAGGATGTCCAGAAGAAACTGGGTTTCTGGTTTTTTGACAGTGAAATGAAAAACATAGGATCCAACCCACAACCTACTACTCTACTGCTTTTAGGCTTGTTGCTTTTCCTCTTCTTCTGCATCCCCCGAGTTTAAAATGCAGAAACTTGTTCAGATTTCGAAAGAATAATTAAAAAATTATTTTTTTTTTATCGGAAGTCTCAGAAAAAAAAAAAAAAAAACGGCATTAAATGGTGGAGCCAAGAGAGAGAATTGAACCGGCTGGGGAAATGGGGCTCTCGTCACAATCATTGTCTAGGAAGGGACGTGGAAAGATGACGTTGATACCCCTTGATAGCGATTGTCGGCATCGTCGATGTCTTCCACGTGGCCTTCAACCGACGGCTCGATTCTACTGTCTCCGCCTTCAATTCGTGTGGGCCCCAAGTTACTCAGTCGTCCTACGTTGATGACTAAAACGACGTCACCTCTTTTCCTCCCCACAGGCCCAAGACATTGATTCCCCCGTCTCTCTCCTCTCCTCTCCTCTCCTCTCCTCTCCTCTCCTCTATTTGTTGGTATTATTATTTATTTCAAACTTTTTTTAAAAACTAAAATAATTATTTTTTATTACAAAAAACATTTATTTTATTTTATTTATAATTTAAGATTTTAATTACACATAAAATTACTTTAAAATTTAACTTATAGCTGATTTAATAATTTATAATTAATTTATCATATTATTATAACATAATTTTTGTCTAATTTAAATGTCGGCCTATTTGTAAGTGTCATTCAACCCAGCGTTCATGTACTAAATTTAAAATATAATTAATCTTGACTTTATTGTTATGCAAAGAGCATAAATTTGTCAAAACTATTAATTTATTAGGATTATTAAAAGAGTTATTGGCTCCAAAATTTTTATAAATATTTATTTCAACATTTTTTTCTTTTATTTTTTTTATTGAAAAATTCTAAGAGGCGAATGCTTGCGATGTCGTACTACTTGTCTCGGTCGTTAGATAATGTGTTTCAATGATCCGTTAGAACGTTTAAGATAAATTGAACATACTAATATTAGTTCAATTTTCATAACTATAATCGGAGAATATTGCTAAATAGTCGTCGTTATATTCGAGACATAACGACATCTTGGATTTCAAAAATTTTATATTCGATAATAATATGTAGTTTAGATGAATATAGTACCATATTATATGTCAACCATATATTTTCATACCTCCAATTTCAAACCCTCCAACCTATTTTAATTGTAAATTAACTTATCTCAAGTCCATCGGTATTTTTTTAAGACTGGTTTTTCTAATTAGTTATTATTAAAACGTGACATGTATGACCAACATATATTATTTTTTGAAAAATAATAAATTTAAATGAAAATGGCCAAAATATAATTATATTAAAAAATATTTAATTAAAAGTAAGATCAAGTAAATTTTCTAATGATCATCATACATATTTTGTCACAGATGACGACAATCTACCTTATTTTTTATTTATGTTAAAGAAGAACACTCTACAAAATAAAAAAATAAAATTAATTTTTAATTAAAATAATATTAGTAAATAAAAGCGAATCCTTTAACCAAATATTATTTCCCAACAACTGCAATAATTAAAGACACTAATTTTCAACATCATTTGATTCGCTAAATTGACCATTCTATAATTAGTTTCAGCTAATCCGTCATTAACTGCCGTGATTAGTGATTAACACAAAAACATTTAATATATTTAGGCTGGTATAGCCAAAAATGGAAGTAATAGAGGAGACTGGTTTAACACTAATTAAGCAAAGGATTAGTTAGTTAATTGACTATACAACCGACCAATCACTGTTTAACGATTCCATTTATGCACATAATATTATGATTTATATTGAGATAATGTTTGTTAGAGGAGTAATTAATCAAAAGAATAAGCATATGTTTAAGCTTAATCGCCGTGGATAAGACTTGAGTTTAGATAAATAATTAGATGTTCTTGATAGTCGATGAAGATTCTTCGTTGTTTGATTTTGCTTAAGTTAATTTATTAATTTTTTTATTTGATGATTAAAAAAGTAACGTCTAAGTTTTTTCTTGTACGCTATAAATTATCTCGTAACCACCTTATTAAAAATATATACTTAGATCAAAATTAAGAATAATTATCTCCAAAAATATTTTTTTTAAAAATTGGTTAGATTTTTTTTAAAATAAACAATAAAATAATTATGGGTAATTATTAATATTAACTTTGAAGTATGAAAGTCTTTTTAACTGAAACTTTAAACTTTTATTTTTGTTATTTAATATTTTAAAATTTGAGACATTACCAACAGACATTTTCATTGTTGAACAGTCTGTTAAATGACAGACACCAATGATGTTCAAAGGGTATTTTTCACAACGAAAACATGTCTTCTGCTGCGGAAAGTAAGTTATATTTTAAGAACTTTCTTTTAGTAGCAGAAATAGTAATTTTCTGCAGCGGCAACGATAATTTATATTGATAATATCCTCCATTTAATAGAATCTATAATTGTGAGAATATACATCGTAAAAATAAAGTTTTAGTCTTGGATGAATATCGATGATAATTACCAAATAATTATTATTTGTTGTGATTTACTATAATTTTCTGAAACTTGGAAAATCAACTTTTGCAATGTTGGTGGGGACGGGGCAGATATTATTAGCCCCAACAAGATTCAGATTTCGGACAAACTAAGAAACAGTGACGGTTATTAGCCGTCAGATCTCACCTCTCGCATGCGATGATGGTGACTCTTCTTGAGAACGAATATTTCATTCCGTACAAGGATGTCTTGGTAGAAAAATGAAAGGATTTGGTTGTACCAAGTGTGTTTTGTAGGAGACCGGGGAGTCGGCAGCGCCGGGGAGTCGTTCGCCGGAGAGAATAGTCCTCTGTCGTCAACGACATATTCGCGTGATCTCCGTGTAAAATGTAGGCGCTCAAAAGTTTCACTCTTCTCTTTTTCGTCGTCTTGAAGCTGTCTGTCGGCAAGCTTACTTTTCTTGAAAATTTTCTCTCCATCCAAACACACCCTCACATGCCGACCAGTAGGTTTTTCTGATGCTCCTCTTTGTTTATTATTATTATTATTCTCTACGAGTTCTTTCTTTCTTTTCTGGGCTGGTTTCCATTTGAACACCACTAACCAGACATCATCCGACACAAAAATCTACTGAAAATTCAAACAACTAAAAAATGTAGGTCAAAATCGCGCTAAGCAACAAGAACACACACGATGACGATGTCTCTGCCTAGACATACTCAGATCTGGAGAAAGTAAATCAATGGAAGTTGTCAGCATTGTTTTGTTTCTCTGTAGAACACGTTAAACTGAGGTTGGGCAGAGTGGGTGAGCAGTTTAGCCTTGAGCTATACAAACTACAAGCCTGTTCTAACATTTTCTATTGATACATTAATACGTGCTAGAATTTGGTGACCTGAAGTCACGGTTAAGCCTTGGCCCTCGGGATTACCTGTCAATCCTACATCGGCCATGGGTGGGTGGGTTGTGAGGTATGGTTAAGTTGTACCAGTCTACATTTGTTGGACGCATTTTGGGCTTGAGGAATGAAACTTGAGCCCGACAACAAACCCGTGAGTGCCTTTGGTATAGAATTTTGGAAGGCATATTTTTGTAACATGTTGTTGTTGGTGGGGCAGTATCAACAAGGCCCTAGGTAGACCCTTTTCTTGTCGATAGTGGGCTTATCGGCCGACCTGGAAGTTGGTTTTGGGTCGAAGCTATCGTCGACTCCCCATTTTGTATGCATACAAAAATATAAAACCAGAAAGCCGAAAGCCAAAACTCAAACTGGTATGATCGTTGATGGGATTTTGATTAATTCTACACTGCTTGCACGTTGATTACTGTAATTTTAAGTCACAATCATAGTCCAAAATGCATTATATGTTCTTGGTACAAGCAAATAATTCTAGATTTAGGAGGAATTGGTTTTCCAAATTTGTATTTGTAATGAAGGTTGTCATCTAATTTCTGAAATTTTTAAGTCTTTTCCTGTAATCTCAACAGTAGCAATGAACTGAGGAAGAAAGAGGAAAACTTTACTTGGCAGGGATGAAGTTGTTGGGGGAGGTATGGAAACTTGCATCATCGCCAATGGAAGTCACACAATCTGCTCAAGTTTTCAATCATTTGATTCGGAATCCAGATTCTCAGCCCTTTCTCTATTACAATGTGTTTCAGACTCCGGCAGCCAAGCACCATCTGCTCTATGTCATTCCCGTTGATGTTGAAACACGAGGCCATCACCAGCTCCTCTAAGCTCCCGTGGCCGCTGAATGCCCTGATTCCAGCTCCGCTTACCAGTTCGCAACCTGTTAAATCCATTGCCTTCAAGCTCCTGCAATTCTCCGCCAGCGCTATGATTGTATAATCGGAAATGTTGATCAACCACGCCATGTTTAATCTTTTGAGAGCTGGAATGACGGCAAGAGCTACACCTCCAATGTCTGTGATTTTCGGCCCGCAATCTGATATGTTTATCTCCTCCAGACAACTCATTTGCTGGAAAAGCGACACTCCATTATCAGTTACTCGATCACACTCTGAAATAACAAGCTTTCTCATGCTCATCGAGGATGATCCAGTAGCCAGAAAACCTAATCCCGCATCGGTAATCAACGAACACCCTAGCAGATTCAACGTCGTAATCGAATTGAGAGAACTAATCGCTTTCAGCGACTGGTCGGTGATCAAATTGCACCACCCCAAATCCAAGTAGGTCAAATTCCGAGCAATTTTCGCGAGAGAGAGAACTCCGAAATCGCCAATTTTCTTTCTCCTTCTCAGCAAAACTTTCTTCAAGTTGAGACATCCATTAGCCAAGGCGATAATGCCATTGTCCCCAACCCCATCGAAATCCGACGGCTCAACAAATCCATCATAATTTCCGCGCGGGTTCTTGAAATTCAGGTTGACAACCTCGATTTTAGGACATGTCTTAGCCAAGAACTGAAGTTGATCGTCGGCGATGAATGTGGATGATTCGAAAGAAACCAAATTAGGGAATCTAGGTAACAGACGACGCAGATAATCGGATTCGAATACTCGAATTGATGATCGGGTTAGCCCCTCCACTCTCATCCATTGCTTGCAAACAAGGGAGAAGGATTTTCTGTCACCATGGCAACGAATCAAATTGAGGATTTGGCCTAGTTCGTCATCCCCCAGAGTAGCCATAGCTGAAGTTGAGTGATGACAACATAAAGTAGAGATCGTACCATCCTTATCCGGATCCGGTTTATTCTCATTCTCATCAATGCTTTCAGTATTCCGTGGAGATTCCAGTATTCCACTTCCACTCTGTCAATAAACCAGACCAAATTATCAAAATTGAACAAAAAAAAAAAACCAGACCAACGAGAGATTCCGAAATTCGAAACGGCCAACAGTCAGATCTTCGTCTCCGCTGTAACTAAAACGACTGAAACCCACCATGTTAGCTTACTCTCGAAGCTCTTCCCGGTCTCGTTAGAGCCCAGGACAAGCATTTACTCACCTCAAATTTTCTCTCTTTTGGAATTATGGTGATAAAAGACAATGTCAAATTCTGACTTCAATGAGCATTCTTACAGTTCGAGTTTTTTTTTTTTCAATCTGTTCGTCGTGGACCTCTGTTTGGTTGCGCAGAATCGAGAAACACAGAAGGTTTTGTTAGATTATAACGTGGAGTTTATGTTAATTAAAGTTTATTGGCTTAATATTAAAGTGCTTAATGTGATGATTGTTAAGCGTAAAAGAAATTAAGTTGATTGGGTTTTAATTCCCTCTCCTTGACCTTATTAAAGTATAAAATATATGGTTAAAAAGATATATATAAAGAGATATGAATGAAAGGGTATTTACATATATTCCCTGTAAGATAAAAGGGCAAATCTGTAAATTCTCTTTAATAAATCTCTTTATATTCTCTAGAAGAGATTGGAATAAATAAGGATTTTGAACATTAGGGTTTTGAAGAACGGGTTTTCAGAAGGGTTTCAGAAATCGTCTATCTCTCTCTAGAAAGGTAATCATTCGTCTCTTGATCATCGAAGAGAAAACTAAAGGAAAAGGATCAAGGCGATAAAAGCAATCCGCATCTACGTCTACATCAAAAGTATGGATCAATGTTGGTAATTTATTGTTTTGTTTATCCCTAAATTATAGAAACATATTGGTTGAATCTAGTACGTTAAATTGAGAATTAAAGTATTGTTTTGAATGTAAAATTCATCTAACAATTGGTATCAGAACACGGTAATTAACGTATTGATTTGCCATGAAAAAGTTAGGATTTCTATAATTAGGGTTTCTGCATAATTGTTTTCTACATAATAGATGAATTTAATTTTGTGTAAAAGTAGGAAATTTCTATAAGAATTATGCATGAAAAATTAGGGTTTTTCTATTATTAAGATTTCTGCATAATTGTTTTCTACATATTGAATGAAATTTATCTCGTGTAAAAGTAGGAAACTTCTATAAGAATTATGTATGAAAAATTAGGGTTTTTCTATAATTAGGGTTTCTGCATAATTGTTTTCTACATATTGGATGAATTTATTTCGTGTAAAAGTAGAAAATTTTAATCAAAATTATGCGTGAAGAGTATTGATTAATGCAATAATTGATCTAATACTCATGATGGACTAAAAGAAAATTATTAATTATGAACTAGTAGGTCACCCAAAGGTAGAGGTGGCTAACGAGCCGAGCCGAGCCGGCCGAGCCTGAAAAAGTCTGGCTCGTCGAGCCTGCCGAGCTTAACGAGCCGAGCCTAACGCGCCTGCCGAGCCTAACGAGCCGAGCTTAACGAGCCGAGCCTAACGAGCCGAGCCTAACGAGCCTGCCGAGCCTAACGAGCTGAGCCTTAACGAGCCGAGCGAGCCTAACGAGCCTTAACGAGCCGAGCCTAACGAGCCAAATATACATAAATAATAATATCTTATATAATGTTTCGTAATTGATAAATACTATTGTTGCATACTATTGTTTCGTAATTGGTGTGCGGTATCATTTATTATTATAATAATTTATTATAATGTAAAAATACTATAATTAATAATTTAATTGAATAAATATTTTTATTGAATTGAATAAATATTTTTATTACAATTTCAAAATGAAAATGAAAATTACAATTTCAAATATAAATTACAATTTCAAATCACAACTTACAAGATAAAGAAAATATATGAAAATGAAAATTACAATTTCAAATTTAAATAAAAATTTAGTCTTCGACATCCAAATTTTTGAATTCTTCAACTATGTCATCTTCTCGTTGTTGATCTCTCGTCACAGCGTCGTTCCAATCCTTCATGCAAATGAGTGCCTCAACGATTTCTGGTGCAAGTCTTCCTCGTTTATCATCGTACACACGTCCACCTGCACTAAAAGCAGACTCCGATGCTACTGTAGAGACCGGAGGTGTTAGTAGATCACGTGCCATTCTAGAAAGAATAGGAAATGAAATAGAGTTGACTTTCCACCAAGCCAAAATATCAAAATCCTCGGGGCAAGAAATGTTATGGTAGGTGTTAAGATAAATATCGAGTTCATTTCTTTGTGAATTATAAGAATGAACATTGCTATCTATTTGCTTAAATATATCATACATAAAATCTTGTGGATCTCCACCACAAGCACCACTACTAGAACTAGCATGCATATCATATGACGGAATTGAACGATTATTAGAATATTTAATTTCATAAGAAGAAAATAAATTATCAATTTCATTTCTTAATTGAGCACCATTAATTGAAGAAGAAATACCTAAATTAGAAGAAATTCTATCAAGCATTATACGCACTCCATCTAATTTAAATCTAGGATGCATTATGCATGCAAAACAAAAAATATGAGGTATGTTAAGCCAATATTTTTTAAATTTTTTTTCCATTTTTTCAATTAATGCACAAAATTCGTTTCTTTGTTTAAATATTTGAAAAGTACCCGTTAATTTTATAAAAATTGGGAGAACAAGATGAGTAGTGGGATAATAAATTCCCGAACATTTATTTGTAGCTTCATAAAATGGTTTTAAAAAATCAAGAAATAAATTAGCAATATCGCAACTATTATGATCAAGAGTAATACATTTTGTTTTTTCACTAATATAAGCACAAATAACTAACCAATATGGCTTAGCATTTTCTAACATTAAATAAGTCGAATTCCACCTTGTATCTACATCGGTTTTTAATTTTCTTGGTTTAAGTTGAGCAATTTTACAATATTCTTTATATTCTTGTTGTCGCGTATTAGATGAAGTAATAAAAGAAATTGCAGATCGAATAGATTCAATATGTAGCGAAATATGTGACATGCCATCTCGAACAACTAAATTTAAAATATGACAAACACATCTCATATGAAAAAGAGTATTATGAGCCGTATCTAATTGAAATAACCTTTTAAATTCAAAAATTGCAACATCGTTAGCAGCAGCATTATCTAGCGTAATACTAAAAATTCTATCTCTAATAGCATATTCTTGCAAAATTCCAACAATATATCTATAAATGGTAACGCCACTATGTGGATATTCACAACTACGAAATCCTAATATTCTTTTATTTAATTGCCAAGAGTCATCAATAAAATGAGAAGTTACGACAATATATCCTAAAGCATTAGGTGCACTCCATAAATCAGAAGTAATACAAATAGACATAGACGGAGCATTTGAAAAAAACTCAATTAATTCATTTTTCATATGATTATACATTTTAATAATATCACTTCGCGTCGTACTTCTAGGGACTCGTCTAAAACTAGGATTAATATACTCTTTCATAAAATTTTCAAATAACTCGCTATCAAACATAGATAAAGGTGCTTCAGATTGTGATATATATTTTGCTACTCCTTCTCTCATTTTATTATGTGAATATATAAAATTGCCACTGCCACTAGCATTTATGAGTGTTTGTGTAGGGTCTTTCACTTGCTTGTTAGCGTTACATTTTTCATAATGCCTACCAAGTGTGCTAGTAGAACTACCGGATACGTATGCATAATGTTTAATACAATATTTACATTGTGCTCTACTTTCTATTTTTCCACCAATTTTAATATCTTTTATTTCAAAATTATTCCATACCTCCGATGTTTTACTTCTTTTTTTTCTAGGTGACGATGTGGATGCATGTGCCGATGATTGATCAATTGCAATTGTGAGATTATCTTCCCTAATTTCTTCAATATCATCGTTAGTGTCATTAAAAGTGTCAATCAAAAAATCACGAGGATCCATAATTAAAAAAATTGACTACTACGAAACAATTAATAAATAAAATGATACCGCACACCAATTACGCAACAATAGTATGCAATTGTTGTGAATTGTGATCACCTCCTCCCCGAATACGAGTCCTACAAAAATTGCAAAAAAAAAAATTAGTTGTTTTGTAATACACATTAAATTAAAAAAATTAAAATTATAAAAATAAAATATACCTTTGAAATTGGGAGAATGATGGAGAGATTAAGCAATTGAGAAGGAGATATTGAGAGAAAATGAGAAGAATTTGTGAAAAGATTGAGAGAATGTGAGAAAGTTGGGATGAAAAATTTGAGAGATAATGAGGAGTATATATAGAAAATTTTTTTTCAACCGTTAAATTTTTCAACCGTTGCCAACGGTCCGTTGGCATTTGGCAGTGACTCACTGCCAGTGAGGGGGCTCGCCATGCGCTCCAGGCAACGGTCTAGAGACCGTTGCCAATGCCATCGCCCCTCGCCTGCTCGCCAACGGTCTTCAGACCGTTGCAAGAAACGGTCTGAAGACCGTTGCTTCTCTGTGAGAAGTTCTCACAGAGAAGCGGCGAAGGCTCTGTCGCGACGTCGGGACAGAGAAGCGGCGAAGGACAGAGTCGCGAGTCGCGACGTCGGGAGTTCGCGACGTCAGGAGTTCGCGACGTCGCGAGTTCGCGAAGGCTTCTCTGCGTCGGGAGTTCGCGTAGGCTTCTCTGCGTCGGGAGTTCGCGACGTCGGGACAGAGTCGGCGAGCTCTGTCTTGCCGGCGATCGCCATTGACGCAGTCCTCGTCGTCCTCGTCGTCCCGACTCTGTCCTCGTCGTCGCGAGCCCGGTCCTTCACGCGAGCTCTGTCCCCGTCGTCGCGAGCTCCGTCCCCGTCGTCGCGAGCTCCGTCCCCATCGTCGCGACTCGTCAGCTCAGGCCAGAGGGATCCCGTCTCCCCGTCGTCGTGGGATCCCGTCTCCCCGAGTCGTGAGCTCGGGCTCACAGTGAACATCTGGCGGGCTGGCTCACCTGCTGGCTAACCGGGCCAGCCCGCCAGGCTCGCCGAGCTCGCGAGCCCGGGTGCTCGGGCTCGGCTCGGCCCGTCTACCGGGCCCGAGCTGAGCCCGCTCGGTCCTGTAGCGATCCGAGCCGAGCTCGGATCGCTACAGTACCGAGCCGAGTGGGCGGGCTGGCGAGCCAGCCCGCCCATTAGACACCACTATCCAAAGGTGGACCAATGTTTATAATTAATAATATTAAAGTGACAAAATCATGGTGATGTTATTGAAAGGAAATTATTAATTATAGACTAGAAGGTCACCCAAAGGTGGACCAATTTTTATAATTAATAATATTAAAGTGACATATTTACATATTTAATTAATATGATTAAATATTCAAAGATATTAATCATGTTATATTAAATATGTTTATAAGTCTATTAAAGTTTATATAACAACATCAATTATCGATTATTTCTTTAAGGATTACCCAAAGGTGAACTTAAAGAAATAAATTATAGTGATGCTATTGAAAGGAAATTATTAATTTTAGACTAGTAGGTCACCCAAAGGTGGACCAATGTTTATAATTAATAATATTAAAGTGACATATTTATATATTTTATTAATATGATTAAATATCCAAAGATATTTATCATGTTATGTTAAATATGTTTATAAGTCTATTAAAGTTCAAATAATAACATCAATTATCGATTATTTACTTCAGGATTACCCAAAGGTAAACTTAAATAAATAAAATTATGGTTATTTATCTGAATTTGATTTAGTGAATGAATGAGCATGTATTTTGTTTTTGCAGCCACTATTAATTTATTTGCCTCTGAAAATTCTTTACTCAAGTTCAATGGTTTGAACTATGCTGATTGGTCTGAACAAATCCAGTTTCAACTGAGTGTATTGGATTTAGACCTAGCATTAGTTTGTGATAGACCACCATCTATTAATGAGACCAGTACGGAAGCTGACAAGTCATACAGTGAGACTTGGGAGCGGTCTAACAGGCTGAGTTTGAGCTTGATGAAGATGACGATGACTGAAAATGTTAGGCCATCAATGCCAAAGATAAATGAAGCAAAGGAGTTCATGTCTAAAATTAAAGAATATTCTCAATCAGACATTACAGATAAGTCTGTTGTAGGGAATCTAATGAGTGAATTGACGACCAAGAAATTTGATTGGTCTCAACCCATTCATGATCATGTAACAAGCATGGCCAATTTGGCAGCAAGGCTGAAAACGTTGGGTATGGATGTGAGTGAATCATTTTTAGTTCAATTTATCATCAACTCACTTCCTCTTGAGTTTGGCCAGTTCCAGGTGAATTATAACACCATTAAAGAGAAATGGAACTTTCATGAAATTAAGACCATGTTGATTCAAGAAGAAGGGAGGTTGAAGAAAATGAAGGACCATACTGTTAATTTGACGTTTCAGAAGGAAGCCAATAGTAGCAAAGGAAAGCCAAGTATGAAGAACAAGTAGAAGGGAAAATGCCAATTAAAGATGAAAGATGGCCAAATCCGAAAAGAGCTTAAGTGCTACTTCTGTAACAAAGCTGGACATATAAAAAAGGATTGTCCAAAAAGAAAAGCTTGGTTCGAAAAGAAAGGTACATTATTTGTTTCAGTATGTTTTGAATCAAATATTATAGAAGTACCTAGTAATATTTGGTGGTTAGATTCTGGAGCTACTAATGTTACGCAGGGATTTCTTTCGATCTAGCCCATAAACGGGAATGAAAAATTTCTATATATGGGAAACATAATGAAGGCACAGATACAAGGAATTGGGATGTATAGATTGATCCTGGATAATGGATACCACCTGGATCTAGAAGAGTGTGTTTATGTTCCTGAATGTACTAGGAATTTAATTTCTGTTGCAAAGTTGGATTATGTAGGATTTAATATTGAGATTGGTAATGGTGTTTTTAAATTGTATAAACAAAAATACTATTATGGTTTTGGTATTTTAAAGGATGGTTTATACTGTTTTCATCTCAATGCTAAATATATTGAATCTCTGTTTAATGTTGATCATGTGATTGGAACTAAACGTAATGCAACAAATAAAAGTTCTGCTTTCTTATGGCATAAACGTCTAGATCACATATCTAAAGAAAGGATGATGAGGTTAATGAAAAGTAATATTTTACCTTAATTAGATTTTGATGATTGGGACGTGTGTATAGATTGCATTAAAGGAAAGCAAACTAAACACACATCAAAGTATCCCGCCACAAGAAGTAGTGAACTTTTAGAATTGATACATACCGACATATGTGGTCCATTTGACATTCCTTCATGGAGTGGTGAAAAGTATTTTATCACTTTTATAGATGATTTCTCACGTTATGGTTATTTGTATCTACTGCATGAAAAGTCTCAAGCGATGAATGTTCTAGAAATATTCATCAATGAGGTGGAAAGGCAATTAGATAGAAAAGTAAAGGTGGTGAGATCAGACAGAGGTGGTGAATATTACGGAAAATTCGATGAGAATGGACAAAACAAAGGTCCATTTGCAAGGTTTCTCGAAAGTCAAGGCATTTGTGCACAATATACAATGCCAGGAACACCACAACAAAATGGTGTAGCTGAAAGGCGGAATCGTACTTTTATCGAAATGGTTAGGAGTATGATAAATCAAAGTGATGTACCTTTATCGTTGTGGATGCATGGTTTGAAAACCGCTGCATATCTGCTGAATAGGGTTCCTAGTAAGGTAGTTCCTAAGACACCTTATGAACTGTGGACGGGAAGAAAACCTAGTTTAAGACACATCCATGTTTGTGGTTGTCCAGTAGAAGTAAGGATATATAATCCACATGAAAAGAAGCTCGATGAAAGAACCATCAGTGGTTATTTCATCGGCTATCCAGAAAAGTCTAAAGAGTATATATTTTATTGTCCAAATAATAGTACAAGAATAGTTGAATCTAGAAATGCTCGATTCATTGAGAATGGTGAGTTCAGTGGGAGTGATGAATCACGAAATGTGAATATTCAATAGAATCGAGTGGAAGAAATAACACCTAGTACTTCTCATCAAGTTGTCATTCCTTTTGTTGTATCACAATCCAACAACATACCGGAATGACATATGAATATTCAAACCAATCAAAGTGAACGCGTCAATGAAGAGTATAGTAATGATGATCAAGTTGTAAGTGAACCATCATAAGAACCAGAATTGCGAAGGTCTGTAAGGCAAAGGAGACTAGCTATTTCTGATGATTATGTGATTTATTCACTTGAAGAGGAATGTGACTTGAGTAATGACAAAGATCCAGACTCATTTAATCAAGCCATGGAATGTAATGATTCTGAAAAGTGGTTAAATGCTATGAAAGAAGAGTTGAAATCGATGGATGACAACAAAGTTTGGGAACTTGTAGAGTTACCTGAAGGAAAGAAATACGTTGGTTATAAATGGATTTTCAAAACCAAACGTGATTCAAAAGGTAACATCGAAAGGTATAAGGCCAGACTTGTCGCCAAAGGTTATACTCAGAAAGACGGCATTGACTATAAAGAGACCTTCTCTCCGATTTCAAAGAAGGACTCTTTAAGAATAGTTATGGCTTTGGTAGCTCATTATGATTTAGAGCTTCACCAAATGGACGTAAAGACCGCCTTTCCTAATGGTGACTTAGAGGAAGAAGTGTACATGGATCAACCAGAAGGGTTTTCATTTCCTGGAAATGAAAAGTTGGTGTGTAAATTGAATAAGTCAATTTATGGATTAAAACAAGCTTCCAGACAATGGTATATTAAGTTTAACGATACCATTACGTCATACGGTTTTATAGAGAACACCGTTGATCGGTGTATCTATATGAAGGTCAGTGGGAGTAAGTTTTGTATCATAGTATTGTATGTTGACGATATTCTTCTTGTTGCAAATAATAAGGGAATGTTACATGACATAAAAGCTTTCTCTCAAAGAATTTTGAAATGAAAGATATGGGTGAGGCATCCTATATAATTGGAATAGAGATATTCCGTGATAGACAAAAGGGTTTATTGGGATTGTCTCAGAAAAGGTTATATCAATAAAATTCTTGAGAGATTCCGAATGGATAAGTGTTCCGTTGGTGTAGCTCCAATTCAGAAAGGGGACAAGTTTAGTCAAATACAATGTCCAAAAGGTGATTTGGAACACAAAGAAATGGAATCTATTCCATATGCATCAGCTGTAGGAAGCTTAATGTATGCTCAGACATGTACTCGGCCAGATATCAGTTTTGCAGTAGAGATGTTGGGTCGATATCAAAGTAACCCTGGAATGGATCACTGGAAAGCTGCAAAGAAAGTCCTTAGGTATTTACAAGGAACAAAGGAATACATGCTCACTTACAGAAAATCGAGTCATCTTGAGGTGATTGGATATTCATATTCAAATTATGCCGGATGTGTAGACTCGAGGAGCTGTGTCTTGGAAAAGTGGAAAACAATCTTCGATTGCTACTTCCACTATAGAGGCTGAATTTGTGGCATGTTTTGAGGCTACAATTCAAGCATTGTGGTTGCGGAACTTAATTCAGGGTCTAGAAATGGTTGACAATATAGTTAGACCGCTGAAAATTTATTGTGATAATTCCGCAGCAGTTTTCTTCTCGAAGAATGACAAGTACTCGAAAGGAGCAAAACATATGGATTTAAAGTACTTGGTAGTCAAAGAAGAGATACAAAAACAAAAGGTGTGCATTGAGCATATAAGCACAAGTTTAATGATATCGGATCCATTGACGAAATGATTGCCACCCAAAACCTTTAAAGAACATGTTGTAAGGATGGGTTTAGGTGACAAATCCTAGTTTATGTGATTGTAAAAGTATAACTTGTATCTTATTACACCTTTAAATTCAATTAAAGAAGATGTTTTTGTATGGATGTTTATTATTCATATGATGGTGTATACAATTAAAGTTTTTTATGAATAATATGTAAACTTTATGAAAAGTTAAAGTTGAAATGTATATATATAGTGTTCCTCGATTAAGGAATTGATGAATTGTATTAATTGTGATACATGGAAAGAATCATGTCGTCAATGAAGACTTGTGACTGCCATGATCTTATTATACAATTCATTACGAAAAGAACACTTGATAAATTCACATTACAGTACACTATAGAAAGGATTGTGAATTACAAGTTGTGGCAGCTGAAAAGTAATAGCTGAAAACCGATTTTATTAAAGTTACTATAACATGACCCAAGTGGGAGATTGTTAGATTATTTTAATAATCTAATGTGTGGTCCATGTTAATTAAAGTTTATTGACTTAATATTAAAGTGCTTAATGTGATGATTGTTAAGCGTAAAAGAAATTAAGTTGATTGGGTTTTAATTTTCTCTCATTGACCTTATTAAAGTATAAAATATATGGTTAAAAAGATATATATAAAGAGATATGAATGAAAGGGTATTTACATATATTCCCTGTAAGATGAAAGGGCAAATCTGTAAATTCTCTTTAATAAATCTCTTTATATTCTCTAGAAGAGATTGGAACAAATAAGGATTTAGAACATTAGGGTTTTGAAGAAAGGATTTTCAGAAGGGTTTCAGAAATCGTCCATCTCTCTCTAGAAAGGTAACCATTCGTCTCTTGATCATCGAAGAGAAAACTAAAGGAAAAGGATCAAGACGATAAAAGCAATCCGCATCTACGTCTACATCAAAAGCATGGATCAAGGTTGGTAATTTATTGTTTTGTTTATCCCTAAATTATAGAAACATATTGGTTGAATCTAGTACGTTAAATTGGGAATTAAAGTATTATTTTGAATGTAAATATCATCTAACAGGTTTAAGCGACGATGAATCAGTTAAATTATCTTAGCCTGTTCATGCCATTGGACCTTATCCTTCATTCTGTGATGCGCTGTCGGTTGATTTTAACTATGGAGGCAGCAGAGGAAAGAAACTGGGAGGAGGATTCTCCATGCTTGGCAGAGGTTTCAATTCAATAATGATGGAGGCAAGGGAAGGTGGAAGAAGAAGGTGAGGTTGGAGAGAGGATTCCCCATAACTCTCTGCCTCCACTCCATTCATGGATTATTAGTCGGAGAAGTTCATTTGGTCAACATTTTTGACCGTTGACCGTTCTTATTTTTGTGAAACCACCATGATCTCATTGATCCACTCCATCATCTCCTGCACTCTCAATGCAATCCGCTTGGAGCCAAAATCTCGATCTCTGCTTATAAATTATATATTTTTTGCTAGATTTTAATGTATCCTAAATTTTATTGAGTTGGGTTAGTGGGCTGCATTATATATCTCATTTAGAATTTTACTTTTATCTATAAATTAATGTAAGTTAGAGTCGCAAAATTTACGGTTGTATTTTAATATTCATAGTAGATTATTCATTTGTTTGTAGTTTTTTCCCTAAAAGGGTTTTTTCACATAAATCTAGTGTCCCACATCGTATTTTTTTTTTTGGTTATCGTTCGATCTTTAACATTTTTCACTATTCTAAACAATGTGAGATTATACAATTTTATTGTTATTGTAACGTCCCCCAATGCTTCAAGTACAATATTGTCCGCTTTGGGCCGAAGCTTGCACGAGTTTGTTTTTGGGGTTAGCCAAAAACGCATTGTATTAGGTAGGAAGAAGATTCATGCTTATATACCATGCATTTTCTACTCTCCTAAGCGATGTGGGATTGTACCCCCCCTGATATAGCTTGGACCCACACTTGAGCTTTTACTGGCCTTTACAGGATGGGATGCCACAGTTATGGGTCAGTTACTCAGTTTGGTCATATTTATCTTAAAAGAGCTTAATGCCACATCCGTGCTATTTCCTCACCCTAACTATATTATTACTCCCTCTTCCATGATATTTGAACTTATCAATATTAATCTCTCCTTTCATGCATTTCTGCCCACTAACCTTTTTTGTCACGTGTGTTTTTCTTTCCACTGCTTGGGAGTCACGTGAAAACCGCAAAATCTGGCATGGTTTCTTTGGATTTAATTTAGTAATTAAACTGCCTTAATCTTGCTGCAGTGATCCACTCTGAAATTCATGCAGTTGTGACGAGTTTCAGATAGGGGTTGATAATATAAAATATGGGATTGAGCAGAGGAAAGTCAGAAAACACATGAACATGGAAGAAGGTTAAACGTTGGGGAATAAGAAAATGTGTGAATGTGTTTGGATTAGCGACAAATTTCTAATAATTCCGATCTTGGGAAGCTACCATCTTGAGGAGATGACTGAATCCGCGGCTACATGCTGTTTGATCAAGTACTCTTCGTTGTTGGATGCATCAAACAGCATGTTCTGATCATGGAAGTTGTGGTTTTGGTGGGCTTGGATAATCTCCTTCTGACGACGGAGCTCCATCACTTTCCGATGCGAGTTTGAGTGCTTTGTCAGCACGAATGTCGGGCTGGCTGCCGGCCGGTACTCCGGCACCAGTCTCCCGGATTTGAACCGGACGCCGCAAGCATTGCAGAGAGTCTTTGGACCCATCGGTCCTGTTCGCCACTGCGGCGTCTGATCGGTGGCGCAATGCAGGCACTTCCGGCCCTCTCCCGTTCTCTCCGATGCTCCGTTGCGAAATGGCTTCCCGTTTGGCGATGCTCTCCCTGCTTTCTTAGCGGGATTCGGTGGCACCGGCTCTACAATGTCGGTTTCCGAGGATGAAGACATCGGAGAAAGTCTGGGGAAACTAGAAGTCCATATGCATGGCGGGGCACGAGATCGCTTACTACGCGCCTTCGCAGGAACAGACATGTCGGAGTAGAACGCCGGCAAGTTTCGGTTGGTATCATCGGGTTGGAGTGCTGTCATGCCTGATATCAGCTGGAGCTTCTGCAAATCTTCGCTGGAGAAGGATTCCTCAGCGAAATTCGAAAGCCATTCGAGCTCAGCTAAATCGTCATACTTTAAACACAAATATGGATGGCAAAAATATTAGCAATCTCAAGAAATTCAGTTTGAATAAATAACAATGTTGACTTTTGAGAAAATTCAGGCTAAATCGATAAATAGCATTGTATATCTTGCCCATATAGGGGAGTAATTACCGGAACACAGAGATCGCTGGAGAATTGAAAGTCAGCGGCAAAATCACCGGGGAAAGACGTTGGTTCACAGCCGGAAAACGAAGAATAATTGGATCTGTCGAGGAGGGAGACGGTGGATGAATCAGTGGAGCTGACATTGAGGCAATCAAAAGAGCCATTTGCATCGAGCAGTGCCACTTCATCATTTGAGAAGTCGAGGAGTTCCTCGACGATAAAATTGTCGTTACATCCGGCCGTCTTAGTGTCTGAGGAGTAGCGACATTCGTTCAGCAACTGTGAGCAGAAATCGGTCTGGAAATACTCAGGAGCTTCCATTCCCGTCCGGCGAGGGAAGAAATGTGGGTGATAAACGAGAGTGATAAGTTATGGTCGAAGGGTAGAGAGAGAAAGAGTTGGAAAAATGATATCCAGAGAGAGTAACCGGCGTGGCGTCTGAAGGGAACAAAAGGACTACTAAAATGGAGGATTTCAACGATGGATAAAAAAGATAAAGTAAGGAAGTTATCATAATACCCTTTTTCTCTAGGAACTAAGAAGAGTTATGATGGAATAAAATCACGCCACGACACTAATCAGCAATCACGACCGTCCATCTGTTGGCCTAGTTGAGGCGATTATTGGTAATGACGCAAAGGTTAATTAAGAGCGAAGGCAATTAACGAGGGTAATTAGAAGTAATAATTCCAAGCCTAAGGAATCGATCTCTCTCGCAGCTTTGTCGCTCCAAATTTAGGGCCATGACTGATTTCGTTAATTACGAGTTAATAATCATGCTTTTAAAACTTTAATCCCAGTTTTTAATGGGTTATTACAATTCAAACCTTGCTTCTAGTTCTGACCAGACCGCGTCTAACGTTACCTTAGTGGTTCTAGGCCATAATTAAAAGAAATTAGTACTAATTATTTATAATTTTCATAAAAAAGGAGAGTGTAACTTAAGAGCGAGAGCATCGGTCGTTTGCTTGCGTCGGTAGGTTTTGATTTTTCAGAGATTTTTCTTTTTCTTTTTTAAAATATCTACTTTTCCCATCATTTTTAATCTGACGTGAGGTCCACTCTTCACGTGATAGCCATGTCAGCAGCACATGCTTCTAGTCACAGTCAACGCCACGTGGTAGTACTAGGTGAATGATCAGCTTGACAGCACGTGCTTCCTCTTCCGTTTGTGATTTTGGCAATAAGACGACATTGAAACGAATCGTTTTAATGTGAGACGACGTGCGAACTGATTTAAACCGGGCCGGAGATTCAGTTGAGAGCCCAGTTCGTGACTTTTCTATTTTCTAGCTTTGGTGATTGGCGGCGGAGATGGATGTTTCTGTGCTACTGGCGGCAGATCGAGTCTAGCGATACTTTTCTTCGGCTTGGCATATGCATCAAACAGAGTCGGTGTGATTTGAAGTCGAGATGGAATGGTTGAATCTGATGGTGTCGGAGCCGTATTATCTCTCTCATTTCTTGGCTTTCTTCTCTTATTTAGTCGTTCGAGGTTCAGCGATAGTGGTTATTTCCCCCAACGTCGCTTCTCGTCTCTTTCATAGGGTACTTGTTTATATTGTCTCACCTTCTTGGCTACAATGAAAGGCTTCTGAATGCCCTTAGTTATACCTTGCTTTCGTATTCTCAGGAAATTCAAGCGATTTTGGCATTTTCTGTGTTGTCTCTTGTTAAGGTATTGTAATTATTGAATATTCTGTATACGTTGCTATTTTTCTGCCTTTCTGAGAAATTTCAGTTTTAGAGATTTTGGCTACATGTACCATGTGAAGTCTAGTGTCGACAAAATTGTGTTTTAGTACGCGAAGTTTTTTAAATTCCACTGTCAAAATTAAAATTTTAAGCAAAATATTTGCAGAATAACAATTGTTTGAGCAAATTAGGTAACTTGCATGGACGAGTAATACAAACTGAAAAATGTAGAACTTAGAGCCGCTAGTCTTGCTAGTTGAAGTCAATGTATTATGGAATTTGATGCATCAGTTATTTGATAGTTTCATAGCACTGAAGCTTTTAGTTGCTTGTTAATTCTGATGTTTCATGTAATGCAGATGGTAAGAACAGAAACGTGGGAGGCTCTTGTTGCTGATATGCTGCTTTACGCCAAGGTGGTGATTTCTCTTACGTTCTTCAACACTTTATTTTATAAGGATGTTTCATTTGGCCATTATACCTTCATTTTGACGAGCTGTAAAAGCATCCGGGGAAAACTTTACTTATTGCAATGATGCTCGAATTGTAGGAGTCATTTGTTTGAAATTGTTTGGTTAGAATCTATATAAGTTCATTATTTTTTTCAATTATCAGCCGACTTTGTTGCAATAATTTTTTTCATATTTTTATGTAACGAAAGGTTTTATTTTTTAATCTTATTGCCCAGATTCTATTTGTTGCCCTTACTCTGATAATGGACTACCACCTGGCTCTCTGGTACATAGCTTTATTTGCAGGCATGTGTTTTTGTTTTGCCCTTTTGCCCTTTTTTTAGTTTATATTAGACATCTTGAACTTTGGAGGACCATTGAAAAAAAAGAGAGCAATATATCTCATCTGTTTTTCTGCTCTTTGGAGAACCATGTAAAATGATTTGTTGATATATCGATAAGTTTAGTCTTATTGATTCAATGTCACTTAATTAGTGTTTTTTGTTTGTGCAGCAATTCACATATTTACTCAACAGCCTCTTTTCCAAAAACTAGGTAAAGAACACAGGTTGAATTCGAATTGGTTTATCTTATTAAATAGGTCCTTTTTCGCTTATAGAAATGAAGAAGTGAGCTATTGGCTTGTAGAATCAAGTATGGTCAATTTCAAAAGTTATGGATGAGTTTTTGAATTTAAAAACTGACTTGACAAATGTGCAAGTAATGTCTTACTGAATTGAGAAATCATAAATGGATATTTGTAGGTACTTGTAGTAAATTAACCCCATTGCAGCTGGAAGCCTTGCTGACCGAAGGCAACACATCAAGATATTGGCTGGTTCATTCTTCATACTTTTCCATACTATTCTTTATGCTGAATGGGTTTCATATTTTTCATTATCCTTATTTTATCCTAGTTTATTAAGCTGCTCCTTATAGAATGATCTCACATAGTTTGCAAAGCAAAGTGCGAACCTTGCCATTTTTCCAAAGTTTTGTTTAGTATTTCAAGGATATGATTTCTTTTTATCAGCGAATGAAATTATGAAACAGATCTGTTTCAGTAGATTAGTAAAAGGTTTTCGAAAAAATGTGGGATGAAAATGATTATAGGACTTTCGTTTTGTTTTGTGAGTTCAAGAAAATGCTTCATCTAATAGCTTTAGTCTCTTGGTTCGTTCTTCAGTTGGTTTCCAAGATTTGTCTGTGGAACACTCTGCCACGAGTACTCTGTTGAGGCTATTCCCAAATTACAATAGTTCTCTGGCTTGATTGCCACTAGCTAGCATAGTTAGTGACCATATAAATGCTTGTATTTATATACACTCAAGCACATGGACACAAAGTGAAGTGAATATTTGTGTGAGGATGTTCATTTGGATTCCGCAGGTTGAATTCCGTGCTTCCTTCTCTGCTAATTGTATATGTGCAAGCAGCTGCTTTCCTGAGTTATCAATTACGTATGATTCATCTCTCTCTAACTTTGAGCTATAGAGAGGGAGAAGGAGGAAGGAAGAGAGAGAGGGAATCGTTTCCTTACTATATGCCTTACTTTCAGCTCTTATTTGCTTGTGCAGATACTCGAACAAAAACTTGTCATTTGGAATAGTTGATCTAGGCGTCTTTCCTAATGTTGCTGAAAAATTTGGAATATCAATTGGTGGTATTTGCTTGCACTCTTTGAAACTCAAACTGTAGTTATCTTTCCTCAAACTTTCATTGTCCGCTTTCCATTATTGTATAACGCTAAGAGATTTCATATTAGCAGGCAGCGGCAGCAGCCATCTTCCTACATACATCCTGTTTGAGAAAGCATCTGAAATTGCACGCTTTCCAGATTATGGTTTTGAAGCAAAACCGCCTCCCTCTATAACTCGGGTAATTACCCTTTTTATGTTCTTTACAGCAGCACCATGGTAAAGTTGGAAACCATTATCAAATCTCAAAGCAAATAGTCTTTCTCCAGTTGATTATTTGACAATATGCATCTTTAGAAACACTGCTGGGTAGACATTTTATTGACATAGTTTCATTTGACTGACATGGTAATGTTAAGTTTTCCATGGTCAATTGCGTACACGACCAAATTCTCATCTCGATCTACTCTTGTGATTATTGATTCTATCAAGAAAGTTTAACTGGATTTTGCAAATAATGGCTTCACTTTTTCTTGTTTTTCCCTGCAGAAACTTCTTTGTCGGCATTTTGAACTCGACCGCCTTCTTCTCGAGTACGTGAATGGTAAATAAACGTAAACAACGCATTCATTCTCAATACCGATGATTTGTATTTCTTTGCCTGGTCGATTTGTCAATTCATCATATTCCACAAATGTATCTTCAACTCTTGGTCAGACCACATTTGTCAAACCTAAACCAATTATTCTTCCCCACTTGTTGTGTTAAGATCTCTTAGGTTAGACATTGCAAATTGGAAATTTAATTGAATTTCCAGTGTTTCCACTTAGTAGTGTGTGAGAGATAAACTGGAAGAGGAAAGCACTAAAGAACCCGCAGTTGCTTGTTCATGAATGGAAACCGACCCCGCCATAAAGAACCGCCGCCGAAGGCTCTGGTTCAAAAAACATTTCTTTCATTTTGAAGAAAGAGGAGGTGATGTGGCCGAATCATTAGCTCCCACCTGGCAGTTTGTGTCCCAATGTCAGTCTGTGGGCCCCAGCGCTTACATGTGTCGGGTGACAGGGGTCCCCCTCTTGCTAATCTAGTGCTTTGGGCTGCATGGTTAATTAATCTTTAAGAATGTAGCTTCCTTCATTCGTGTGCCCCTCCTTTTACCTTCCATCTTTCAAAATGAGCAATAGAATATGGAATGAGTGGAATTTACTTTTGAGCCCTTTATTCCATCTAATAGAATGAATGTCTGTGATATTTGGCGCAAACTCAACTCTGACACGCCGAAAGACGATGTATTTACTATTACATTAAGGCTTTTGGTCTTAATTAAATGAATCTTTTTTTTTTTTAAATTTAATTTAACTCTAATTAAACTTTCATTAACAAAATAAGGTGGATAACACCGCCACGTGGGAGCTTATAATTAAAGGAATGTTTTTTTTTATAAATTGAACTCTAATTGAATTCTAGAAGGTAATTAACAAAATAATCACATAAATTATTAAATAACTTTTTGCTGAACCTAAAAATTGTGTAATCTCATTTAAAAATAAATAATTAAAAAAAAAAAAAAAAACAAAGAAATTAGTGGCGCTAAGCACCACCACTTTTAGGTTGTAAAGTTAAGAATCCGTGGTTTCACGCGTGCATGGGCCACACACTCTCCGTGGACCCCGCTCCCACGGAGACGTTCTGCTGGCGTCAGGCTCACGCTACATATTCCTGAGTGACAGTTGTCGGCTCATCATTGGCTGAATAATAAACGGAAGATGATATGTAGCTTTTGCGATTTGCAAGGCAGGGAAGTTGAGTTAGTGGTCAATTAATTAATCTAATCTTACTCCCCAGTCAGAGATTAATCAAACCATGTTAAGCGATTATGGTCTTTTTAATTAACTATCACCCACATATATTTTTTAATTCAATGGGGTGACTGTTTCTTAGACAGACTGGTACTGGTACATGAACCAGGAAGAAGAGCCATGCATGGGCTATCTGGTGAGACTTTCAGAGTGGGATACACAGAGGAGAGAGAGAGAAAGGAGAGAGGAAGCTAAGGGAAACAGTAAAAGGAAGCAAAGCAACAGAAATATAAGCGAAACACAGAGAAAGGAAGAAGATGATGATGTGATAAGGAAGAATGCTCTGGTCTGTCGCTCATCCTCTCTGATTCTTTGAGGTTTCTCTTTAAACCTTTTTATTTTTCTTGAAACTTCTCCATCCCCCCCTCTTTCCTTTTCTTCCTTTTTCGATTCTGTTTTTTCCGATTATGCTCATTTCCAGTTTAAGACGTCCCCCCAAAATTCAAACAACGACAAAAGCTACCCATATCAGAAAAAACTGCAATCTTTGTTGTTCCTCCTCTGTTATGGCCTTTTAAGGCCGCGGACATGAGTCGGAAAGAGGAGGGACAGTTTTCGTAGCTTTTGGCTCTTCCGTTTTCATCAAAAGGGTAAGCTCTATGCGCTTCCCTGCTGGTTTCGAGAAAACTGGTTGCCTCATATTCAATTCAGCTTACTCTGTGTTTTTGTTGTGAAATTTGTAGTGGGAATAATGGTAGTCACTTCCTCCGCTAAGGATGCAAATAAGATATCAATGGACAACGGGAAGTATGTAAGGTACACACCTGAACAAGTGGAAGCCTTAGAGAGGGTTTATTATGAATGCCCCAAGCCCAGTTCTATTCGTCGCCAACAGCTTATCAGAGAATGCCCCATTCTATGCAACATCGAGCCCAAGCAAATTAAAGTTTGGTTCCAAAACAGGAGGTAAAATTTCTTCCTTTCTTGATTAAGACTTCCACAGAAATCAGAATAAGCGTCCATTTTTCTAGTTCATTTCGAAGAAATTTTAGATCTTTGGTTGATGGGTATTAATCATCAAGAGGGTATGTGTCGTCCTCGTCAACAGATGTAGAGAGAAGCAACGAAAAGAGTCGTCGCGACTGCAAGCAGTGAACAGGAAGCTAACAGCCATGAATAGGCTGTTAATGGAGGAAAACGATCGTTTGCAGAAACAAGTATCACAGCTGGTGTACGACAACACCTATTTTCGCCAACAGACTCAAAATGTAAACCATTAAAAATTCCACACTTTTCCATAAATATGGATTGAAAATGGGTATTTTGAGTTTTGAATTTGAATCAAAATTCTTTATCTTGCAGGCTACTCTAGCCACCAACGACACGAGCTGTGATTCAGTGGTAACAAGTGGTCAACACCACCAAACTTCTCATCATCCATTAAAGGATGCCAGCCCTGCAGGGTGAGTGCGATTTTTCTATCACTAGAAAAAGATATGATATTTTTTCTACTGTTTGTTTATGAAGACTGTGCTTGTTTGTTTTCTAGACTTTTGTCCATTGCAGAGGAGACTTTGACAGAGTTTATTTCTAAAGCTACTGGAACTGCTGTGGAGTGGGTCCAATTGCCTGGGATGAAGGTTTACCTTTTGCTTTCTTTATTCTATCGCCCCACCACCAATTCCCATTTCTTAAACATTCTTTGCAATTCTCAAGGAAATTTCATGAGCTCTGCCAATCTTTCAAGCAACATGCATTAAGCATTTCTGAAGTTTAGACTGTTCTAGTTAAGATTTCCAGATTCAGACACCCGACATACACAATACTAAATCTCATTTTTTTAACTTAAGAAAATCTGTAAAAGCTGATTCGATCCTTGTTCTAAATGTTTCATTGAGCTCTTCATCCTTCTCTGCACTTAAAAAAGTTTTGCTTTCTTTAAATCTGTGCAGCCTGGTCCGGATTCCATTGGAATCGTTGCTATTTCTCCTAGTTCTACCGGAGTAGCTGCTCGAGCATGCGGCCTTGTTGGTTTAGAACCGACTAGGGTAATGATTTTTCATCTTTTCTTTCATAATTCAATCAAACAATGATATATTTTCATTGAGCTGATATTGTTGTTGAACAGGTCGTTGAAATCCTCAAAGATCGGTCCTTGTGGTTTCGGGATTGCCGAGCAGTAGATGTTCTAAATGTGTTGTCCACAGGAAATGGTGGAACCATTGAACTTCTTTACATGCAGGTAGATGGAGATCAATCTTTTTTTGGCTAAAATGTATTTTGCTCTTGAACTATAATGCGTCTAACACAGGACACCGACCTTCTCAACTTTTAATCGAAGCAATTGCTCTATCAACTCCTGTTCTTATTGCAATGTAAACCCTTTGTTTGATTCTTTGAAAATTTGCTATTTTATGAGATGACCACGTGCTTGTTGAAAAATTCTCAGATTTTCTGTTTTTGTTCATTTTTTATAATTTCTTCACCCAAAATCAACCCTTTTCACAGAGAATCAAAATGGTTTAGTCTTTCTGGAATAAAGTCGAAACCACATTCTTAAAAATTGATATTTGAACATTTGTTTTAATAAGCTTGACAATACTTGTACTTTCCGATGACAAATTTTTGCTGAATTGGACGGAATGTTCAAATCGCTGCCTAAACTAACGTTTTGAAGTAAATACTGCAGTTACAAGTTCAAGAGAAAATGTCCGATCTTTGTATTTTAAGAGCAAAAACTATCTTTTACCTTTTTCGTTTAGACCTTTTCTCAATTGTTCCATGCAAATTGTGTCTTGTCCTAGCTCTACTCACCGACAACTCTGGCCCCTGCTCGTGATTTCTGGTTGCTTCGCTACATTTCTGTTTTAGAAGATGGCAGTCTTGTGGTAAGTGATTCTGCATATTCCAATTCAGATTATGAAGTAAAAGATGTTATCAAGATTAACTCAATGAATTATAGGTCTGTGAAAGGTCACTTAACAATACTCAGAATGGTCCAAGCATGCCACCGGTACAGAATTTTGTGCGAGCTGAAATGCTGCCAAGTGGGTGTTTGATTAGATCATGTGAAGGGGGAGGATCCATTATCCATATAGTTGATCATATGGATTTAGAGGTTTGAAAAAGAATCCATTTTCTCTCTTACTTTGCGTTTACGATCAAAATTTAGAATTCTCGTTTACTTGACAACAGCCTTGGAGCGTGCCAGAAGTGTTACGCCCTCTGTACCAGTCGTCTACTCTGCTTGCTCAGAAGACCACCATGGCAGTAAGTAAATTAGTCTGAGTTTCTGAGTATTTAGCAAACGACGATGAAGATGAGTCGATTTTGAAAGGAAACTTGTTTTCTTTTTTTGTTGTTGTATAGGCTTTCCGGCTACTGAGACAGATATCTCAAGAGATTTCTCAGCCCAATGTCTCGGGATGGGGAAGAAAGCCTACTGCTCTGCGTTACCTTAGCCAGAAATTAAGTAGGGGTTTTAACGAAGCCATTAATGGGTTCGCAGACGAGGGATGGTCTATGCTAGAATCTGACGGGGTCGATGATGTTACTCTTCTTGTCAACTCATCCCCTACCAAGATTATGGGAGGAACTCTGTCTTACGCCAATGGCTTCCCATCCACAGGCTGTGCAGTTCTATGCGCCAAAGCTTCCGTGTTATTTCAAGTAATCATTTCACCTATTCTGTGATATGATAAATGATGAATACTTGCTGAAACTATGAATTCTGCATTGAGGATTAATGAGTGTATACTCTAGTGTTAATTCATGATTTCTTTTTTTCTCTGGAAGGATGTTCCTCCAGCAATTCTTCTTAGATTTCTTCGAGAAAACCGATCTGAATGGGCAGATAGTAGCATCGATGCTTATTCAGCTGCATCGATGAAAATGAGTCCATGCGTTGCCTTACCTGCTACTCGGGTCGGAGCATATGGCGGGCAGGTTATTCTTCCTCTGGCTCACACCATTGAACAAGAAGAGGCAAGTAATATTTGTATCAAATCTGAGGACCATTTACTCACTTTTTTCTTTCTTCTCACTTAAAATATGATTAGATTTGGCTGTTTAAACAGTTTGTAGAAGTGATTAAAATTGAAGACATTGGTCATTACCGGGACGACATCCTCATGTCCGGCGACATCTTCTTTCTGCAAGTAAGAATAATTAGAATATTAGCAAATAAGAAGATCGAGCATTTCCGTTGTTGAATCGCACACAATCTCACGATATCCTTTCGTGCATTGCCAGCTTTGCAGCGGAGTGGATGAGAATTCTATCGGCACTTGTGCTGAACTCATCTTTACTCCCATCGATGCCTCCTTTCCTGACGATGCTCCTATTTTATCTTCTGGGTTTCGCATAATTTCTCTGGATTCTACGACGGTAATGAAAGTCGTACAAATTTAGTATGTGGAATCTCTAGAAGTTTGATTATTATATAGTTTTTTGAAATGATATGTTTTATTATTTAGGATGCCTCGAGTCCAAACCGAACGCTCGATCTTACGTCAGCTCTTGATGTTGGAAAGGAAGGAAACAAAGGGCTGGGAAGTTGGGGTGGACAATATGGAAAATCGAAGTCGGTGATGACAATTGCATTCCAATTTGCATTTGACGTTCAACTTCAAGAGAATGTAGCGGCCATGGCTAGGCAGTATGTGAGGAACATTATAGCTTCTGTCCAGCGTGTGGCTTTCGCTCTTTCGCCTGCTCGTTTTGGCTCTTTCTCGCCTCTTCATTCCCCACCTCAAAATCCCCAAGCTCTCGCACTCGCCCAATGGATCTGCCATAGTTACAGGTCGGAAACATTAATCAACACTAGTGTTTTCAAAAACTGTTTGTTTTTTGCTCAAAAAAGATGAAATTAAGGATGGTTTTGGCAGGTGCTTTCTAGGGGTGGAACTCCTGAAGAATGAAGAAAGAGATTCTCTTCTGAAAACCCTTTGGCATCACTCTGACGCAGTAATGTGCTGCTCTTTGAAGGTACTTCTCTCTCTCTCTCTCCCTCTAAAAACAGAATCAAGTTCTCTTCCTACCCATGAAAAAGAAATTCTTTGCCATTCTCTGTCATATGATCTCTTCAGTTTCTGTCTTGAAAAATGCAGGCGCTTCCAGTTTTTACATTTGCAAATCAGGCGGGACTAGACATGCTAGAGACAACCTTAACAGCTCTGAATGGCGTAACTCCGGAAATGATCTTCGATGACAATGGAAAAAAGACCTTCTTCTCTGAGTTCCCCCACATACTGCAGCAGGTATATCCAGTTTCGACTGATCATTGCAAATATGCATTTTAATCAAATATTTTCTTAATTATATTTCTTTTCCTCCCCAGGGTTTTGTCTGTCTTCAAGGCGGTTTCTGCTTGTCTAGCATGGGCCGGCCGGTCTCCTACGACAGAGCAGTGGCTTGGAAGGTGCTGAATGAAGAAGAAAATGCTCAGTGCATCTGCTTCATGTTTATCAACTGGTCTTTTGCTGAAAACTAGCCTACAGAGTAGGAAGATAGACACATTTCGACAGGTCTTTCATTGCTCACTCAACCACTGCTGGTTCATCTTTTCTTTATTTGCATTTACTTAATTATGGAATTCATGGATCTCTCGGTTTCGATCGATCCGAAAAGAAAAGAATTTGAAGGATTCTCTTTCTGTTTACATCATAGCCTCATTGTTTCAGAGCAAGTCTTCAGATAATCCATTAATGGAGGATCATAATGTAAACAGTCCAATCATACCATAATACACAGCAGAAATCAAAATTCTTAGATTAGTGGATGAACAATATGATTGTTTTGATTGAGGAAGAAGACACAGCTAGAGAGAGAGAGAGAGAGAGGAGTAGACGCAGTCATGTCCCATCAGTTCTTATATTTCCTCGTACTTCTCAAGCACGCGTCAGCATTCTGCCCAGAAATGGTGTACGTATGAAGTGAAGTTTTACAGTAGACGAGCATTATTATTATCAGGAGTGCATTAAATGGTGGGTGATAAAGTCAAGCAACTTTCCTAAATTGGGCAGACACGGCCTACTCTTTTGCACCCACTTCTCTGATTGACCCCCCCTTTCTGGTGCTGTCCTCCATCCTTATGGAGCTTTAGTTTCTTTATCGTCTCAGTGGAACTGTGGGAGGAATCAGCATTTGACTACATATTATGGGTAACTTAGAAAGACATGATGAGCATCCATTCATTAGGAGAAGATCAATATACTTCTAATGAAAGAAAAAGAGAGCTGCCTGCAAATACCCATCTATCTTTATCAATCCAAGTAATTTAATTTCTTGGGTAATTAACAAGAAAAAACATTGAACTATGAGATCAGTGACAAGAAAAACACTAAACAATTTTTGCTGACAGATAAAACACCCAATTATGGAAAATGAACGAGGCAAACATCGCTGTCATGTTTTCGGTTTGAATTTGTGATTGATGATGCCTTATGGTTTACCTTTTCGATGACTTTTTACCTCTCTCGTATACACTAATTAAAATAGTTTATCTACGTAAGTTTTAATAAACCATCTTTTCTAGCCACAAAAACATCTTTAATCTCCCTACGAAACTAAATTCAAGAATTATATTGTAGTCCGCCCTGTGAAGGTCAAAAAAGGTCCAAATGTGTGTCTGACCTATATTAATGAGGGGGCATAATCCCAAATCGCTTGGGAGAGTAGAAAATGCATGATTTATAAGTAGGATTTTCCTCTTTATCTAGTATAACATGTTTTAGGCTAACCCAAAGATCAAAATCGTGTGAAATTTAATACAAAGTGAATAATATTATACCGAGAGTTATACGAAGAGATGTTACAAATTTGAAGATAGAAAAATAATTTAAATATTAGAGAAAAAGGATTTGACTACACAGTGGGACGATGCACGTGTATCCAATTGAGACCAAGGAAAGCATTTATATAATGAGAAGCAAATAAACATCAAGATCATCTGTCTCGAGTCAAAGAAACACAGACAATGGTTAAAGCAAACGAAAGAAGAAGGGAAAACCCTAAATCATCGTCGTCGTCGTCGATCAGGCCTTGCTCCTTTTTTCCATTTAATCAAGATGGAAAAAGAGAGCTTTTTGAGAGGAGAAAGCGAAAGGGAAAGAGGCTTTTTGTGCATGGTCTCCAAGGAATGGCTGTAATTGACGATTTTTTGAGGCTTTTAAGAAGAAACCCACTTCAAAAATCATGTCTCTGCCAGCAGGATTTAGCTGGGTTGGCTATGGCTTCTCTCAGAATGTCAGCTAGTTTATGCTAATGTGTTTGGACTTGTCTTTTGGGGTCGAATCTTCTACAAAAGACAAGATCTCCTGTTACTCCCATCATTGCTCAACACAGGAATATCCAACAGAGCGAGAGAAGCCATGGCCAAAACCCTTGAACGAAAAGTAAAGTAAAAGGCTGTGGCTAAGCTTGGTTGGACAGAAGACGAAAACTCCCATCCAAATGGTTTACTTTTCAGACATTTCCGGAGGTAGACCATACGCAATAGCCTCAATATTTAAAATTATGATCATGATTTGCAGAGGGTACGAAAATCACCAGATGATAACAGTTTTAAAGAGTTTTCTCTTACCTTTTTAACTTTACTAAATTGAGATAAATGTTAGACTAGGATGGGATAAAAGATTGAAAATATTGTTCAACTGTTGAAATCTGAAGTTTTTCCTTTTTTTTTTACAGTGTCTACAATGGCTTTTTACAGAAGAAGCTGCAAGATTGCATTGTAGTAGTTGGATTTTGTTGTGGCTGTGGTTCTAAAGCCTGCTCTTTTTTTTTTTTTCCGAAAAACGGCATAGCCAATTTGCAGATCGGTGGTCCCTTTGAAAGTGGGTGCAAAGTGAGTGTTTCTGAGATGCTATTGACGGCCTCTCTGACCTGGATCCTTCGTCTCTGTTGACATGCCATGTTCTCTTAAACCTATCTTCTTCCGTAAAGTTTTTGTCTTTGTTACTGACCAAGTCCTCCCATCTTCTCCTCTTTATCATCGTCTTTCTTAATTGGGTACAATTCTCTCGGGATCATATGCGGAGGTTTTGCTTATCAGTCATTTTTCTTGGGAAAAAACATTCCATCCTGAATATTTTTTGCTGAATTCAAAATTACAGTCCCTTTTTTCAAATCTTGAGGATTTCCAGCGGACTTTAGGATGGCGAATCGCAATAGTCATAGAAGATGATGAACATAAAGTTAAGGTCATAAATGGTTAACATGTACAGTAAAACTGGAAGAAGAAAGAGAGAAGAAGAAACACACAAAACGATGTTGAAGACGAAGTAATCTCATAACCAGAGTCGGGCTGTTTGCTAATTACCTTTATCTACATTTCTTCTTTACTGTTCACAAAACATTTTACATTTAAAAAACAAGCCAAAACTAAAGAACTGATATGGAAAAGGGAATGCAAGAGGAATTCGTCTTCAACAAAGTTTCTAGGGTTTTGCAGGCGTCGCCGGAGTATGGCCTCGCCGCCGGATCGTCCGTCGTGCAGTGGAGTGCTAGTTTCATCATCTCAACCATCTCGTTCTGATTGATCGCCACGTTGCTCCCTCTCATTCTCTGATCGACCCACGAGTCCAGAAGGCAATCTGAGTAGCAATATCGGGCCCACTCGATGACACCTCTATGGCCGCCGCCGAAATGAGAGTGATCGGCTGGAGTTTTTCCTGACAGTAACTCGATGAGGAGGAGTCCAAATCCATAGACGTTACTCTTCTCGGTTATGGTTTTGCTTTCTTTTGCCTCTGTAACGTAAGGCAGAGTGAGAATTACTTGTAAATGCATGCATGATTTTAAACGACACCATATTGGTGTATGAATTAGAGAAATACCTGGAGCATAGTAACTTGAAGCAGTAACAAAGTCTTTTGCTGGAGGAGGACTTGGTAGGAGTCGGGGTTCACCTTCACCGTCGACGATTATTTTGTCCGAAGATAGAATTCCGGCGATAAAACAAGGCGAATAATGACAGTGGAGAACACGTAAAGCTCTGACAATACCAATGGCTGCTTTTCGACGGCGCTCCCAGCTTAAACTCCCTATAATTTCGCTCAGATAGTTTCCTTGTTCGCGTTCATAAACCAAGAACGAACCCTTTTCAGATCGACAAATTCCCATTAATTTGACAACGTTGGGATGACGAAGCTTCCCGAATTTAAAAATTTCCGACCAAAAAATAGAAAGGATATCTGAATTGGAATCGCTCCGACGTTTTCCCTTTGCTTCGAATTGCTGGTCATTGCCTATGGATTTCACCAAATAAGAAGCCCCTTCTTTTTCTCTTGAAATGACGTTCGCGTCTCTCGCCGACGATAAAATAATGTCGACGGTGAGAATCTTCGAGATTTTTGAATCGAAGAGATGGAGTTCCCATATCCCATCTTCGTTTTCCACCCGTCTTAGCTCCATCTGCTCCTTTCTTCGCCGTAGAAGAAAGATAACATAACTGGTGACGACGAAGGAAGCTAGCACAGCCAGGAAACAGGTGAGAATAAACCACCAAATTGGGTTTTTTTCGGGGTTTTTGCATGGCGGTAATCCACTGGTAGGTTCACCGCCGCATAGATCGTTACCCGCGACTGCGCTTGCTTGAATGGCCAAAAATGCTCCGGTGGACGGCAAGCTTCCGGTGAAGTGATTGTGGGAGATGTTAACTTGTACAAGCGATGAAATGCGGCCTAATATCGTCGGGATTTCGCCGTTCAGTTGGTTCTCGGACAAATCGAGCAGACTGAGAACTGGCATTTCTCCCAAGCTAAGTGGTAATTGACCGGTGAGAAGATTGTGGCTGAGGTCTAAGCTAACGATCTTTTTGCATGAAGATAATTCTTCTGGGATTTTACCGAAGAGCTTGTTATGGCTTAAGTTCAACTGCATTATCGCCGATAAGCCGTTAAGACTCAGAGAGATGGAACCAGAAAAATAATTTTCCGACAAGTCTACGTTCTCGAGCTTCTCACTCCTGTAAAACTCCGGTAGATTTCCTGAAAAGTTATTTTTCGCTAAGCTGAGCATTTGCAGCGCCGGGGTATCCCACACATGGCCGTCGATACTTCCCGAAAGATTGTTGCCGGAGATATCCAAGAAGTAAAGAAGAGGCAGTTTCGTAAATTCTGGCGGTAATTCACCGGAAAACTGATTATTTTGAAGACGAACCCTCTGTAAGCTTTTGCAAGCACCAAGACTCCTGGGGAGTTCACCATTGAGTGAATTTGAGAAGAGGATGAGTTTGAAGAGATGACCTGAATTGCAGAGCGTATCAGGAATTTTTCCGGTGAGATTGTTGGTGGATAGGTCGAGAACAGTGAGATTATTTCGGTTACCAAGCAGTTGAGGAATTTCCCCGGAGAATCTATTCGACCATAGCTGAAGAACCTGAAGGCGGGGAAGCGAAACTAAAGCCGTTGGAATTCTTCCACTGAAGTTATTGCCGAAGAGTTGAAGAATCTTCAAAGATTCCAGCTTAATTATAGTTTCAGGAATCTCGCCGGAGAGAAAATTGTCGCTTAAATCAAGCGAAATCAGCTTTCTGAGTCGGACAATTGACCAAGGAACTGAACCGGTGAGCTTGTTTTGATAGAGGAAAAGATATCGGAGCTCAGTTAGGTTCCCGATGGACGAAGGAATTTCTCCGGTGAGTCTGTTGTAAACAAGGTCAAGATGATCAAGAGAAGTTAATTTGCCAATCTCTTTCGGCATTTCTCCAGAAAGATTATTATACCCCAAGTAAATCCACTTCAAATTCTTCATCCGACCAACGTCAGTAGGAATCTCTCCGACCAACTGGTTTGAAGCCAACGTAAGAACTTGCAATCCGGTGATATTTGCTATAGAATTCGGAATATTCCCCACCAAAATATTCCCTCCTAAATCGAGAAATTCTAAACTAGAAAACATTCCAATATCACTGGAAATCGTACCTGAAAGCATATTGTTTGAAAAATCAAGCTTTTTCAGGACATAACTAGAGCCGATCGGCAGTGGCCCCGTCAAATTATTATTACTGAGATTGAGGAATCGAAGCGAAGAGCAAGAGAAAACATTAGTCGGAATTTCCCCGACGAGTTGATTATTGGACAGGTCAACAGTTTCGACGTACAATAACCGGAATATCGAGGGAGAAATCTCGCCGGAGATGTTCTTCCCGGAAAGCTCAACTGCATGAACAGCAGACAGATTGTTACAGACGACGCCATGCCAGTTACACAAATCTGAGGAGGAGTTGTTCCAGTCGGAGAGAAAGCGAGAAGGGTCGTGGACTGAAGCTTTGAAAGATAAAAGAAACTCAAGCTCATCGCCAATGGAAGATCCTAGAAAGATAAAGAGCATGGACAAGAAGAGACCTATCCGAGGTCCATCCATGGTAAGGCCACCGCTATGAAAAAACCCAGTCAGCTTTCGTCAACTTTTGACAAATAATGGAACTTACTACAATAAAGAAAAGCTTTGATTCAGAGAAAGAAGGCGAGGAAAGGATGAAGATGATGAGAGAGTATAAATAGAAGAAAGAGCAAAGGGAGCAGGAAAGTGGGCTGAAATCAGGGTATAATTACGAAATTGCTCCTGGAGTTTGGCCTTAATTAAAATGACTACGAAGGGCATGGTTGAAAAGCAAATAGGGATAGACGTTGGAAAAACCAAGTCTAGGATTTTGTCGGATAACGAGCGAATCCTCTTTTGACTGAATTTGGATGATGACTAGATGGAGTTTCCCTTCCCACCCCTGGGAATCTCCCACTAACTCAACTCTGTAGTCAAGTTTTATGTAATTTCACTATTAGTTTCAAATATCTTTCATTTACTATGAGCATTTATTAGGAAAACCCCAAACTATTCTTCTTTTTTTTTTTCTAGAATATCCATAAATAATTAAAAAAAAAATTAACAAAACAATCATATTATAGTATTAATGATAAGTTAACTACTGCACAATTTTTACTAACAACTTAAATACGAAACTATGATAAATAGATAGACCAAACATTACCGTTAACTTTCTGAGAACTCGAATAACCATAGAAAAACTGCAAAACTCGTGATTTTAGACATTTCAGTGGAAAAAAATTAATACTCATGGATAATAGATTTTAGAAAATACTATATAAGTTGATTTTTATTTTTTATTTTTATAATTTAGAATATTTTGTAAGAGAATATATAATGTTTTAGATTTTGGATGATTTAGAATTGTTTTACTGTTCATTAGATAATCACAAACTTTCTATGTTGTCTATATTTTTCTACGAAGAAGACAATAAATTTGTTTTATATATACAGAATTTTCTCTGCGGAAAGACAACTTTCGTCTGCGGAGCGTTGTCTTTCCTGAGTCTTATTTCAATGACTCACTTTCCGCAGAGAAACGACAACGTTTTCTAACAACAAACATGACAACAATTTTTTCGGCGTCTATTTTCCATAGTTTAATGGTTAAGTTGTTAGCGAAAATACTTTAGTGGTTGACTTGTCATTGATCATAAATACAGTGGTTGATTTGTTAATTTTCTTAATTAAAATAATTGAAAATTAACAAAAATAAACGTAGACTTTGAGGTCAGCAACATACCAAACTTTCAAGAAATTTTGTAGACAACCAAAATCTCGAATTATGGGAAATGAATAACGCAAACCTCGCAGTCACGTTTTTTGTCAAAAAACGTCGAGACAAATGTCGCAATTACATTAACGTCAAGGACAGTCCAACGGGGATGTCTAAGGATCAACAATGGACTTCCTTCAATGACGAGGGACGTCCAAGGCTGATCCATGAGGAGGGGAGTCCTTGGGGCCATCGTAAGGTCGAAGGGCGTCTTTGTTGGTCATTGGATGAAGAGACAGACGTCCTTCAATGAAGATGAATGTGATGGATGGGAAGAGGGGCGTTGGTGGACGAAGGTTCATGTTCGTTGGATCAAGCGACAGATGTCCATCAACGAGGATGGACGACCAGGATGAAGTTAGGCTGTAATATCTGCCTTTCTTTAAAAAAAAAATTTTTATTCGGCGAAAACGTTTTTGGAAAATGTTTCCCCCGAATATGGAGAAAATAGATGGGGAGGAGTTTCCTCCCAAATCCACTCCTCCCCTGGCGACTTATGTGCTTGAAAGCCTCCACTCCTTTGTTGAATTGGTGATACTGAGCTTTCTATCTCCACACTTGACAATTCCAACGTGCATTGAAAATGAAATCACCACGGTAAGTCGATTCCTTCCTCTCATTGTAATTCCAAATTTGTGACTAAAAGATTGGAATTTTAATCTAAATTTTACTCTCGGTTTTCAATGTCTGTCACAAAGGAATAAAACTGGAATTTTTATCCTTGATAGCTCTCTATTTAATTTCATTTATGGTTTGGAAATTTAGATTTGAATTTTTACCTGTTAATTTCGCTTCTGGTTGGGAATCTTGGAATATTAATTTCCCTTTTGCTTTGAAGGTAAATCTGTTGAACAACATAGCTTTTGCATCAGCTACGCACATTGAAGCACGACTCAGCAAAGAGCTAAACCGCAGTGTGTAAAACTTGCTCCTTCGGTGGGTTGAACGACATGCCGAGATGAGAAAATCTCGGCCAGAGTTAATATCGTTTGCGTCAATGAACAACGATGCCCGCGTCGAAGAAAAACAACGCCTACGTCGAAGAACAGAGACGTCTGCGAATGGGCTGTGTTCGAGACCACCATTCCGTCTTTATGGGACAAGGATCAAAGGAGCATTAGGCCAGACTGGACCATCCAGTTGGGTCGGCCCAACTTCATTTAGATTGCGATCAAATTCAATTTTAGGCTTGTATTGGACCTGTTTTTCGCCAGAATTTGGGTATTATTTTACCATATTAAATGAGATTAATTTTAAATTAAACTTGGGGATTTTAAAGTATAAAAATTTGACCAAAAATTAACGACTTATTTTTTAATAGATATCCAACCTAATTAAAAATTTGTGGGCCGTCTGATTTGGGCTATTTGGATATTGGGTTTTGGTCAATGTAAGGCAACTTCGAGTTAGAGATTTATTTCTATGCCCTATATTTGCATAATTTTTATAAAATAATTTTTTTGAAACGTGTCTTATATAAAAATAACGTGCCCATTTCATGGTCGTTGGATCTTTATATTATATTTTATTTTTCACTGTACACATTTTAATTTTGCATGCATATAAATAATTGTGGATCAACTCATTCACGTTAACTGAGTTCTATCTACCCGATTTTTGGTCTGTTTTATTTTCACACATTCGACCGTGAAGAATGTGTTTGTTGTTATTAATTAGATTAATGAGATAATTGTATGTGTCATGTTCATATGAGCAAAATCCTAAACTTGATCAGGGTATTTATGTTGTTTTCGCGATCGTCAAACATTGTTTTATTCTGTTATATATCTATGGCATGGTGTGCCCGGAGTCTGTGAGTGACTCCATTTTCACTGTAATTTTTAATAAGTACAACAATAGTCTATTTTAATTACGTACCACATTTTAGTAGGTGGTTTTAAACACGTGCCCTTTTGTACATATTTTTCTAAAATAAATTTATAACATGTGATTTTAAATTCATGCATGCTTAAACAATATTTTAAATTAAAATTATTAAATATAATCTCTATTGAGTTTAGTCAACTCAACTGAATAACACATTTTAGGATATTATCAGTCGGTCTTCCAGTTGCCGAGTCTAGATTAGACCAGGTGAATTTTATTTTATTTTTCGCACTTTAATAATTTTCTTTTGAGAGACCATTTTATAATGTATATCCTTTATTAGATAACTGTAATCCTTATTAAATTATTTTTTGAACAGTTTTTTTTATTTGGTTATATTATATACTATTTGATATCACTTATTGTACGTGTTAAACCCATGTTTGTTGGGTTTTGGCTTGTAATAATTATTTTAGGTTTTCTGCTATTAATTTATAAAATTAAGTGAAATGAGTCGTGCGATTCAGTTCTTTGGGCCGAGTCGCTACCTAGTTTATCTTGGTCCCTTGCAAGTCGTGATAAGTCATCCTCCAAAGGCACTGGGGGAAGATGGTTTTAGGGATGTCTGTGGATTCTAGTGGATGTCCATTGATTTTTAGAAACGACGTCGTTTAGTATTGAGAGATGTCCGATGTAGTTTTAAGGACGTCCGTTGTAAGTTGAGGGACATCTGTCATAAATTGAGGGACGTTTGTTGTGGGTTGAGGCCATTGTTGGACATTTCTTAATGCTAAACAACATCGTTTCTCAATACTCATATCCTATGGTCGTCAGCGGCCTTAGATGCTCATTATCCCATCTTGAACGTCCATTCCCAACGATGGACGTCCCTCATCTCGAAGGACGTCCCTTGAACATTGAGCTCCGTGATAGAATGTACGTTGCTCATCGGCTTGGACTGCCAAAAAAAGATCCACCTCCATTTCGCAGTGAATGGATTCTTCATCGCTGGATGATGCAACACTCCTCGACACCATTTGATGTGCATCACTAAAAAAACTTCGCTCTTCAATTGTGTTTAGGGATTTATGGTTGTTGCTTGCTCTAGCAGAGGACGTCATTATCGCTTATATAGATGGAGGTGAAGGTCTGTCAATGTCGTCATTTAGTATTGAGGGACGTCCATGGCATGAGGGACGTCCATGAGATTGAGGGACATCAATGGTAAGTTTAGGGATGTCTCTCAATATCAAACGATGTCGTCTCTTAACATCAATGAATGTCCCATTTCTTCCACGGCAGTCCCTCATACTAAACAATGTCGTAAGTGGAGGGACGTCCGTTGTTGGTTGAGGGATGTTCGTGGTAAGTGGAGCGACATCAGTCTTATGTCGAGGGATATCGTTGTGGGATGAGAGACGTCTGTCCTAAGTGGAGGGAGTCTGTTCCCATTTTAAAAAGAGTGTGTCTTGCACGTGACTCCCTTCAACATGACGTTCATTAGCGCCTTTGGAGGATGATCATCATCCATCCTGACCATCCATTCACGTTAGGGGATGTCTGTTTCTCAATCCAACGACCTTGAATCATCATCCACTAGTGGCTTTGGAGGATGATCATCCTCCATGCTGACCATCCATCTTTGTTGAGGGACATCTGTCCATCAATCGAATGGGCATGCTCTATCGCCCGCTATCGCCTTTGGAGGATGGTCATCCTTCATCTTGACCATCCATCCTGGTTGAGAGACATTCGCCCTCGATTCAACGGGCATGAACCATCGTCCGCTCACGCCCCTTCTCTAATCCTAGACGTCCATTTTTCTTCATCCAGCGGCCAACATGAACGTCCATTGGCCTTACGATGGCCCCAATGACGTCCATCCTCGTGGATCAGCCTTGGATGTGCCACGTCGTTGAAGGACATCTGTTGTCGATCCTTGGACGTCCTCATTGGACAGTTATTAACGTTAATGTGACTATGACATTTACCTCGATATATTTTTACAGAAAACAAGATTGCGATATTTGCGTTTTTCATTTCCTATAGTTTTAGGTTTTTATTGTCTGCAAATTTTCTTTAAGGTTTGACATATCGTTGACCCTGAAGTCAATATTTTTTTTTTTGTTAATTTCCCTAAAATAATATTCCTTTTAGGCAAATAATAATAAACTCAAGATGGTACACCTGATATTATTATTTTATAAATCACATAGACAAAGTAATTCACATCATGCTGTAAATTCAGTATTAATTTAAGATATAAATCTATTAACTTTGATTGATTGATGGATCAAACGACCTGAGGGACAATGAATGTGACTACAATATGAATATATAAGATGAAATGATGGAATATTTCATGAAAACATAAAAAAAAATGATCCTTTTTGCGTAAGTATAAATGATATTATTAGAATAACAAAAAAGAAAAATGAATTATTGTCACGACCCAAAGGGGGGCCTAACAGAACCGCCGGGTCAGGCGACCCGATTCTCATAGAGAACCCGGTTACCTAGCCCAAGGCGTAAATTAATTTGAAAGACTTAATGAGAATACAATAGAAAACTTAATGATACAGCGGAAGACTTAACGAACATCTAAGCCCAAAGCCAAATAACATGGGTTGGGTCCACAGAGTGATCAACATGAGAAGATAGTAAAAATATAAACAAGAAAGGTACTGCAGGAACTCCAATAAATCCAATATATAGCAATAACTGAGGGATTGAACAAGGACCATCCATTAGAGAATACTGGAACCATCTCACAACTACTCGTACTAATCCAGTGCACAAAACTTATACCCTAACCTGGAAAAAAAATGTAGTCGAAGGGGTGAGTGACAAGCTCAGTAGGGAAATCGATACTAAATGCAATACATAAAAACTGTTTTTGTCATAACTTTTGAAAAACATATCATATTTCTCATTTTACCGTACATGGATTTTTAACTGAAAACTCTTCATCAGTTTATTAAAATTGGCCAATGGCCCTCGATGTGGCTATATCAAAATCTGCTATATACGTAGACAGCTATATCGTAAAATATGCCAACATCGTTTTCAGTATGAAAACGTCATTAGTGAAAAAGAATGGTCACTCAAGGACGCATCCGATACATACCACAAAAGGCGACAAAAACAACACCTCATGAGTTTGAAGAAAAGAGGCAACATATAACAGATAATGATGAGCAATAAATTAAATAACAGAATTTAATAAAGGCGATACTCAGGCGATCGCAAAAGCCAAAAGACCCTGATCAGGTTTAAGGATTCGCAACCTAAGGACACGGCACATACAGCTGTCCTATTACCTATTTGCACTTTAGGGATTAAAACCCAAGGACATTTTAAAAGAAATCCCCTTTAAATAAATTAAAAGATACAAGAAATTTACCTTCACGCTGCAGAAGATGTTCATATCAAGAAGATTCACCCACAAAGTATAGAGAGAATAGAAATAGCAGAATACCATGTACGATAAATTAAACGTGAGAAAACATACGTACATATACGTAAAAACAGACGTGCTATCGAACAGTCCCCGTCAGATTTTTATATGTGGCAACCCACAAAATAATAGTTTGAAAACCGTGATGAAATGCAGTGCATAAAGTATAAAAATCCCTACCTCATAGGCGACCATGATACTCTTACCGAGTAGCCAGCAAACAGGCACTATCGGGAATGAAAATCGTATCTTAACATCTCCAAAACCTATAACAAGGTCGAAAACAAAATCCCAACAATCAACTAAGGGATAACAATTAAGTCTTAAACCAGACTATAATCCAAAATAGTTTCTAAGGATAATCTCTAGTTCAAAACGGAACTAAACTAGGTAGACAACAATTATCTGAAACTAGAAACCAAGCTTAAGGTCATCGAGATAAAACGAAGGTCAACCGGGACCTCGCAATGCCGACCAAATTCAACAATAATTAATTGAGACCTTTTTGTTTCGACGGTCAACCAAGAATCTCTAACGGTCAAAATGATATGATTACAACTATCTAAATCTCAATAATCGTCTAATAATCGATTAGGACAACTCAAGACATAACCGGAATAATTTTCCAAAATTTCTGACCGAAGTAAATAGTGAATTCCGGCATGAACAGTACCGGCGCGAACAGTGCCGGTGAACAGTACACAGTGAACAGTGTCCGGTCCGGCGTGAACAGTACATCGCCGCGGTGAACAGTGTCACCGCCGGTGAACAGTACTGCGCCGCCGACCGGACGATAAAAATTCTCCATTTTCGTCCGATTTTGATTTCTAACGACAAATAACATTACATAAACTTTTATTCTATCAATATAAACCAGAATTGTCTCCCGGATTCGAGTTTCCAACCTCGAATCCGAAACCAAAAATTTCTAAAATTTCAAACCTTAACTTGGATGGAAAAACTTAAGATTTCGAAAAATACCTTCACAAATATTACTCCTTTGGACGACGGGAACACAGATCTATAGTCGGATTTTGAAACGGTCACGGTCAGAATTTCTCCTCTCCTCTCTCCGTCGCCCTCTGCCTTTTATCATCATAGAGAAAAAGATGAAGACCTAATGTCTTCTTCTTTTATTTTAATTAAAACAATTTACTTTATTTTTTAATAATATAATATATATAATAAGATATTTAATAAATTAAATTAAAATTTTATGAATGTAGGTAACACTAACAAAAGAATCAATAATAAATAGTAAAATAATATTATTAATCCCTTAGTAGAAATAATTTACCAAAATCATTTATGAAATTTAATTACCACTCAGTAAAAATTTGATTTGATCATTTTGACCATTTGACGAAAAATCACACGTCACCGCTACGCGACAAAACGAGTCAACCTTTCAACGATTGATCAAAAATTGGCGAAAAATTTACACGTGGAATTTTAAAAATCATTTTTAAAATCTGGGATTTTACAATTATATTAAAGGGACGACGATGATGATGACGACGACGGTGTGGAGTTTGTTGCTTTAAACCAGAATATAAATGGAGTGATATAAAATACAATATAACGAGGAAATGAAAGGAAGAAAGGTGAAAGCAAGTTGAGAGAGAAAGAGAGGGAAGAAGTTCTAAAGCATGCAAAAAGGTAATTATATTCTCGAACCCTTTTCCGGTTCTGGTTTCTTCTCTTTAATTTTTTTTATATATATCTGGGATTCTATTCTTTCAGAAGAGAGAGAAAGTCGTGTCTAGTGAGAGAAAGAGAGAATGGTACTAAGAAGCCCTCTCTGCAACTGCTTGCAGGTAGGAGCAGGACTCACCAAGAGAAGGCAGAGGAGATGAAGAAGAACAAAAGTGGGGTGGGGTGGGGTGGGGTGGGGTGTTTGTTTAGCATGAAAATCTAGAGAGAGAAAGTTCAAAGAAGGGGAATGAAAAGAAAAAGTTGGCTGTCTTTACGCTACATGTACTAATGCGATTGCTCGTGCACAAACACTCCCTTCTCTCTTTCTCTCTCTAGATATTTTTTTGGTGCTTTCATGGGACCCAGAGTCTCTTTCTCGAAGGAATATACAGTGTGTGGTCTTTTTCATTCCCAGCATGCTTTGATCATCTCCATTTTCTAGGGTTTTACAACCTTTCATTGCTCAGCTTCCACTTCCACACTTCCCCCAACGCCCACTCACTTTGTTTTTATAAACCCTAATCCTACTTATAATCCACCTTTCTTCTTCCTTTTTTCATTTGTTATTCCATGTATTCCACCCGCAATACAATCATGAAAGCTGCCTACTTTCCCACTGTGTATCTTCGTTTTCTGCAGTTCCAAATAAAATCTCAACACGTAGTTTAGTTAAATTTCATGAACCAGTTTCAAGATTACTCTTTTCGCCATTATAAATGGGACAAAAGGGGATCAAATTAACCTGGTGGGGTTGGCGAAAAACCAACTTTGGATTAAGAATGGGCTTTTTCTTCCATCAATAAAGATGAACAGTAATAACACTATTTATGACAACCCTTTTTTCTTTTTTGTTCTTTCAATTATTTATTTTTCTCTAAGTGTAATTTTCAATACTCCCAATACAATATATATCTGTTTTATATCAAAATTTGTACGATTTTGTTTTTTAGAATTATCCCAAAATGCATTGTATTAGATATGAAGAAAAACTCTACTTATAAATCATTCATTTTTACTCTCTCAAGCGATGTAAGATTATACACTGCTCACAATCAATAGTATTTGAAGTCATCTTTACTTTCACACGATGATATGCTACAGTCTCATCCCTTTAATGCTAGGAATGAATGTCCCATTAACAATCTCTCCTCTATCATTACACAGTAACTTGCTTAGTACTTCCAATAGTTCCAAGAATTATAGCTCATCCAAACTATCATGTTATTGTACGTTGAACCACTGTTTTTTGCCGCTGTCCCTCCCCCTTTTTTAATTAATCAAATAAAGCAAACTACATTATTTTAAACATATTGGTCTAACCCTACCAGCCTATTGACTGTAACCCACTAACTGTGCGTGCATGTATGCGCATATAAAGTTGACTACTTTCCATCTCTCTGAATGCTTAATTCAAGGTTTGACTAGGGTTCACATAACTTTTTGAATATTATTTGGATGTATTTAGTTTTATTTCTATAGATTAGATTTTAATGTGACTCAAATTTTATTGAGCTGGGTTAGTGAGTTTGTATTGTAAATCTCATTTGGGGTTTTGTTTTCTCTATAAATTTATGTAAGATAGAGTCGCAAAACTTGTATTTGTATTTCGATCTTCATAGTAGATTATTCTTCTGCCCGTGATTTTTTTCCCGAAAAGGTTTTTCACACGTAAATCTAGTGTCTCACATGGTTATTTATTTTTCCGGTTATCATTCGATCTCTAACAGTATGGATTATGGAATACTCGTTTATCAGGGTTTATTTTTCTTTGAGGATTTCGTCAAAGATGAGCTAAGACTAATTCCAGCTAATTGACACGAAGCATTAGCATAAAACATTGAAAAGCATATCAGCTTTTACTGCTAAAACCAGATTTTAGATCTTCAAATTTCTAGACAGTATCTAAAGCATTCAACAAAAAAGTTTCCATTTTATTGGGGGAATTAATAAAGAGAGTGAGGTGTGATGACGAAGAATTTGAACACATTCCTTGATCAGTGGTAATCACTTTCTTTTGTAGCACCAAAGGGTTTTCATTGTTAACTTAAGATGGTGGACCAAATCATTCACTAATCTCACTTTGAAAGTCATAATCTCTTCTTTTATGTTGTGTTTTGTATTCATAGTGTCGAAAGAAAGAGATGTACTCAATATTAATGATGGACATTTAGAACCATTTGTTTGACTGAGTAATCATAGTTGATGTTTAATAGATTTTGAGATCGCATATTCTTGTGAGGACTTATGGCCCAATTCCAAGTAATGGTATTGCAATTATATATTGTTTGAATGTGGTTTTGGAAATGGTTAACAAATAAGATCTCATTCATAACTATTATAAAATCTTCTGAGATAAAATTCAAAAATAAAGTTGTACGAATTTAAACCAAAACGGATAATACTGTACTATTTAGTAAATATCAAAATCTTACAAATGATGTCATAGTAAAAACACCAAAAATGTGGTCGATGGACCTCTCTAAGGGGTGATTGTGATAACCAATTCTCGTGAGGGTTTATTGTAAAATCTGACCATTTAAAAAAAATTAAAAATTTTAAAACCTCGTGACCGAAAGCAAGGGGGGAGACTCCCCTATTTCAGAAGAGTGGGGGAAAGGTCAACCCCCACTCCTCTCTTTCTCTCCTTGTAAATTTCATCTTCCTCCAATAAGCCGACGATGCGAAAGGGGTGGAATTTCTTCGATGGGTTGGCAATCTCGTTCATTGAAAATGTGAGTCTCGAATTTCTTAAATTTCCTATTCTTTTCCTTCACGAATCAGTGACTAACGGACTAAATTGATTTATCTGAAGATAAAAAGTTGGGCATCGACATTGAAAAGTCGACGCTAACAAGATTAGCTTAGCAAAAAGGTGAACTTCTTCAGGTAAGGGAAAAAGTTTTTGTGGTATAATTTTTCTTTCTGTTCATACTGGATTGTTGGTTTTCGATGACTGATTATGAATATAAAATTTTATTTTTTGGTTATTCTAGTGATTTGTCGGCAAGCGGATGATTGAGGGTTGCTTGGTTGGAAGAAAAAGGGGAGTTCAAACTACCCTTGGCAAGCGACTTTGTTGAGTCGTTGGGGAGCAACTAGACTGCCCAGAGCCACAACCCATCCCTGTTTTTGGGTCGAATCTAATTTTTTTTTTGTAAACCAAGTTTTGCCTCCATCATTCTTGGGTAGTTCCGAAGACTATTTTCGAACCGTATTGGGCCTCCGACCCTATTATCCTTGGGTAATACACGTTTAGCTTAGAAATTCAAATACTTAATTTTACAGTCTGAATTTTGATTTTTAGTAAAACTATTATGATTAGGTTTCAAAAGTTAGGAAGTTGTTGGACTTGTCTGCTATTGGGTTTCATTTGGCCATTTTTTGTTGGACTTTGGTATTGGTTAACGCAAATTCGAGGTATAAGTTATTTTATGTTTACCATACATGGTTTTTGAAAACAGTATTTTTTTAAAACATATTTTCATATTAAATGACGTGTTTTTTTTTACTTACCAGGTTTCATATTATATATAACTTTTTTTACTGAATATGTTTAAAATTCAAAGCACATGGTCAATTTAATATTCAGTTCATTTATATTTACATTTATTTTTATGTATTTTTGTTAATTAAAGTAATGAGACAGCAATATATGTCGTGTCATTGGACGTAAAACCCTAAACTTGATCATAGTCATTTTGACTGTTGCGATTGCCTAAGTTTCTACGTAGTTTAATTTTGTTACTTACCCTATTCCTTGTCTTTACTTCCTTCATATGTCGAGTTTGTTTTAAAATAAGTTTTTGGCATTCACACATCTTTTTATTATCTAAACATCGAATGTAAAATCTAATCCCTACTGAGTTTATTTGACTCACCCCAAATTTTGACTCTCCTTTCGGGAAATAATTAAAATGACTTCTAGTGGCCACCGTAATAATAGATTTTGGAGAATTCCCTGAACAAGTTAAAATTTTCATTTCTTGAAAGATTTAGATTATTTTTCGTGAGGTTTGTACTATAGAATTATTTAATTTTATTTCCGTTTTAGTTTGGACCTTGTTAGTTTACACTATTTTAATGTCATTTCTGGACTTTTATTTTGGGTATGACTTGTAAAGTAAATCTTTAAGTCTTCCACTACTAATTATAGATTCAAGATGAGGGTCAGATGGTTTGGTCCGTTTCAGGCCAGATAGTCACCCGTTCTGTCTTGGGTCCCTTCTAAGTCGTGACATTTATGACCCAAAATCAAGTAATAATATCACCATCTTACATTGTTTTGAGTATTGTTGAAAGACACAGTCATAAGTAAGATCTTATGTCCAACTAGTGCAATGTCTTTGGAGTAAACAAAGTCGTGTGGGTGTAAATCGATAGCAGATAATATTATACTATTTGATGAACATCAGAATGCTACATTCGTCACCGCCCACGATTAGGCCAAGATGAAAATTGGAAGGCCAACACAACTCCTGAGTTTAGAAGCTAGTTTGATTAGGGCATATTGAATCTTATCAAGTTCATAAAAGGAGAAAATAAAGGGTCCATGAAATCACCATCAAACTGCAGACCCTACCCACTGAAGTGGGATTGAAGTGAATCAAAATTCACATGCATTTTGTTTTTAAGACAAAAGGATGATAGAATGGTCCAACCATGGGACCATAAATCCACCATGTCTTCCAAAACCTAAAAGTAAGTGAGAGTTGCACGTGTGGAAGACACATATTTGAATGATATTTCTTGACTCAATTCGAGTGAGTTCGAAGGGTGTTTGAGATAGTGGTCCGGGCCCACTTCCAAAAATAATTATTGCATTTTTAATTACAATTTTAAGGGCAGATTCGATTGATTTGATGCAGTGATCTTGATCTACAGAGTAAATAATTAGTTAACTTTGTTGTGTTAGGTCAACCACGAGTGAAATTTTAACCTAATTTTGTGAATAACTCAAATTTTAAATTATAGAAAATAAAGAAATTAAATATTTTCTTTATATTTTATGTTAAAAATTTAAAAATTTAAAATAATTTATCGAGTATCTGCTACATAAAATTATATTTTCTGTCACAGAGAGATTATTTTTCACAACGGCTACTCGCTTTTCACTGTGAAATATTAGTTTCCTCAGTGGAAACATGTCTTCTATTTATATATCAGTCAATAGTTCATAGTCTATTTTATCAATTTTTCGTCGAAATATATTTTTCTAGATATAATAATCGAACGATTTTTAATATTAGTTTTATATCTATCATTTATCGACTCAATCTTGAAGATCGGTGAATAGAAACTATCTGATATAGATTGTAAACAAATCAATTAAGACACTGATCGTGCTTGAGATTGAATTTATGCTGAGATTGAAGTCGTGCTTTACCCTCAAGTCGTGCGGAAGAAACTAAGATTCTGCATCTGAAGACAAGTATTCATAATGAAAAACATATTTTCACTGTAAAAAAATATTTATTTTGCAGCGAAAACTTGATAGATTATTTTTAATATAATATGGAGTACAGCCCAATTAAAGCCCAGAATTGAGTCGTCAAAATTTATTTCCAAAATATAATCATTTTATAAAACACTCTCGAGTAGAGGTGGCTAACGAGCCGAGCCGAGCCGGCCGAGCCTGAAAAAGTCTGGCTCGTCGAGCCTGCCGAGCTTAACGAGCCGAGCCTAAGGAGCCTGTCGAGCCCAACGAGCCGAGCCTAACGAGCCGAGCCTAACGAGTCGAGCCTAACGAGCCTGTCGAGCCTAACGAGCAGACTGAGCCTAACGAGGCTTAACGAGCCGAGCCTAACGAGCCAACAAAGCAACGGTCCGAAGAACGTTGCAAAGATTCACAGAGACGCCATTCAACGAGGGACTCCCTCGGAGGGAGAAACTTCTCTGTGACAAAACTCTGTGAGAAACTGTTGTTTCTCACAGAGAAGTCCTTCTGAGTTTCTCACAGAGAAGTCCTTCTGAAGCACTTCTCTACGAGAAGACTTCTCACAGAGAAGCGCTTCTCGCAGAGATGCGAGCGAGAAACGCTTCTCGCAGAGAAGCACAGAGATCCAGCGACGACCTTCGACGAAACTGGACCGCGACGACCTTCATCTTCGACGCGAGATCCAGCGTCCCAGCTCGTCCTCCTCCGAAGATCGTCGTCCTCCAAACTTCGTTCGTTCGTCGAAGATCTCGAACTGTTCCCCGAGATCCAGCGACCAGCGCTGCTTGGACAAACGAAGCCTTCGTCTTCGTCTTCGTCCTGCACTCCTGCTGCTCGAGCCCAAGCTGGCGCCTGGCGTCTGGCGTCTGGCGAGCTTCGGCGACCCAGGCAAAGGGCTGGCGGGCAGGCTCGTGGGGCCAGCCCGCCGGCCAGGCTCGCGAGCCCGGGCTCGGCTCGGCCCGTCTACCAAGCCCGAGCCGAGCCCGCTCGGTTACTGTAGCGAACCGAGCTTAGCTCGGATCGCTACAGTATCAGCCCGCCCGTTAGCCAATACTACTCTCGAGTATTAATTGACTGAATCGGGTAATCGTTAATCTCTCGTCTTGTTCGCTTACCTCATTATTGTAAAACATTTTGGAAGACATCTTCACTGTGATTTGGACAGAGCCAGATAATCTTAGCTTTTTTATGAAAGAGATCGAGATTAAAAATTAAAAGCTGATAAATTAACACCGAATCAGTTTTTAAGATTTATTCTTGGAACGCAGCTAGAGCTTCGAGCAATCTTGGATATGGCGGCCATGGTTTTAGACTTTCGATTCTCAGAGCTTCGTTTAGCTATCTCTCTCATCGCGAACGTTAGAGAGAGCTTAGGGTTGAGTCTAGTGGTACTGTTGAAGCTTTGGCAAAAATCTTTATGAAAGCTTACTGCCTCTTCCATGGCTATTTTTTGCCCAGGCCTATTCGTTATCTCCTTCACTGCTTCTGAACAAAGCCCACATACCCATTTCCCGGAGAATGATTGTTCGATCTGAACGATGTAGGAGAGAGTGCAATCTTCTTGTAGCCCACAACAAACGCATTCCACTTGCTTCACTTCTTCGATTTTGTTGAGGAATTGGAAACGGTCTATCCTGCTGTATTTCTCTATCTCTGCTGCTGCTTCAGACGCAGCCTTTCTCAGCTGAACTTGATTGTTCTGTTCAGAGGTTGAGAGACAATCTATCAATGTGTTAGACTTATATAGCAAAGGAAGATGAGAAGTTTAGAGAGAGATAGAGAGAGAACGACGAAAAATACCATTACTGAATGCGTTAGAAGTTGGATATGTCCTTCTTCACTGAGTATCTTCACAATGTTGGCAAAGAAGATGATCAATTATAACGAGAAATTAGTCTTTCTATATTTATATATAAACAGAGAGAGAGAGAGAGAGAGAGAGAGAGAGAGAGAGAGAGGGAGAGGGAGAGGGAGAGGGAGAGGGTTCTTGTGTTTGCATGGGGATTGAGAAGGGTTATAAAGAAAAGAATCTGATTGATTCAACAAAAGGCAGCTGTGAGTAAGTTTGATTATAAGAAAGGTGGACATTAATGGCGGAGAGAAAGAACTTTGGTTGAACGCTTTTACAGACGAAGCATTGATTGAACGCAGGCAGCCAAAAAAGGTGCAAATTGCAGAAGTGGACATGGCTGGGGAGAGCAAAGCTAACCATGCATGTGTTTGTTTGAAGATTTGAACATATTACGCCTCCTTTGATTTGTCTATTTCCCTTCCTTCACTCGTGAATCTTCACGGGCTTGCTCTAAATCTCTTTATCATCCACCATTAATGAGCAGTTTTTCCTCTTGTTGACTAGACTTTTACCCAGTTTTTAAGTTGCAGAGCAGACCTTCTACCTGCTTGTAAAACTGAAAACGAAGATGGGAGCCAGGTTTGGAGGATATCACGAGAAGAGAGACATAGTATGGTCCAAAAATGCACGAGGGAAGGACTCTTGACTTCTCTCGCGCATTGATATTTTTCTCTTGACTTTGTTAGAAGAATGTAAAAGCCCCTCTCTTCTTCTTCTTCTTCGTGGGCCTCCCCATATTGGGCTTTGCCCAATGACCCAAGCCCATCTCCTGGCCCGTTATAAATCTTTAATGATTTTTCTTTCGAAACAAACTAAATTTTAAAATAATTTTACGAAAAATTAAATCTCAAACCTTGGGGGATGAAGAAAGCAAACATCGTTTTTACGTTTTTCGTTAAAAATTTAAATTTTTTAAAATAATCTACTAAGTTTCTGCTGCATGAAAAAGTATTTTCTGCAGCAGAAACGTATTTTCCACATTTTCAGTTAAAAATTTAAAATTTTAAAAATAATTTACCAAGTATTCGCTGCGAAAAATGTATTTTCTGGAGCCAATACTTGCATTCTACTGCTGCGGACTCTTAGTTTCCTTAGCACAACGATCACCCTCAACCTCAAACTCAAATATGACTAGTATCTCAATTAGTCTGTTAAAGTAAGTTTTTGGAATAAGATTGACTTTTCGCAGCAAGAATCACTTTTTCACTGCGGAAAATATTATCGACTGTAGCTACTTTACGTACAGATCCACTACTAAAAGACAATCTATCCGTTGTAAAAAAAATTAAAATTAAAATTGTTAATAGAAAACGTAACAGCGAGGTTTGACTTCTTCATTTTTCATAGTTCGATATTTTAGTTATTTGTAAAATTACTTTAAACTTTGACTTATCGCTGATTCAATAATTCAAGGTTTATTTTATTAATTGAAACTTTTTCTTCGGCGAATTTTCCAAGCTTATAGCTTGATTGTATATCCTTGTATTATTTTAATGAATATTAAGAATAATTTAATAATATTAAATTGAATATTTTTTTATTATTTTAATTACGTATGAAAGTTAGTTTGTACCGATGGAAGCTATGGACAATGGTAACGAATGTCTCTGGTAAATTACATTGAAGCTGGATATGGACGAGAAAAGTCAAACGTTTAGGTGGAGCTTTGGTCAACATCTCTATATTATTGGCTACCGTGCGCCAGATCATGGGAATCACATTCTTCGCCACAAGTAAAAACCATTTATGATCTCAACCGTTATTCTGTGGGACCCAGTTTAACCGACGGTCCAAATTCACTCTTTAGATTCCATTGCCTCCTTAATTACTTTATAAATCCTAAGATTAGAAACGTTAAACTCTCTCTCTCTCTCTCGCTCTCTCGGAGCCATAATCCAGATTCTGTCGGGATCGGAGTGTTTTTGTGTTTTTGTAGTGTCCATCTGAAATGGCAACTGCTGAAATGGATCAGCTGACTTCTGGGGCGAGCAATCGTATAATCCCTATTCTCAGAACTCTAAGGACGTCTGTCCTTCTTGTTCACGCTGTCCTCCTCTCCCTGCTTCTTCTTGTCTTCCCTCGCCGTCGTCGATCCCCGCTGCCGTCGGAGGTGACGCCGCCTCTTGCTTCGCCGGCCAAGGAGCGGAGATATGTGTGGCGAAGGGAAGAGGAGGACACCTTGAGAAGGAGAGCGTTGGCTGAGAGCTTTGATAAGAGCGATGGGGACTGCATGTGTCGCTGTAGTACGTCCTTGTTCTTTGGAGTAAAGAGGAACGCCTTGTTCTGCCGCTCCTGGTGTCCACTCTCTGGAGAATTAAAGTAAGGTTTTTAGTCGTATTTGACAGAAAGATTCCCCCCTTTTCTTGTGCGTTTATTCTTGTGATTGCGATGTTTCTGTTCGATCATAGTTGGATGATCATTTCCTGGTATGAATATTCTGCTTCTTGCAATGTCTATAATGATCCCTGTGAATTTTTTGAAAATTTGGAAGAATTTGGGCTTCTCTTTGCGAATATCTTTTACACGTGATAATTTTTTTCCTTTATCATCAAATTCAAGTCTTCAAAATTGTCCGAAAGGATCCGTTTTCAAGTTGATCTTGCTTCGCTTGATTCACTCAGAAAAGGGTAACTAAATTGTCTAACACATTGTTTTTTTGTAATATTTCAAGTCAACGGACTGTTCATTGTTTTGATCTGTCTCTTTCTCTCTCTTTTGAATTTGATCAACACATCTTTGTTATGCAACTTTTCCATAAGCCTTACCAAAATTTTCCTCAATTTTCTGATGAGTTATGTTGATTCATTCTTTCAGGGGTATTTTGATCATCATCCACGGGCTTAATGAGCACAGGTAAGAACTTAGCCGTTCATAGACACTTTGAGAACTTATAAGTTTGCTTGCTTGAGAACTTGGCCGTTGAAAGCAAAATCTGTAACCCGTGTGGTGGGGTTTATTACCCATTCTCAGTGGAAGATATGCAGATTTTGCAAGACAATTAACTTCAAGCAACTTTGGAGTATATGCAATGGACTGGATTGGTGATTCTCTTTATCCTAATACTCTTTATATGTCATAGACACCATATATGTCAATGTGCATGTCTTTGCTCATCATTTCTTGAGTGATTGCTAGCAGTATTAGTTAAAATCTCTTCTTTATGATCAATCTACCTTGCAGAATCCTCAGTTAGTCTCTTCAGCATTATGTGATCTACTGCTCTCAGAAAAACTTATATTGTTTCGCAGGCCATGGTGGCAGTGATGGATTGCATGGATATGTTCCTTCACTTGATCTGGTTGTTGCTGACACAGTAAGTTCAGCCCTTTTCCTAGAGCCTGTTTTTACAGATTCTGCATTTTTGTTCATCCTGCTGCATCAATTTACTACAGTTGTCAGCTTGTTCAAGTACTTAGATTACGAGACTCGTCTTGTACAACTTGTTTGCTTGATTAACTTTACTTGAATTTGATTACACAAAGCTGTGTTTCATTTGACAGGGGGCTTTCTTAGAAAAGATTAAATCTGAAAACCCTGGTGTTCCATGCTTTCTTTTTGGGCATTCCACTGGAGGGGCTATAGTATTGAGGGTACTTTCAATCGAACAAACTTTCTATCATGGATTTCTAGAGTAAACATTCATTTCATACTTTAATCACTTTGCTAGGCCGCATCATATCCATACATCGAAGAAAGGCTGGAGGGAATCGTGCTGACTTCGCCTGCTTTGCGAGTGAAGCCTGCACATCCCATTGTTGCGGTACTCTTCTCTCTCTCAACATTGTTCATCTTCCTCAGATTATCAGAAAAATTGCTGTCTACTCATTTTTATTTGCTTTGTTTCAAAGCTTACTGTGAATTGATGGTTATCCTCAGGTTATAGCTCCAGTTTTTTCTCTATTCTTTCCGACATTTCAATTTAAGGGTGCGAACAAACGTGGCATTCCCGTTTCGAGGGATCCTGCTGCTCTCTTGGCAAAGTACTCCGATCCACTAGTCTACACCGGACCTATCAGGGTTCGAACCGGCCATGAGATACTGCAAATATCTTCATACTTGATGCAGAATTTCAAGTCGATCACCATTCCATTCCTAGTTCTTCACGGAACAGCAGATAGAGTTACTGATCCACTGGCCTCTAATGATCTGTACAACGAAGCTGCGTCAGAATTCAAAGACATAAAACTCTACGAAGGCTTTTTTCATGACCTCCTTTTTGAACCCGAGCGGGAAGAGATTGGCGGGGACATAATCGAGTGGATGGAGAAGAGATTAGAAGCTGGTAAAGTCCATGGAAGAAGAAAGACACGCTTTTAGTCTAAGAAAGTGAGGTTAGCTTATAAATCCTATATTTATGTACTTGTGAGACTTGAAGAAGATGATACCTGTAAAGAAGTGTGTATTCTTCCTCTCCTGGTCTATTTGTGGAGCACATAACCTGTAAAATGCGTCTGTTCTTGTGGTTTCCCAAAAGCAAGATTAAAGGCGTGCACTTAGTCAAGGCATTCTGAAGGTCCCGTAATCTCAGTACAATATTATTCAATTTGGGTAGTAATCTGCACTGTTTTATGTGTTGTACTAAGTAAGAAGTAGAATTCTCTTTATAAGTCATATATTTTTTACTTTTCCAAGTGATAGAGATTGTGCACTCCTACTAATATAGGTCAGATTCTCACATAAGTCATCATGACCATAAGGCAGACTGCCATACATTCATTTGTGCAATTTAGCTTATAAACTTTTCTTTCTTTTGTCGTATTTCATTCTCCAACTAGGCGAAATCATGAAAAAGGAAAAAAAAATCTAAGTTTATACTTGAAGTTTAAACTTTTTGATTCACGTTCCGATACGTATTCTTGGGCATCATTCAATTCTTCGAACGGAATGAACATCGATAAAGTCAGATTGATTCAAAAAATTTGAATAACTTTTCTAAAATCTTACTCGGTTTATTCATATTTTTTCTCGATCAAACAGTCAAAATTTATTTGGTTCAAATCCCATCAAGAGGTCTTTTGTCTCTTCCCGCTATATTTCATCTTTTATATACTACTAGTTAAATTTATTTTCTATTTTTACTTACTCACTTGATAATAATTGATTTGTGTAATTAATAGAATAAATTATAAATAATTAAATTAAGTTATTAATTATTGCAATCAATAAAAATAAGAATAAAATATATAAATAGAAAATAAACATATCATTATTCTTTATATAAATGTGTGCGCGTGTTATACACTGCAAAAATAACCAGTTAGTGAAATGTAAAAATAAGATTATAGTAATATATGTAGCATTTTTTCATATTACTTTGTCTAATTAAAATATTTAAAATAAAATTATTTGTAATAAATTGGGATAATTATTGTGGAGAAAATTAGTGTTAAAAGGATGTTTAAATAATATGAGAAAATTAATATTTCTCGGTATGAATATTCTTGAATTGCTAGCCACTTAAATAATTAGTTAGGAGGAAATTAACAAAAATAACTATTGTATCAAGAAATTTATGATAAGTTAATTACTGAATAATTTTTAGTAATAACTTAAATACTGACCTATAAAAAATGAATAGACCAAACAATAATGTTAACTTTTTGAGAACTCACCCATAGAAAAACTGTAAGAACTCGTGATTTTAGAGATTTCAGTGAAAAATAATTAATACCCATTGATAATAGATTTTAAAAAATATTGTATAAGTAGATTTTAATTTTTTTTAGTTTTGTAATTTAGAAGATTTTGCAAAAGAATATATAATGTTTTAGATTTCAGATGATTTATAATTGTTTTACTGTCCATAAGATAATCACAACTTGTCTGTGTTTTTATACAAATAAGACAATGAATTTGTTATTTATTTACATACTTTCCTCTGTGGAAAGACAACTTTCTTATGAGGAACATTGTCTTTTTGCATAGGAAAGTTGTCTTTTTGCAGTGAAAAGAATAAGAAATGTTATCTTTCTGCAACAAAAAATCATCTTTTATTTGCAGAAAGTTATCTTTTTTTCTGTACGAAAATAAATCTTTCTTATGTGCGGAAAGACGACTTTCTTCTATGCGAAAAGACGATTTTCTTATGTGCAAAACGACAATATTTTTTAACGGTAAACATGATAACGGCGTCTATTTTTCATTATTTATTGGTTAAGTTGTTAACAAAAATATATTAGTGATTGACTTGTCATTGATCATAAAATATAATAGTTGATTTGTTAATTTTTCTTAGTTATAAGATAACACTTTAGTTTATTATTTATTTTGTAATTTTAGGAAAATTGATATTATTATTATGGTTGAAATTAATGAATGTGACGTTTGTATTGTTGTATATTTTATTTCAAATATTTAATTATTTTTTTAAAAATTAACTAAACAAATCTTAAATAATGAAATATTCACAAAATAAATATTAAATAATTTTTATTTATAAATAAAATAATGAATTAAAATAAATGAAGTAGTTAAGTATTGTTATCATATTTTCTTTGTCAAAAATTTAAAATTTTTAATCATAATAGAATTCATTAAGGAGATAATGAGAGTTATGATTGACGATTGAAATTCGCTCAGAAATCGCTTTGACTGGTGTGTTCTATCCAGAGCTGAATATGAAGTTATATACTAGAGTTAAAGAAACTCAATCGTTCTACATTTTTTTTTTTAGTAGAAGACACATTTTTACTAAAAAAACTACGATTCTATACCGAAAGACAAGTATCTGCTGTTGGAATTACTTTTGCCGATGTGGAAAATATCTTTTTTGTAAGGGATACTTGTTTTACTCTGCGTAAAGTAAGTTTTTGACTATAATTACTTTATGTACGAGTTCGTTATGAAAAAACGATTAATTCACGATAGAAAAAAAATAAAATTTTTAATAAAAATTGTGACAACGATATTTATTATTATTTTATTTTTTATAGTTTATTATTTTATTAGTTAAAAAAAAATGGTTAAGGGAGTTTGATTTTGTAATTTTCCTTATTTCTATTAATAAAATAAAATATTATAATTATTTAAAGAAATTCTGGAAAAACAAAACTCAAGGGAGACTACGTTGTGGAGTGGAGTTATCTCTCTCTCTCTCTCTCCCTCACCTTCCGTTTCCGTGCATCGAAATTTCCATTGATTTTTCACTTTCCTCAGATCTCCAATTTTCCTTTTTTTCAAACCCTAATCGCTCTCCCTAATACATTCTTTGTGTTTTTTTTCTTCTATAAACTCTACTGACCGTGAGCGATTTCTTGAGAAGCCGATGATTCTTGAACCTTCCAGAATCTTTATATGTTAAGCAATCCTTAAGTGTGCAACATAGCTGATATTGGGGCGGTTGAAACGAGAAAGATGATAATCTGGGTTCACAACTGTCGAATGATTCCGTTTCAGATGACTGTAAGACTCACTGCTGCACCGAACAGATAGGTGGAAAAGTATTCGGAGACGAATGCCATCGGTGACGCCGATTGGAGCAATATTTGGAGGCTGGTAAGAGTCCTGAGCGTTCGACTGAAAAGGGGGAGGAAAAGGACAAGCAAAGAGTTTAGGGTTTTTAAGGAAGAAGTTGAGGAGAACAGAATGGACGAGGCCGATAACGGTGGCAAAAGCGGAGGCAAGGGTGTCGGGGCTGAGGATGAATCCACAGCAGCTCCTATTCCCGAGAAGGTGGATTTTGTTTCTTATCATTTTTATTACAATGTTCTTTATTTCCTTTTTAGCACGGTTGTACATACAAAAAAGTCGAGCTAGAGCAAATTTTTGTTTTTTTTTTTAGTTTACATATTTGTAGATGATGGCTCGAAGTTTTGGGACGGAGGAATCTGAGCTCTTCGTGATAGGCAGAACTCTGGTGTCATCTTAGTTGACTGAATAGAAAAGATTTTCTTGTGAAATCTTTCATTATTTGGTTGAAAAAGAACCAGATTTTTCACTGTTCTATCTCTGTTGTACTTCTACTAAGTTCCACTTTCCTTCAGAAGATTATTACTTTTTCCTATTGTTTGACAGGTCCATGTTGGTGGTTCTCCGTTATACAGAGTAGAACGAAAGCTGGGTAAAGGTGGTTTTGGACAAGTTTATGTTGGTCGCCGCATTGGTCCTGGAAGCTCAAATGAAAGAAGTGGGCCTGGCGCTTTGGAGGTATGGTATTTTTGGCTGTAACCCTTGATGGATGATACCCATTTCAAATGTTAACTATCTCTTTAATTTGTTTACATTTTAAGGTAGCCTTAAAATTTGAGCATAGAAGCAGTAAAGGATGTAATTACGGACCGCCCTATGAGTGGCAAGTTTACAAGTGAGAATCTAGTACTTATGCCAAATTACTCATATTTTGCAGCAGCCATCGTGGAAGCTTTTCTTTGTTATCAGCTTTCTGTTAATTGTTCTTCCTTTTCTGACTGAGCAGTGCACTTGGTGGTAGTCATGGTGTGCCTCAAGTTCACTACAAAGGCAGGCAAGGTGACTATTATGTTATGGTAAGTTGCTTGAGTATAAAGTTAAATCCATTTATTTTTAAAATTGAAATGGTTATAATAACTATTTACTGCACGCAGGTTATGGATATGCTTGGATCTAGTCTATGGGACGTTTGGAATAATAATTCACACACGTATGTTACGATATAACTTTTAAACAGAAAGCGTCCAGTTTTTTTTTTGTTTATGTATGAAGTAAGTATTTTATTTTCAATTATTAATTTATTATTTCATATCTCAGGATATCCATTGAAATGGTTGCATGTATCGCAATTGAGGCAATCTCCATTTTAGAGAAGATGCACTCTAAAGGGTACTTTTTTCTCAAATGTATCTGTCTTGATTTCTTTAGTGAAAGGTGTTTGCATCATTAACACGGTGAAAACATTGGTTGAAATGTATGGGTGAGCATTGATCAGAAACCTTTGTGTACGATCATCAAACATTAAAATGCTACAATTCTGCTTATACGAGCATTGTCAACTTTTTGAAACAATGTTCATTGGAGTGCTGAGTTTTTATGTAATATGTATGATGATGCTATTGGGACAATCCCTATAATGAGTTGAACATTTTAACCGCTACACTAAAGTAGTCTGTCATTTTCAATATGGCTATGCATGTGATACAATAATGCTTATGCTAAAATGTTTTTCAGGTATGTGCACGGAGATGTGAAACCTGAGAACTTTTTGCTTGGGCTAACCGGAACCCCAGAAGAGAAAAAGTTATTTCTTGTTGATCTTGGCTTAGGTGAGTTGTAAGAATTTTTTACCTTGAGTTTTGATTTCATCTGGATGAGACAACATATCCTTCTATTTGATGTGAATCCCAGCGACCAAGTGGCTAGATAGTTCAACAGGTCAACACGTTGAGTATGATCAGAGGCCAGATGTTTTTAGGTAAAGCAGCAGATGAAATCACAACTGATTTCTTGACATACTTTTGTAAAAGCTTTCTTCGTTAATATGGGATCATATTTTGCTGCAGGGGAACAGTGCGATATGCTAGTGTTCATGCTCATCTTGGTAGAACTGCCAGCCGGAGAGATGACTTGGAATCTCTTGCTTATACACTTATTTTTCTGCTCCGTGGCAGGTTGCCTTGGCAAGGATATCAGGTTGGTGTTCTCTGACTTTGATCCAGATTACACTTGTGTAGAAAGTTTTCCAGTCTGAAATATTTTTTTACAGGGGGAAAATAAAGGATTTCTTGTCTGCAAAAGGAAAATGGTCACTTCCCTAGAATCTCTTTGTTGTTTATGCCCTCAGCCCTTTAAACAATTTGTGGAGTTTGTAGTCAATTTGAAATACGACGAAGAGCCCAACTATGCAAAGTATATCTCCCTCTTTGATGGGATAGTAGGTCCAAATCCTGATATTAGGCCAATCAACACAGATGGTGCTCAAAAGGTACTCATTATTTTACAATATGCTGTTTAGGTGGACATGTTGATGATCAGAATTTGTTGGCATTGCTTTGGAGTTCTTCTAACAATATCCGTTTTATTCTGAAGCTTATATGTCAGGTTGGACATAAAAGAGGAAGATTGAGCATGGAGGAGGAAGATGATGAACAACCCAAGAAGAAGGTTCGAATGGGGATGCCTGCCACTCAATGGATTAGTGTCTATAGTGCTCGTAGGCCTATGAAGCAAAGGTCTGTGGGTTTGAATGTACCTAACTACCTCTCTACAATTTTCTTCAATGATAAATATGTTAATTCGATCATCATCTCCTCAATTTGAGAAGGAATTGAATTTCATTTTTTCATGTATCTTATTGTAGATATCACTATAATGTTGCGGATGTGAGGCTATCTCAGCACATTGAGAAAGGAAATGAAGATGGATTGTTTATAAGCTGTGTGGCATCTAATTCAAATCTTTGGGCCCTAATCATGGATGCTGGCACGGGCTTCTCTGCTCAAGTTTATGAAATCTCCCCTTTATTTCTTCACAAGGTTTGTTGATTCCACTGGTCAACAAGCAGTTGTCTGTTCCTATTCCAAATTTTACTTGATTATTTTTCCATTGCCCAAATAGAATGTAACTTGGTTGAACATCCTTGTTTTCAGGAATGGATTATGGAACAGTGGGACAAAAACTTCTACATCAGTGCAATAGCTGGAGCTAATAATGGAAGCTCCTTAGTTGTAATGTCTAAGGGTTAGTATTTACATCTGTCACAAGGTAGTGTTTTTTTATTATTAGTTTTTTACCGCTTATGCTTTTGTGATCTTTATTTAGGGACTCAGTACCTGCAGCAGTCTTATAAAGTTAGTGATTCATTTCCATTTAAGTGGATAAATAAAAAGTGGAAAGAAGGGTTTTATGTCACTGCCATGGCCACTGCTGGAAGTAGATGGGCCATTGTCATGTCTCGTGGGGCTGGATTTTCAGACCAGGTCTTCGTAATCTTTAAATACAAAATAGTTTTGCAGCATTTGTGGCATTAAACTTTTTTCTAATATAAGGCATTTATATTTATGATTCAGGTTGTTGAACTTGATTTCTTGTATCCAAGCGAGGGTATTCATAGAAGGTGGGATGGTGGTTATCGTATCACATCAACTGCTGCAACAGGGGACCAGGCTGCTCTTGTTCTCAGTGTTCCAAGAAGAAAACCATCAGATGAAACACAAGAAACACTCCGTACTTCTGCTTTTCCGAGTACCCATGTTAAGGTTGATGGTTTTAGATTGATCATTTTTTTCCTTTATGCTTGACCTCCAATTATTTTCAAATCACTAAATATCTGTCTTTCTAACAGGAGAAATGGGCAAAAAACCTTTACATTTCATCTATTTGTTACGGCCGAACTGTTTCATGAACTGCTGGAGTTAGTTCAGTACCCATAGATCTACTGCCACCTGTGTTTCTCAAGGGGAATTATTAATCTATCATCACCCATGCTTACTGCTTGAAGAGAACCCGCATTTGGAATTTCGTATGCTTAACTTTCCTTACTTTGGTCATGCATAGCATATAATACGAGCACCTCTCTGGATTTAAATCGTGTCTTAATGGGAAAGAGTCTATAAGGCTAGATTTCAGATGCACTGGAATTCAAGTATGCTTATCCATTGTAGAATGCTTGCATGGTGCTCAACAATACTAACTTGTTGAAGGGAGGCGCATGGATTTGTTTTGATCACCCGATTTTTGGAACCAACGGTTTAAGATCTTTCAGAGGAATGGATATTCTCACTTTTTCACATGAATTTGGATCCTTATTCCCATTTTTGGATACGAAGCTACTATTGAAATGTCTGAATTGGAATTGAAGTTGGTTGGCGCATGCTTTCAAGGAGTACTTTGTAATAGTTTCTTTCTTTTTTATTTTTCATAATTATTCTTCAAGCTATGCTGCTACACGTGCCATGAATTTCAACCAATCTGGTGCGTATTAATGTTGAATCATAAGATATCTTAGTATATGGTTTCAGTTATTGTAAATTAGACATCATGAAACTTGTATGTTTTTATACTCAGTTTTCTGACAAAGCACATGCCTTGCCTTGTTACTCTTTCATTTGCTGCTCATTTTATAACTACACATCACTTTCTGTATATTCAATTGTGCTAACTCTTCCATTAATTTTGTGTGATATTCTATATTCTCTCAATTCTTAGATGCTACATTAAAGCAGAATGCCGTCAATCTATTGATGGCTTCATTTTTCAACTGTAATTTTTGTCTCATTTCTTGCCGTCATCAACCAAGTTTTTATCATCGTGGAAAGCTTTAAAGTGCTATTGTCACTTGATAGCTTCGCAAACTGGCTTTGTTGATGCTATTGACCATGATGATATTGTAAGTGGATAATGTGAGGGTGCCTCCGCGCAATCTCTGACCAGAATGGCAAGCTTGAACTTGGAATCCACAGGGCCTGGACACAGAGGTAAAGTTCTTCGTTCTGTATTTTTGCTCTTTTCTACATTGAGAGGAATTACTGTCGTTTGTGAGTCTTAAAAAAGATAACAGGTAAGTTGTTTTGAGACCAAACTGCTTTCTTTGGTCTTTGCATTTACAACTCTGCAGCATGGGATGGTATTAGTGTGTTATCTTCTTCTGCTTGGTTATTGCTTTCTGCTATCAGTGAATTCTCACGTTGCAAGGGCTGGTGAAGCTCTTGGAGCTATCTGCTTTGCCTCTTCTTTTTTTGGTAAATACAGCAAAAAGCTCTTGAATTTTCTTTCCAATAACTTGCTTCGATGGTTTGTCTCTTTTCTACGAGTAGGGAGGAATTCCTTGTGGATTTTCATTTTTCCTAAAATACGACCTTTAATAATGAAAATATCTTTTTATGAGCAGGATTTTTTCGACCTCAGCTTGACTTGTTATACCTCTAATGTTTGAGATGCCATGGTTGTCACTGATAAGGTTTCACAGATAAATGATTATGCCAGGGCAACATATTTAGGATGGAATATATGCAACAAAGTGCTATCTTCAATTGAAAGCAATGTTTTAGTCGGAAGAAGACAAGATGATGACAATTAGTTCGTCTATCACAGCATGTTGCAGAAGGCCATCCAAAACCAACCCCCCGGCTGGCTCAGAGCTTTTTACAAAATGTGGAGATGAGGAATGGACTGTAAATAGCATAGCCTGGCTGTCTAGTATGTTGGCCGGCGACATAATCTCCTCAATCTAACTCTTTCCTGATGGAACAAAAGAATTAAGCTCATAACATTATCAAGATTCGACCCAAAATTTTGGGGTGAAAAACTATAATTGGCCGAAGCTGAGGGAAGATGGTACTCGCCTCAGTGTTGTCGTGATTGTACCGGATTAAGAAGAGACACCTACAGCCTCTTATGTCATGCTCTCTTCTTTGAATATCCATAACATGAGCATCGAAGTAGACAGCTTGATCTCCTCTCTCCTATAATTCAGTGAAACAATACTGAGATGTCCACTTTTATTTTATCAAAACAAAAAATTTGGGTGAAGAATAGAACCTGGAAGCAGAGAACCGGGTCCCCAACCTTCACCAAGTCACATTCGGAATGCTCTAAAGGGAGAGAACGCAGTCGTACTGCGTTTTTAACGTTTACCCATTCATCTTCCTCGGCTCCAAAATCAACAAATCGGGCCCGTACTTCCTTTAATAAATGGTAGAAGTCAAATTTGGCTTCTTTGAAAGTGTTGTACTTCCACTATTATTCAAATTACTTTTAGCATGAAGCAATTGAACTATTCAAGTCTTGGGGAGATTGTACATAAGCCGAATTGGGGTCATTTCTTGAACTTTATGTATATAATGCGATTGAAATATCTCATGTCTCGAGATTCTACATAAGCTAAATTAAATAAGGGTCATAACCTAATATGCATATAATATCAATGTATGTGAATGGAAAGACTTACAGCTTCGCCGGTACTTAGAAATCGATGTGTAAGGAACATATCAACATCATACCTGTGCGACGACAATAAGCTTCGACTTGATAAAAATTCCAATTAAGAAATGCAATTAGCAAGAAGCATGAAAGAAATTCCATATATTGATAGATTTTGCGTGTTAAATCACAATCCAGCAGAATTACAAAAACTTAATTGATTGCATATTTAATTAATCACAATCCAGCAGAATTATAAAATTAACCTTAAATGAACATTTTCTGGCATTATTTTTTGGACATGTTATGAGTTCATAATGTATATCGTCACCTGAGAAAAAAAGTTGAGACCCACAAAATTTCAATTTACCCTGAAATATGTCTGATTTCTGCAGGTTCGTGCATGATATTGTAGAACTAATGATACGACTTAACATGCAGAAAAATGCAAATTACTTGTCCAAGACTCTGGATCGAAACAAATGGTAGCAAAAACAGAAGAGTGAAATGTGAAAATCAGCAGATGCTATCAACATAAAGATCTCTAAAATTACGTAACAAGCATCAAAAGTTGTGACATGTCAAAAAAGAATAACTGGTTTAGTTACCATGCGCCATCTTTTGAAGACATAGCCTCAAATTCCATCTCAGATGTGTCTGATATCTTTTCTGGGGTCTTTTCTCCTGTTTTTTAAAACAAAAAAACAAAGAATAAACAAACCTCTGCCATTACCAACAAAAGAAAAATTTATAGGCTCAAATAAATCGGTCGGCAGCTTGGCACTTGATTAAGGTTACTTTATATGTCTCTTGCAGACTGACTAGAAATGAACAGTACATCGTTAATTTTATAAAACCATATTGACACTCAATAGTTAATAGTTGAATCAAGAAACACCTTGTTCTTCAAGGAAAACCACCCAAACCATGCATATCTATGTAATAAAGTACCTTACCCATAACAAGTCCCTGGACCACCTTAGCAAAAATCACATAGTTCAAACAAACATCAAAAACCTTTTGAGTTTAATTCCCCACGATCATAAGGATAGCAAGCACAACTAAAAACAGTCAATTGATTGTTTCTCCTAAACTAAATTTTTGCTGATCATGTAATATCTTAAGTTTACTTATTAGTATGTAAGTGCACAGCTCGATCTATGGAGCACTTTGATTGATATTAGAGACATTCGATGCAATTTGCCCATACTACATTATATCATATCTTTTCCTTTTATTAAATAGTTGGCATTTGAAGGCACTCATTCAGCATTCTCTTTATAAAGGTCTAAAAATGAATCATTCTTAATCAAAAAGTGACCTTCCTAGAGCATGAAACAAGTGTCTTTCCATTTTAACAAATAAAGTACATGTACCAATTTCAACGAAAGAACTTTTGCCAAAATACAGATGTTCCATTTGATGAAATGTTGTAATCATTCATCAAGAGGGTGCAATTTCCCCATACCATATTATATCATATCTTTTCCTTTATCAAAGAGTTGGCATTTGAAAGCACTCATTCAGCATTCTCTTTATAAAGGTCTAAAAATGAATAATTTTTTATTTTCCCAGAGCATGAAACAAATGTTATCTTTCCATTTTACCACATAATGTACAAGTATCAATTTCAATGAAAGAACATTCGTCAAAATCCTAATCAAAGTTATATTTCTCTACACAAATACAGATGTTCCATTTGATGAAATATTGTAATCATCCCTCGTTAAGAGGGTGGAATAAATCATCTCGTTTTCAAGTATTCTACTGCCAGGCATAGCCCCATTAGGAGAAAAAGAAGCAAGTACCTTCAAGAATTGGAAATTTCTCATCTGGAAGCTCAGAAACGTTGTTATAGCCTTTTTGCAAGTCGTGCTGTCTAATTTGGAACCAGTTTTGTACCTAAGACATGACAACAGCTGTAAAGTCCGATAAATAACTGATCAACTAATGGGAAAGTAGGATAAAAGTATACAAGGAATAACGTTAGAAACAATGATAAGAAGCAAGGATGGAATGATGAAGGTGACAACCTCAGTCCACTTTACAGCCGGTTTTCCAGCTCGTCCAGCAGACCGACTGCATATATATTATCCCACAAGTAATAAATTACCACCCAAAACATCGTTTCTGGCAACTACATATAATTGAGGGAAGACCAAGCAGTCAACTTAGTGAAACATAAAAGAAACGTAAATAGAATGTCTCACTTGAAGTTTAGAGCAACTTTCCTACAAAATTCACGGTCCAGCAACCTATCTCTCGATTCCTTCTCCAGTTTCTCCATTTTCTCTACCTACTCATTATCCCAAAGGACAACGATCAGATATAAAAAAATTCACGATGCAAGATCCAGCATTCATCTCCAGAAAAATTTGTCAAAATCAAAATAAGAATAGTTCAAAAAGTAAGCGAACCAAGTTTTACAACACAGAGAGAGCGAGAATAAATAACTCTAGGATTCACAACACTAAGGAGGAACCACCATTTGATCAGAATCCATCGGTGTCAAAAGCTACAATGATCAAAGAAGGGAAAAAACACAAGACAGGCACAATCGCAGCGAATCTCTGCAAAGAACGAAACCTAACAATGTCGTAGTTACCTCGGCGCTGGTGAAGCCAGAAAAGGCCAGTCTCTCTCTAGGTCGAAGACGTTCCATTATGGAGGCTCCCTCGTCATAGGCACTGTACCCTTTCACAGAAAGCAACCTTCTTCCACTCCATCTTCCGTATTTAACTTCTAATTCTCTAACTATAATTAATTAATTAATGGAAAATTAACAAATCAACCACTGTACTTTGATATCAATGACAAGTCAATCACTTAACAATTTTTACTAACAACTTAAACACTGAACTATGAAAAATAAACGGAGTAAATGTTGTGGTTATGTTCTCCGTTAAATAGCATTGGAATGAACGTTAGCTTTCCACAGCGAAACGTTGTCTTTCTGCTGCGAAAAGTGAGTTCTTGAAATAAAACTCATAAAAATTGTCATGCCTTATAGGAACGTCGTCTTTTTGCATAGGAAAATCGTCTTTTTGTAGAGGAAAGACAACAATCCGCAGAGGAAAAATGACTTTACTATCTAGAAAGACAACTTTCTACATAGGAAAGACGACTTTTTGCTTCAAAAAGACAATATTTCATAGAAAAAATACAACGTTATGCAGAAAAAAGTTGTCTTTCCACAGAGAAAAGTCTGCAAATAAAAAAAAATTCATTGTCTTATTGGTAGAGACACACAGACAAATTGTGATTCTCCTATGGATAGTAAAATAATTCTAAATAATTCAAAATCTAAAACATTAACATTTTTTTACAAAATCTTTTAAATTAAAAAAAAATTAAAATCAATTTATACAATATTTTCTCAAATTTATTTAACTATTTTTCACTAAAAGTCTCTAAAATAACAAGTTCTTGCAGTAAGTTATCTATGGGTATCGAGTTATCAGAAAGTTAACGATGATGTTCGTGACGGCAATTTTCCATAGTTTAGTGATTAAGTTGTTAGCGAAAATATGTTAGTGGTTAAGTTGTCATTTATTACAAAGTTCAGTGGTCGATTTGTTAATTTTCCTTAATTAATTAATCAATGATTAATTATTTTGTCTATTATTTAATTTTCTAATTAAAGTCTTGCTGCACCGAACCGAGCTGAACAGAACGAGTCATCTACTCACAGTGGCTGGTCTTCACCCCCACAACCATCGCAAGCTCACTTTCCTACTGCTAAGATGTACTGCCCAGCTTTCCATGCGGCACCTGTACCAGATCCTACCCCAACTACTCGCTTCTCCGATTCCCTCCATCGACCCCAACCTCACCGCCGTCAAGCTCATCGGCGTTTGCGCCGCCCATTCTAATTTGCGCCATGGGACGCTTATCTTCACTCACTACCTCACGGAACCCAATATTTTTGCCTACAATGCACTTCTCAAAGCCTTCGCTCAACACAACGACTGGCGTGATACAATAGCCTATTTTAACGATCTGTTGATGTTGCCGAATGGTCCTCTCCCAGACGAGTACACCTTCACTTCTGTGCTCAAGGCCTGCGCGGGCCTTGCGCAAGCGGTTGAAGGGGAGAAACTTCACTGCACTGTGGGGAAATATGGCTGTGAATCAAATCTTTTCATTCGTAATTCACTCGTTGATTTGTATTTCAAAGTGGGTTGTCCCGGAATTGCGCAGAAGTTGTTCGATGAAATCTCAGTGAGAGATGTGGTGTCGTGGAATACGTTGGTTTCTGGGTATTGTTTAAGCGGAGACGTTGGGAAAGCCAGGAGGGTATTTGATTCCATGGGGGAGAAGAGTTTGGTTACTTGGTCGACAATGATAAGCGGATACGCCAAAGTAGGCGATTTAGGAGAAGCAAATAAGCTCTTTGATGAGATGCCTGAGAGGAATGTAGTTTCGTGGAATGCCATGATTGCTGGCTACGCGCAGAATGAGAAGTACACTGACGCCGTTGTTATGTTCAGAAAAATGCAAGATATCGGTGGTCTTACGCCAAATGACGTTACACTTGTTAGTGTATTGTCTGCTTGTGCAAATCTCGGCGCGCTTGATTTAGGGAAGTGGGTTCATAAGTTTATAAGAAGAAGAAACATGGAAATTGGTTTGTTTTTGGGGAATGCATTGGCCGACATGTATGCAAAATGTGGGTGCATAGCGGAGGCTAAACTGGTATTTAATAAAATGGAAGAAAAAGATGTAATCTCGTGGAGTATAATAATTACTGGATTGGCAATGAACGGGTATGCAGACGAAGCATTTGACTGCTTTTCCAAGATGATAGACCAAGGCTTGAAGCCTAATGAGATTTCCTTCCTGGGCTTATTAACAGCTTGTACTCATGCAGGTTTGGTCGACAAAGGACTCGACTATTTTGACAAGATGGGCAAAGAATATGGTGTTTCTCCCCAGATCGAGCATTATGGATGTGTGGTCGATCTTCTCAGCCGAGCTGGACAGCTCGATGAGGCCGAGAATTTGATCAGCTCAATGACTGTAAAGCCTAATGTCATAGTTTGGGGAGCATTGCTTGGTGGGTGTAGGATCTATAAAGATGCAAAAAGAGGAGCAAGAGTCGTCCAGCAGATTCTCCAGCTCGACTCCGAACACTCTGGAAGTTATGTTTATCTGTCTAATATCTATGCCTCCATGGGCAGACTTGAAGATGCAGCTAATTGCAGGCTAAGAATGAGAGACAATGGCGTACTTAAAACTCCAGGCTGTAGTTGGATTGAGGTGGGAAACACAGTTCATGAATTCTTCATGGGAGACCGCTCCCACCCTCAATCCGAAGAGATATACAAAATGATTAGAGAATTGAAGTGGAAACTGAAGGTAGCTGGTTATAAGCCAAAAACTGATCTTGTGGTTCACCATGTTGACGAGGAAGAAAAGGAGGATGCTTTATCGACCCACAGTGAAAAGCTAGCTATTGCATTTGGCCTCATCAGTACTAACGAAGGAACTACCGTTCGGATTGTGAAAAATCTGCGAGTCTGTCCCGACTGTCACGATTGGACAAAGATCATCTCGAAAATTGTGAAGAGGGAGATTGTGGTGAGAGATCGCAGCCGGTTCCATCACTTCAAAGATGGGAAATGTTCTTGCAAAGACTATTGGTGATCATACAACTTAGAAAAAGTCGTCATCAGGCAATGGAATTTCCTAAACAAGTTGTGTTTTTTTTAATTAAAAAAATAGTTCATCTTAATTTCACATTTTTACGTGTTATTATTTACAAATAAAATGATTAGTTAAAATAAGATGATTAATTACTCAAATAAAAACACAGTAAAAATCCGAAAGAAGAGCCAATCCTCCTGATTCTGACCTTTATCCTCTTCCGGTTCTTCCTCTATCATGGCAGCCGAGGTGTAGACTTGACGGCCCTGCTTTACTGAAAAAGAAACAACATTTTCTGTTCAGTTTGCTTAAATTTGGGTTTACAATGGGAAGCAAAGCTCTGTTTCTACTCAAAGGAGCTTCTTTATCATCATTCCCGAAGCCCCAAGATTTTCTCTCCAACACCCATTGCCGTTTCCGCCAAGTGCGGAGGTGGTCGACGAAATCGGGAAGTGGGTCGTCTCTTCAACCTCCAGATGTGGCTAGTTTGGCCGAAACAGCTCGAATTTCCCTTACGGCGAGCGAGGTTATTCATGCCCTCCTACTCATTTTACCTGTTGTTGTTGTTGCTTCGATGTTAAAGCTTTCTTTATGATGTATGTTTTCGCATTTCTCCTTCTATTTATAAGATTCTGTCGCTTTTTTCGTCTGAATAGATCGAAGAATTTACTCCTAAGATCAGACAAGTTGTCGATTGGTATGCTTCTCTCTCTCACTCTTTCTCTAGCACTAAGAATCTCACTGTAGGCTACAAAAGTGAGAGTTATGCATGATGCAACAGACGTATCGTGTATTAAACAAACTTGAATTTCCTAGCTTTGAAGTTTTCTTGAGATAGTAATATTGAAATTTGATCAACTTTTCTGTGTATGTATATAGTAGTTTGATTCATATGTTTACTAAAACGTTGGTCTATGTTATCATCTTTTCTGAGTTACTCTCTTTCTGCATAATATATGTTTCAATGAACTTGTCCGTCTGTGTGGTTTTTCCTTAGTTTCTTGTGATTATATGCTAACTTCGCAGCACATTTTTAATGATTATTACTCAAGTTTACCTCGTCGTTGCTCTAGAAGATTTTGTTTGACTTGGTGGCTCATTGGTGTCTTTTGATGTCTCTTATAAACACGTAACGTGATCATTTTTCGCTAGGAAAGGTTGGATATGAATTTGCCTTTTTGTAATACATGTTTCTGGTGGCAGAAGCTTTAGGCTAACTGGAGACATTGATTTACAGATAGTCGACTTTGATCGGTTTTTCCAAGCACTCCCTCTTGTCTATATTTTCTCATATGAATCCATAGTTTTGCTATTGGTGAAAAAGATCTCCTGTCAGTCAGTCGAATGTGTTCATTTTTGTTTATTGTCGAAAATCATATATCTTCAGCTTATCAAGGTCAGCACAGTGGTAGCTAAGTATAATATCTTGTCGATGTCGTGCTTTTGTTAATGGCAGGTTTGGACAACTCCAGGATGTTGATCTTGAAAGCATTGAACCTTCACTTAGAGCAGGTATGTGATACCTCTAAACTATTATCTTTAGAGTTCACTATCTACAAAGTTTCATTCAAAATGGAGAAATTAGTATTACTTTTAGAAACCCGCAAAAGAACTCATCAATTTGGTTGTGCAATTGGTTTGCGGGTTCTTTCCCATTATTACAATACGATTTTAGACCGAAGAATACATTTTATTCGGAGAATGATGGTACAAATATAATAGAAATCTATGCAAATAAGTAAACTATATTGAATGAAATAGCCTGCCCCCAACTATGGTTGTATTTGCATGATACTTTTTCATTTTCACACTTTAAGATTTAATTTCTTTGTCCAGACTTTCACTTTTCTCCGAGAAAACTTAAGTTTGTCATGCCTCGCTCGTACCCTCTATTTGATCTCGTAGAATTTCGTGGAGAATTGATATGATCTGTTGTCCGAATTCATGGATTGACTGTTAGAAGCAGTTTTTTTGGGTAGTTTCTAGTTTGTTTGTTTTTTTTGACTTACAGATACTGAAGATGACAATCTGCGGGACGATTCACCTGAAGTATTCAAAAATAGGTAAGCTGTTTTACCCGACAGGGCCATCGACAAGTAAAAACATTATCGATAAAACTTGTTTGGTTTGGTTGAGATGGCTAAGTGTGGTTGTGTTTGGTGGTATCAGGGAGGCGTTGATTGCTGGAGTTCCAGTCTTTGAAGAGGCTTACATTAAAGTGCCTAAAGTCCTAAACAAGGAGTAGAGAATTGAGGATCAAATGGAGGAGACCCAGGGCAGGATTAGCAATCTCCATTACCTTTATTTGGATGATTAGTTCTTCATATAATTGGTCTTTGTCTTCACTTCATCTCCTTTTGTCATGTTTAATTCTTTAAGCCTGTCGGCTGTCTCGAACCCGTGTTTGGAAGGTCGTAATTTGTAATATCTTTTCAAAAGTCAAATAATCTTTTACATTTTTAGGTTAATTTGTATTTGGCTAATTCAGCAATTTTTCTAATTTTTTTCTGGATAAAAATAGTAATTTTTGGTTGAGAAATGATAAGGAATGGCGGAATCCAAGAGTAAAGATGGAAGGAAGGGTGGCGCCGCCGACGGACAAGACAGCGACAGAAGAAAGACAAGGGCCATGGTTGCGTGTCAACCGACGCCTTTCTAGAAGAGGGCTCCGCCATAATTAATTCATATTCCATTCCGGCGGTCCCATTTAGATCCACACCCTTCGCCCACTTCTAGAAACCTGGTCAATTTTTCAGTCGGATGTTTCTTTCTTGTTCAAATTTACCATTTATGCTTTTGGGCGTGTTCCGTTCTGCAAGTGGGGTTTTCAGGAGTTTATGTGGGTCTGCGTCCAAGAGAAGACGGAGGATGACAATGGCTCCGCTTCCGCGTAGCGGAGCCGTAATGAGCACGAGCTATTGGTGTGATGCGGTCCCATTGTCTGCATTTTTCTAACCAAACTCAGCTTGATTGTATTTTGTTCTAACATCTTCAACTGCTTCCTTCTAGCGGAGAATACCTTCCCTCGTTGACTTTCTTCCCCCGCGCTTGAACCGTCCAGACTACGAGAAACGCCAACCTTGCGTCCTCTTTTCATATTCCCATTCTGTCTGCTTTTTTCTGGACATTTTTCTCGTTTTTCATGGTTATGGCTACTGTACAGTCAGAAAAGTTGTCCGAAGCTGCGAGAGTAGAGTCGGAGAAGAAGCAGATGGAGGATGAGGAAAAGAAGGATTTAAATCACATCAATAACATTACCGACCATAAAAAGGAGAAGAGTAAGAAGAAGAAGGAGAAAGAAAGCCGGCGTAAGAACAAGTCATATCACATCCCCAGATTTGGATGTTTCAGAATCGAAAAGGACGACAAGGGGAATTTCGATATGGAAATTGTCGACAGTTTCGAAGAGCGTGGAAATCCAACTCATCTTCTCGTAATGGTTAATGGTTTAATCGGCAGGTCTTTCCAACCCCAATTAACATATTTTTTCAGTCCAGAATGCGTTTTCCTCCCATGAACTTTCCTTTTCTCAAAACATATATCCATTGATTAGTTGATTCTGCTTAGACGTCTTTGCTGTAATTGGAAATTTGCACGTAGGTGATGAGGTTAAAACTATGTCATTCCTATAATCCGCCTCCTAATGTAGACATTCTTGAGTTGCAGTGCTGATAATTGGAAATTTGCAGCCAAGCAGTTTTTGAAGAGTTATCCTGGAGAACTTATAGTTCACTGTGAGCCTTATCATCCTTTTGATCTTTTGTTTTGTCTTCTGGGTACATGCAAATGAAATCAGGGAGGAGGGACTTGTGTTTTGAGCTGCAGAATTAGTCAAAATATGGAAAGTTTATTTGTTTAACATGTTGCACAAACATGTTTTTTTGATCTGAATTAACATGTTTCTTCATTTGAAATGCAGGCAGTAAATGTAATCCAGCATCACTGACATTTGATGGAGTTGATAAGATGGGAGGCAGATTAGCAGAAGAGGTACCATGTCTCTGAAGGAAATTAGAAGTCATTCATTTGAGATCTTTTTAAGTTCTGCTATCTAAGAGCACTTTGCTGAATATGGCTTTGCTTGCCTTTTTTATTCAGGTTGTTTCAGTGATTGGTCGACACCCGGATGTGAAGAAGATCTCATTTATCAGCCATTCATTAGGCGGCCTCGTAGCAAGATATGCTATAGCAATATTATACGATCGAAACGGCAGCAGACAACATAACCAGGAAAATGGAGAGAGTGGGATTAACAAGTCTACTGATCAATGTCTGGAAGAGAAAAGCAAAGGAAAAATTGCAGGATTAGAGCCAATCAATTTCATAACTTGCGCTACCCCGCATCTGGGTTCGAGGGGGCATAAACAGGTGAGCTATCTCGACCTCATGCTCCCATTGTTCTTTGCTTGGATATGCATGAAATATAGTTTTTAAAAGCTGTTTCTAAACACTGTTCTACAAGCTGCTGTTTTCCAAAACATACGTGTAGACATTGCTTTCGACAATTTCTTGTTTCTTATCAAGAATTCTTGGGTTCATTTTTCAGGTTCCTGCATTTTGTGGTCTTTACCCACTTGAAAAAGCAGCGTGCCATACTGCATGGTTTCTTGGTAGAACTGGAAAACATCTATTTTTAGCAGATGGGAAAAATGGAAAACCACCTCTTCTTCTTCAGATGGTCAGTGATTGCGAGGATCTCAAATTTCTGTGAGTTCATGGTCTCTCTCTCTCGTTCATTTGATCTACTCGACTGCTAATCTTCCTCGCTATGTCCCAGATCTGCTTTGCACTCCTTCTCACGAAGAATTTCTTACGCAAATGTTTGTTTTGATCGTATCCTTCAAGTTTTTTTCGAGCGATTGAGTTGTTATCTGCTCCTTTTTTCTTGTCTGTCCAACTATGATAGACTATGGATAATCTTGACTTTGTTCTAGATCTTGTGGGATGGAGTACATCATCTCTAAGACGTCATAATGAACTACCAAAGGTAGCTCTGAATTATGCTTTTGCGTCTTTGGTTACATTAAGCTAATGGAATGATCATATTTCAGCGGAAAAACTTATCGAGAGATAAGAAATACCCGTATATCGCAAATTCAGAGGCTGGGATCTTTGTCGAGGCCCGAGAAGAGAACCCTTTGGACGGCGAAGACGACGAGAGCGGCAACATTGACATGGAAGGTATGCTAAAAGGCTGATTATCTTCGTTTCCATCACACCCTTTATTCTCATATTTTGGCATTCTTGTTGTGCATCATCTTCTGGGTTTAAAAAAATAGAGAAAATGATAAGAGCATTGACCAAAATGAAATGGGATCGAGTCGACGTCGACTTCAGCAGAAGTAAACAGAGATATCTCGCGCACAGTACTATTCAGGCAAGTTGCCATTGCTCTGAAGCTTCATCCTCTCCAAAAAGTGATTGGTTTTAGGGTTATAAACAACAGAATGAGTTGAATTCTCACTGCTGCAGGTCAAAAACTACTGCATCAATTCTGATGGAAAGCATGTCATCCACCACATGATCGACAATTTCTTCGTATGAGATGGAACCAACCTATAATCATTCGAAGCTACAGATTCGAGGAGGTTTCTTGCTTTGTTGCCCAAGTCGAATTTAACCATTCATCTCATAAAGCAGTTTGGTAAGATAGAAAAGTACACTTTGTTTTTGTAAGTTGGAGGGATTGTTTTGTAATATAAGCTTGTGAAAGCTCCCCATTGATGGAGGGAATTGAGGCATATATACAAGAAATAGAGCTTTTTTAGTTTATTTCTTGTATCATTTTCGGTCCAATGTGCATCGAATTTAATTGCTCTGTGACAAAATGTTATCGTTTTTGACTGACTAGAAGAAGAGTTTAGCTCTCTTATGCTGTTGTAAAGTGCATTTGTTAAATGAACAATGCAAATATCGTTATCACGTTTTCTGTTAAAAATTTAATGTGTCTTCTGCAGAGGAAATGAGTCTTCCACTGCAAAAAAGTACGTCTTATTCTAAATACTTGTTTTCAAGACATACTTTCTGCAGCGAAAGACAACGAACATCAGTTGCGAAAAAACATATTTTTCACATCGGAAGTTAGAATTTTCATTGCAGACAGCAAATCTTATTTCAAAGACATGTTTTCACATCAGAAAGTTAGTATTCACTGCTGAAAGAGTATTTTCACATTTCTAATAAAAAACGTAACGATGTTTGCTTCGTTTATTTCTTATAATTCATCGTTTTATTTGTAAACAAAAATTATTTAGTATTTGCTTTCTCTGATCTCATAATTCAATGGTTGTTTTATTAATTGCCCCACAATTATTGAGATCATTTTGCGTCATGGAGCTGGAATCTCCTTCAACCTCTCAGAACCCTTTTCAGTATTTAAAGCTCCTGCTGTCCACTGCCACCATTTTTACTCTCTCTTTGTTTTCTCCCTCCTCATCTTTCTTCTTTCTCTTACTCATTCAAACTGTGAATATTGAATCAAATTAAAATCCCATATTTGGTATCTTGAAGCAGAAAAAAGCAGTTTCCTAGCTACTAAAGCCTCCCATGGTGACTCGGTTTCACTCACTGACTCACTCACAGGAAGCTTATCAACAGAGAAAAATGAAGAGGGAGAAGTGGTGATGTGAGCTCTTACAGGGTCTCAAAGCCACCGAGCTGCGAGATGAAGTGCATAGGCTGTGAGCAGTGTGTGGCAATTCAAGTTCCAGTTTATTCCCATGGATTTTTGCAGAAAATGAGAAGTAGAGGAAGAAGAAGAAGCCAATTCTCCACTGCCTACTCTAGAGGAGGAGACTTCTCCAACTACATACCCATTGGAACAAAATCTAACGTTGATAACATTTGCTGAAAAAATATATTCAGAACAAATGTTCATATGCGATATTTCGACCTTTAAAAAATGATGTCGGTACGATCTTCATGCGTAGTCAACAAAGGTTTGCGAGAAAAAGAAAAAACTACTTCGAACAAAATTCTTGATCCAATCCCGTATCGAATAGCACTTACAAGTTTGTTTTCTGGAAGATCATAGATAAGTTAGACAATGAACTCATGGAAAATCATCATCATCTCATCACGCCTATTCCCAAGTCAAGAATGCTTCGGGCGAGTTCGACTATGGGAGTTCCACTGCAGCAACATCCATATAATAGACGTGCCTGGTTAAAAAAAAGTGTATTTTTCCAAATTTTAGTAAGATATTTAGCAGAATATATCAGGTTTATCAGACATAAATGTAATAACACAGTTTTTAAAAAGGTGAAAAGGCCTAAACTCACTGAGAATGGATGAATTACTGATTCATACTCTCTCTTCTCATTATGACAAATTGATGAAACTTGTATGAAAATGGATGCATTGAAAAAAAAAAGTGAAAATTGGGCTTGTTTCAAGGAATCATACCAGCGAAGATGCCAACAGTGATAAGATTTCCCATGGCCATTGTACGATAAATCAAGAATTCAGATAGGAAATGACCAAAAGCATAGATGAACGAGAGAAAAGTTGCCGAATAGAGTGGCTTATCATCAAGATTGAATGCACAGAGAAAACAAAGGGTGCAAGTTAAAAGGGTCCAAACTCCAAATGTCCTTCCATGAACTTCAGTCACTGCAAGAAAGGTATCAGAGTGCGAGCAAACTCCTCAGAACTTAGTAATGAGAATGTTTCATATAATCTGTAATGAAACTGCAGGAAGTAATTCTTAATCCTTGCTGATCTTCCAACATTTTCTAATAGTTTCTTCTAATCTTCCATCATTTCTGATAAAAAGAAAAGCAAAATCATATCTAAACTTCGGCCATTTTGCTCTTTTTGCTTTTAATTATTCTTTCACAGAAAAAAAAAGGAATGACTGCAGCATCCAAGGAACTCACTACATCTTAAAAACAAAGATATAATCTATTCTTTATACTGCTAATAATTGAACATTCTTCAGATCTTCAGCACAATAATACATTCCCAAATAGTTTCCACATTAATTCACCACTCATAATAATACTTTTGCTCTACAAAGATACGTGTCTTAAAGTGTAAGGAGAATGCATATCTTGCTCTACAGTTCAAACTTCTGGAAAATGTATCTTATCCCTCTTAATTCACCACTCGTAATAATACTTTTGCTCTACAATGATATCAAACGTGTCTTAAGTGTAAGGAGAATGCATATCTTGCTCTACAGTTTAAACTTCTGGAAAATGTATCTTATCCCTCTTAATTCACCACTCAAAATAATACTTTTGCTCTACAAAGATATCATACGTGTCTTCAAGTGGAAGGAGAATGCATATCTTGCTCCATAGTTTAAACTTCTGGAAAATGTATCCATCTTATCCCTCCCCCCATTTTCATCTCCCATACCAAATGGGATGTTGACAGAACTCTTTCCAAATAAAAGGAAATTAGTAAGCTATCTAATTTAAAAAGTGAAGCTGGTAAGCAAAATGTAAAATGGGTCAGTGAAAACCTGTCAAAAAGCATAATGTAGAACAAAACTCACAATGCAATGCCGATATCTAAGAATAATAAATCAGAAACCCCAAACGAAGCCATTAAAGCATAATTTCGAGTATTATGTTGTAGATCGAGCAATGGAAACATAATTGCAGGCATTAACCTGTAAGCACGAATTAGTAAAACCCCAAACGAGCGCGGCACCCCTAATTAACTGAACAGAAATTCAAGTAATAGCTAAGATTAGAAAAAGGAACGTACTGGTAGTGTTTGAGAAGACGGCAAGTCTGAGAGCCCAAATGTCAAAGAAGCCGAACCAAACGGAGGCTAAGCGGAGCGAACCGACCAGCATGAGCCACCATCCTAACGCCTTCATTGCAGTTCACTCTTTCCGTCTGATCCAAAAACCAACTGTATACTGGGGATCTATAATCTGAGGAAGAAAGCGGTAAAGAAATACCACCAGTGGGTGGATCAGGATCCGATCGTCTTCCACAGATCTGTCAATGTGCTTACCTGGATTAAGCATTGATTATATATAATTATGTCCCTCTATAATTACTTAGCTTAGCACAAAACATGACATAATCATTAATATAATATATAACTTATTTATTAATATTTTAATGTTTTAATTATTCCAAAAAGAAAACACGTGGCTTCACTATTGTCAAACATACTTTCAAGCACATAAGAGATTGTTGTGGGGCTCGCCTCGGCAATTAATGAGAAGAGAAGCCACCCCCAAACCAGTGACCACTGCAATTAACAAACTAGTCATTGAGAGGCAAATGCCTGTCTAGTTACAATCAAAGACAACCCCTTTTCGGAAAAAAGCTGAAAAGGGACCAGTGGAGAGTTGACACGAGCCACACACCTAGAAAAAACATATGAGTGCTGTGTCTACCCTCCAAAAATTTACCCTACTTGACTCCCAGCCCCAGGCAATGGAATTGGCAAAAAAAAAAAGGTACCATCCAATAAATGGGCCACCTCAAAGTTGGTTGGACTAACACAAAAACAGTAGGAGGAAATGGAAGGATGAAGATCATCCCAGCAAATCTGATGGGTGGCAGAGCTCTTTTCTGAGTTTACGAGAGAAGAGCTTGCATGCATCCATGCTCAGATCAATGGCTGCCGCTAATGCAACGAATGCTGCCGCATCTTCTGTGCAGTTCACGTGCCGCACGCTCAGCTCTACAGTGGGTTTGCTACATTTGCCTTCGCCTTCCACGCTAGCCGACATCACGAACCCTCTGTATAGGCTAAAAGGCCACAAGCTTTGGCCAAAGTCCCCTATGCTTCTGGGACTGCACAACGGCGAGGTGGAGCTCGCTGGAGAGGATCTTCCGTTTGAGTTTCCACCCAAATCAATGAGAAACTTCCCTCCCTTGTTCGAACTGAGAGCTGATTCGGCTAGAACGATTCCTGCGGTGTGCATGCAGCTGTTTGTATCCGGAATGAGTTCGAAACGGTAACCAAGGCCGTCGGAACCTCCCCTCTCACGCCAAGCCTCGAGCCGTCCCCATGGTTTCCAGGTGCCTTCACCGGGGCGGAGAATTAGCCACGAGCCAGGGTTAGACCGGCTGACTCGGTCGGAACCTGGTGAAGCAACAAATGGAGTGACCATAGATGCAGCGGCCACTGGTGAGCCGGAAAGATCATGGACCATTATTGACCATCCCTTCCGCTCTTTCCCAGGCTTTTCCCTATCGCTTCCGAATGAACTAAGCCAACCTCTTGAACTAATTGTTTCACATGGCCACGACCTGAGAACAAACGCCACCACCAAAGAACAACTAAAATGAATCTCAATTCACACAGAATATCACCGTAAAGAAACACATCGGCCATTCAAAACTGAGATTGCAAAATTTGTTGCAGAATCCTAACCATAGTACTGTTTCAACTACAGGTATAGCGTACAGATTTAGCCTTTTTTCATTAGAAGAGTAAAGCCAAACGACGTGGATAAAACGTGATTAACAGCAATTTTATCGTACAGCACAGGACACCTTACAAAATCAAGATTCATGCACTAAGATCAGAAGAATTCGGAAGGCCGTTGAATGTTAGTAAGCCAAATTCATGTGAACGAAAAGAATTCATATCAAAAATAAGAAAGAAGACTCCCTCACCAAAAATTCAAACACAAACAAATCAAACATGGAATAAAATTCAAAACCCAAAAGGTGAGAGAGAGAAACAAAGAAAATGTGGCGAGAAATGGGAAACAGACCTGGATCTCCGAGTCCGGTCGGCGGTTCTGAAGCTGAACTTACAAGTGAAGACAGGTTGCCGGATATTGCCTTGAATCTGAAACACTTGTGGGCTGCATTCGGGCTCACCACCAAACTGAAAGACGAATCGTGGATCAGGCTCTGCCTTCACATTCAGATGGAACTGAGCAAACGATCCTGCAGACTTTTTTCCTACAGAAATCCATCCATTGTGGAACAGCGACACCCTGGAATCTGTTCCAGCCAGGTCTAAAGGGACGGACACTTTCCCCAACAGTCTTCCGGAGTTCACACCGCAGGTTGTGCTTCTTCTGCCGGTGTATATAGATATTTTTAGGCAAGGCTTACCGGAGAAAATTGATTTCACTGTGAGCTTGTCGATATCGGACTTGGTAAGGTGAAAAGTAGCGGCAATGGACTGAACCTGACCATCAGAAAAATGTTTCTCCATTGAGATGAATGGAACAACGGCAGTTTGAAGAGCAAAGCTCTTAAACTTAATTTTACAGAAGCAAAGAGATGAAGACGGGTGCACAACGGATAGCGCAGGTTTCGAAGCCACAGGCACTTTAAGCGCCAGATTACCTACAGTTAGTCGCACAAAAGGGCAAGGATCCATGGATATGCCCTCTCTCTCAAACTCGGCTTCAAATTTACAGGAAGAAAGTGACGGAGAAAGCACCAGTCGAATCCGCACCGGCGATGCAAAAACAGACCCAGAAACGACGCATGAAGGAGTGCAAAATAAGACAGAAAGGTAAACGACGCAGCCGTTACGAAAATTGCACAGAAACGACACTGAACCACCACAACATGTCAGAGCCTTAAATCTTCAACAGTGATTTTCTGTTTGCTAGAAGAGAATCAGACAGCAGAGTGATAAACTGATACGATAGAACTGCTTCTCTCTTTTTTCGGTAACAATAAAAACTCCCTCTCTCTCAAGAAAGCACTGCACTGTGACTTAGAACAGAATCTAAGACATTTCATTACCCCTTCAGGGAGAGGCTGCAGGCTGGGGCCGAGGATGAAGACGGAATGGGGAGGGAGAGAGAGAGAGAGGAGGTTTGAAATGGTGCACAGCTGTGAACAGGCTGTCCATTAGAATCGAGGCGGAGCAGAGGTTGAGGATAATCGGGTGTGGCCAACCTCACACTGCCCTGCCCTCCTATTCTCTCCTTATTACCTAAATGACCTTCTTTCTCTACGTCTTAAAAATACAACACTGTACGTCAACCCCAAGCAGACATCAATATTAGTATGACTGACCAAAAATAATAAACAATAATTGACCAAAAATACTCAATCAATCGCAAATTGGCGCATCATCTGGTCGGGTTAGCTGGCATAATAGAAGATGACAATGGACGTGGATGCACCTTAAATAAATCATCTTCTTCAGCCTGCAGAAAGGATAAGCAAGCAAGGCTCCATAGCCTGAGAACAAATGAGCCCACCTCAGATATGATCTGGATGACACTACTAATGCAGGAGCAGCAATCGAGCTGGGGATACAACATCAACAGACGACAAGTCATGATCCTCCACAATTTTCAGATGAATTTCAATGCTAATAAGGGTCGGGAGACTGTTTTTTATCGACCCGTGATCGCCAACGAAGCAAATAATCGCAAACCAAACATGTCATACAGTAAACATAGATGGAACAATAAAGCTAAAACCTTCTGAAGAGCCTAAATCCCGATCAAACAAGCTAGCAGCCTCTTAAGCAAATTCAAGTTTTAACAAGGAATTAAAAACTTGGGAAGAAAAGAACACATACAAGGATTTCGACAATATTTGATGAAGATGGATCTTCTCCCTAATGCTGCTACATCATTGTATAAAGGAAGCAATATAAAGAGTCTATTACGACGAAAAGCTAACCTTCGAAGAATCTATTTCGCCAGTCCACTGACTTGGCATACCGAGGTGATAAAAATCCATACGAGAACATATTCTCTCATCTCAGCTTTCACCATTCAGTCTGGACCTCTCTCGTAAAAGGTTTGCTCTACCACTTGTTCAGGGGCTTCGGCAATTCCATTAAGTTCTATTCAAAGAAACTAAGAGATTCTTCTCTTTCAGTGAAAAAAGAACCCTTTTCCTGATGCAGAGGTGCATCTGTCTTGAGAGCCATTTGGCCATAGGAGCAAACAAATCAAGATAATTGATGCCATATGTATCAGGTAAATTGATGTGCCGGCAGACAGAACTAATGATCAAGTCAGGCCTCTACCGACAAGCCAAGGCCACTTTACTAATATTCTATAAAGAGCTTTGATCAGTGAGCTTCAAATGGCCATTCCATTTTATTTAGACCTGGAAGAAGGATTAACATACCTTCCCAACTATAATAAGGTTGAATATCAACACAGGGTGCGCATGACAAATTGAATGTTCCATGTGCACCAACTTTCATGATCATTTTCTGTTTTCAATAAAGACTTTTGCTTGAGCTCTTCTAATTAGAAAACACAAAAGAATAACTTTGGTTAGGAAGGACAATAGAATACACAAATTCTCACGAGAAAAAAAAAAGACCATAGCAAAACACCTTTGAAATGATAGAAAAAATGATCATCAACCTTAATTTTTAAGCTTAAAGACAAGAAAAAATGGATAAAAAAGAAGATGGCCCATTATTGACCTGTAAACGGAATGAGCCACACTTATCTAACAAAAAAACATCATATGTAGAAATACACAAGTTTCTATTAAAATTTGAGAGAGAAAAATACAGTGGAAAACAACAATTTGTCAATAACCAAAAAGCAAAATATCTGTGAATACTTGTCGACAAGTTTGAGGGGAACATTCAACAGAAGACAACTGTTTATGTATATTTCGTGCTTATTTATCAATTTCCTAGGACGTAACTTTCATTGCTGCCCCTACTGATGATATTACATTACCATATCCCCCCATAAATTTGATAGACCACAACAAAAAAATTTCCAAACACTTCAAGAGACACAAAACCTCAAAGAACCTCATTCTCATCCACGAATCTCTCGTATCATGCCTAGCAGCATCTCATCTCCCATTATTGATCGCAACTGTTTCACCAGATAATCTTTGGCACACTTTCCAGCCTATAATAAGGAACAACAGTTAAATATATTTTGTAGACATCTTTAGTTCACTTACAAGCTCAGTAATTTCAAACACTGGACACTTCATGCAAATAAGAAGGCAGTCAACATACCTTAAATGTCTCAAACAAGGTTTTTACTTCCTGACATATAGTGGGGGGAAAGCAGGTCTTCTTCATCTTTGACAATAATAATCCCACAGGGAAATTCTTAGCTTCTGTTGATCCTTTTATCTGCCCTGCAAGTAAACAATAAAAAAGATGAGTGAAATGGCAACCAAATTGACTAAAGCAAAAGGTGCCATGATTACCTGATACGTGGTTGGAAGATCTGTAGCTCACAACACACTCAGGTAAGATGTGTCTACTCATATTAGTACACCAGGTAACGTACCACTTAGGATTAGTCAAATCATCTACGCCAGAATCAAAATCCACACTAGAAGGATGAGATTGCTGCGAACCTGCCTCCACTTTTTCAACACTACCTAATATAGCTCGACATAATAGTATATGTTTTTCTCCATTTTCATCAGCCTCCGACAGAAAAACACTGAAACAGAATAGAATCGTGATGTAGACTATATAAAAGATAGATAAATGCATCCAATAAAATGAACATAAAACTACCTTGTATGAGGTGAGCCCACTGGCGACAAGTAGACACCCGTCCCATATGAATCAGGGGCGGGAACCTTGCTAGGCTCTCCAAAGCCATGCAGTAAAATGTCTCCCACAGCTTTTCTGGAACTTCCATGCCAAGCATAGACCATATTTGAATTGCCCCTAGCAGCTCTCGTAAGCTCATTCTGCTTTTGGAACACATCAAATCGAGCTCTCTCCAATGGCCCCGTGCGCATACACTGATGAATTGCAGTAATGGTCACACTAGGATCGAACTTTGTAATCGTAGATAGAAAGAGACTGCTGACAGACACATAATTCTTATCTCCTACTTTAAGAGCTTTTGAATTCGGCCATCTACAGGTTTCTAATTCCATAGTAGCCACACGATGCCTTTTCAATACGTCCTCCTGTCCACAATGATTAGTTGAGTTAACTTCGGCCTCCTCGTTCAGTTCCGAAACCGCCCTTTTCCTTTTCCCTGGAGCCCCATCGATTCGTATTTCAACTTCAATTTTCGAATTTTCTGAATTCTCCATGGAGTTCGGTACCACTTCGTCCACAAACACCTTGGGGAAGAAGCACTTACCATCGCCATCAATCCAAGCAATAGACCTTTGATTCTCAGTCTCGAAATCAATCTGAACCATCCGAAGAAAATCAAACAAGTACTTCGAACCGTCGATTTGAACGTCTATAACCGGATCACGATCCAGAAATGCGGATCGAATGGTCTCGATAACTCGTGACGGAAAATCTACCCACAAACCATCCTGAAAAAACATAACCCGCTCCGGTGAACCACTTCTCTTGAAGTTGGAGTAGTTCTGGATCAACTGCCGGGAAGATGAACAATCAGACATGTGATTGCAGGGGTTTCTAGGTTTTCGGAGCACAGAAAAATCGGAACGATTGAAAGGAACAGTATCCCAAAACGATTCAGCAAGTTCCTTCACTCGATTCTTCCCGTTCAAACCCTTCGAGGCCATGGATTCTACTAGCCTTCCTTCGCACGAGGCAGCGCAACGGGTAGAATCAAGAACTTCGACTGCCGTTCTAGCTTTTATAGTCCCCCGGGAAACAAACGAAAGTACAAACGTGCCCCAAATAGTTGGTGTAAAGCAGCAAAAAATACTTCTGAAAGACGGATGGCAATTTGGTATTTCGCACCACCGACCCGTGTTCTAAGTGCGTGACCGTTGGTCAACAGCTCTTAACTAAACAAACTTGGGGGTTAAGTTAGCACTCCCCTTAGTCATGCCACGTAGGATTGAGCTGCCTTTCACTTTCTTCGGCCCAAAGCAATCCTCTTAAAGGAAAGTTGAGAATAAATGCCTAAATTGATTGGTGCAAACTAAAGTCAAAATCTGACCTTTTGTCTTTCTTTTGATCAATTCGCCCAAGTTGTTAATAGGGATGTTCACGATCTGGTTCAATCTGATTTTATAATAAATTAGTACCGGATATGTTGGTATCGGTTTTGAAAATTCAAAATCAGTATCGGTCCTATTGGAGTCTGGTACTAGACCGGTACCAAACCGATTCATTTGGTACCTGTGCCAGTTTGGTACCAGTTTGCACTGATTTTTTTTATAAAAAAATTATAATTAAAAATTATAAAATAATAAAATAAAATAAAAACCTAAATAACCCTTGAAAAGGCTTTCTATTAGAACAATCAAAATTAACAACTGATATATCTCGGTGAACAATTAAAATGGAAGAATCAAACATTCAATGGTAAGTCGCCTTCTGTAAGTCCTAATTTAAGTTGCAGCTGACGAGACTTCCAATCACCTACAGAAACCAGCTTGCACAAACACAACAAACCTTTTGCAGTGATAGCTTAGCTTTGTATCTCACAAGAACATGGTATATAACATCCAACAAATCAAATAAAAAGGAAAAACAGACATTAACATTTGATATTGCATAAATCACTATAGACCTATAGAACACATTAACCACTACAAAAAATACTGCAGAAAGCCAGAAACTATCTATCTAAACAATGAGAACATAACAGAAATCACTATCACAGTATCACTATCAGAACAGAAGCCATCAACAATTGATATTTTGATTCAACAGTCACTACAAATTACTATCACAGGAAAAACAGATAGATTCATTCATCAACAGAGTACTGACAGATTTGATTCATATTCATCAATTGATTCAGCAACAATCACATAAATTAAATCATTAGCAAAACATAACAGAGTAGAAATAAGTGCTACCCAGTGGCAGTGACCGTCTGACCGAGCTAGAAGTGGCGACGGAAGCTGAACTCCGAAGGGTCTGAACTGAAACTGGCGACAGAAGCTGAAATAGAAGCTTGGAAGGGATAGTTCGGGACTAGGGTTCAGGACTCTAGGGTCGGCACCGGAGGGGAGACGAGAGTCGGGACTGGCTTCGTCTCTCGGTACCGGACTACGGAGGGGAGTCGGAGCTCGGACATCGTCGGTCGTCGAGGGTGAGACGGTGACTGGTGAGGCTGAGAGGCTGACGAGTGACGACCAGGGGAGGAGGGATTCACCGATTCAAGGAGCTGGAGAAGTCAAGATATAGATTTGAGAGAGAGTTGCCATCTGACGAGAGAAAGGGAAAACTTGCCCTAAATTGAAATCTAAAGTAATGTTAATGTAAATGACAAATGTAACTGTAATTTACATTACAAATTACGGTTCTACTCGGTATAGGTTCTACGGTACCGAGGACCGAGGACCGGACCGGTTAAATCAGTCCTGTGAAAACAGGACCGACTTCGGTCCGGTACTAGCTAGAGGTGGCTAACGAGCCGAGCCGAGCCGAGCCGGCCGAGCCTGAAAAAGTCTGGCTCGTCGAGCCTGCCGAGCTTAACGAGCCGAGCCTAACGAGCCTGCCGAGCCTAACGAGCCGAGCTTAACGAGCCGAGCCTAACGAGCCGAGCCTAACGAGCCTGCCGAGCCTAACGAGCCGAGCCTTAACGAGCCGAGCGAGCCTAACGAGCCTTAACGAGCCGAGCCTAACGAGCCAAATATACATAAATAATAATATCTTATATAATGTTTCGTAATTGATAAATACTATTGTTGCATACTATTGTTGCATACTATTGTTTCGTAATTGGTGTGCGGTATCATTTATTATTATAATAATTTATTATAATGTAAAAATACTATAATTAATAATTTAATTGAATAAATATTTTTATTGAATTGAATAAATATTTTTATTACAATTTCAAAATGAAAATGAAAATTACAATTTCAAATATAAATTACAATTTCAAATCACAACTTACAAGATAAAGAAAATATATGAAAATGAAAATTACAATTTCAAATTTAAATAAAAATTTAGTCTTCGACATCCAAATTTTTCAATTCTTCAACTATGTCATCTTCTCGTTGTTGATCTCTCGTCACAGCGTCGTTCCAATCCTTCATGCAAATGAGTGCCTCAACGATTTCTGGTGCAAGTCTTCCTCGTTTATCATCGTACACACGTCCACCTGCACTAAAAGCAGACTCCGATGCTACTGTAGAGACCGGAGGTGTTAGTAGATCACGTGCCATTCTAGAAAGAATAGGAAATGAAATAGAGTTGACTTTCCACCAAGCCAAAATATCAAAATCCTCGGGGCAATAAATGTTATGGTAGGTGTTAAGATAAATATCGAGTTCATTTCTTTGTGAATTATAAGAATGAACATTGCTATCTATTTGCTTAAATATATCATACATAAAATCTTGTGGATCTCCACCACAAGCACCACTACTAGAACTAGCATGCATATCATATGACGGAATTGAACGATTATTAGAATATTTAATTTCATAAGAAGAAAATAAATTATCAATTTCATTTCTTAATTGAGCACCATTAATTGAAGAAGAAATACCTAAATTAGAAGAAATTCTATCAAGCATTATACGCACTCCATCTAATTTAAATCTAGGATGCATTATGCATGCAAAACAAAAAATATGAGGTATGTTAAGCCAATATTTTTTAAATTTTTTTTCCATTTTTTCAATTAATGCACAAAATTCGTTTCTTTGTTTAAATATTTGAAAAGTACCCGTTAATTTTATAAAAATTGGGAGAACAAGATGAGTAGTGGGATAATAAATTCCCGAACATTTATTTGTAGCTTCATAAAATGGTTTTAAAAAATCAAGAAATAAATTAGCAATATCGCAACTATTATGATCAAGAGTAATACATTTTGTTTTTTCACTAATATAAGCACAAATAACTAACCAATATGGCTTAGCATTTTCTAACATTAAATAAGTCGAATTCCACCTTGTATCTACATCGGTTTTTAATTTTCTTGGTTTAAGTTGAGCAATTTTACAATATTCTTTATATTCTTGTTGTCGCGTATTAGATGAAGTAATAAAAGAAATTGCAGATCGAATAGATTCAATATGTAGCGAAATATGTGACATGCCATCTCGAACAACTAAATTTAAAATATGACAAACACATCTCATATGAAAAAGAGTATTATGAGCCGTATCTAATTGAAATAACCTTTTAAATTCAAAAATTGCAACATCGTTAGCAGCAGCATTATCTAGCGTAATACTAAAAATTCTATCTCTAATAGCATATTCTTGCAAAATTCCAACAATATATCTATAAATGGTAACGCCACTATGTGGATATTCACAACTACGAAATCCTAATATTCTTTTATTTAATTGCCAAGAGTCATCAATAAAATGAGAAGTTACGACAATATATCCTAAAGCATTAGGTGCACTCCATAAATCAGAAGTAATACAAATAGACATAGACGGAGCATTTGAAAAAAACTCAATTAATTCATTTTTCATATGATTATACATTTTAATAATATCACTTCGCGTCGTACTTCTAGGGACTCGTCTAAAACTAGGATTAATATACTCTTTCATAAAATTTTCAAATAACTCGCTATCAAATATAGATAAAGGTGCTTCAGATTGTGATATATATTTTGCTACTCTTTCTCTCATTTTATTATGTGAATACATAAAATTGCCATTGCCACTAGCATTTATGAGTGTTTGTGTAGGGTCTTTCACTTGCTTGTTAGCGTGACATTTTTCATAATGCCTACCAAGTGTGCTAGTAGAACTACCGGATACGTATGCATAATGTTTAATACAATATTTACATTGTGCTCTACTTTCTATTTTTCAACCAATTTTAATATCTTTTATTTCAAAATTATTTCATACCTCCGATGTTTTACTTCTTTTTTTTCTAGGTGACGATGTGGATGCATGTGCCGATGATTGATCAATTGCAATTGTGAGATTATCTTCCCTAATTTCTTCAATATCATCGTTAGTGTCATTAAAAGTGTCAATCAAAAAATCACGAGGATCCATAATTAAAAAAATTGACTACTACGAAACAATTAATAAATAAAATGATACCGCACACCAATTACGCAACAATAGTATGCAATTGTTGTGAATTGTGATCACCTCCTCCCCGAATACGAGTCCTACAAAAATTGCAAAAAAAAAAAATAGTTGTTTTGTAATACACATTAAATTAAAAAAATTAAAATTATAAAAATAAAATATACCTTTGAAATTGGGAGAATGATGGAGAGATTAAGCAATTGAGAAGGAGATATTGAGAGAAAAAGAGAAGAATTTGTGAAAAGATTGAGAGAATGTGAGAAAGTTGGAATGAAAAATTTGAGAGATAATGAGGAGTATATATAGAAAAAATTTTTTCAACCGTTAAATTTTTCAACCGTTGCCAACGGTCCGTTGGCATTTGGCAGTGACTCACTGCCAGTGAGGGGGCTCGCCACAGGGAGGGAGCTCACCTCCAGACTCCAGTGCGCTCCAGGCAACGGTCTAGAGACCGTTGCCAATGCCATCGCCCCTCGCCTGCTCGCCAACGGTCTTCAGACCGTTGCAAGAAACGGTCTGAAGACCGTTGCTTCTCTGTGTCTCACAGAGAAGCGGCGAAGGCTCTGTCGCGACGTCGGGACAGAGAAGCGGCGAAGGACACAGTCGCGACGTCGGGAGTTCGCGACGTCGCGAGTTCGCGAAGGCTTCTCTGCGTCGGGAGTTCGCGTAGGCTTCTCTGCGTCGGGAGTTCGCGACGTCGGGACAGAGTCGGCGAGCTCTGTCTTGCCGGCGATCGCCATTGACGCAGTCCTCGTCGTCCCGACTCTGTCCTCGTCGTCGCGAGCCCGGTCCTTCACGCGAGCTCTGTCCCCGTCGTCGCGAGCTCCGTCCCCGTCGTCGCGACTCGTCAGCTCAGGCCAGAGGGATCCCGTCTCCCCGTCGTCGTGGGATCCCGTCTCCCCGAGTCGTGAGCTCGGGCTCACAGTGAACATCTGGCGGGCTGGCTCGCCTGCTGGCTAGCCGGGCCAGCCCGCCAGGCTCGCCGAGCTCGCGAGCCCGGGTGCTCGGGCTCGGCTCGGCCCGTCTACCGGGCCCGAGCTGAGCCTGCTCGGTACTGTAGCGATCCGAGCCGAGCTCGGATCGCTACAGTACCAGCCCGCCCATTAGACACCACTAGTACTAGCTATATCTGGACCGAATCGGTACCGAAACCACCTGTTCCGGTCCGATTCTTCAGTACCGGTTCTGTTCTGCACACCCCTAGTTGTTAATAAAATTAATTATTTAAGACTCATATTTGTCACGTTATTAAATACATTATAACTACGACCCGTGTTGTTTTAATTGATTAAATTCGGAGTGACGTTATAACGTGACAAAAGATTATTAGTTAATTGTTTTCAAAAATCTTTATTTTGTTTTATTTTAGTAGTCAGTCAAATTGTGACGCACAATATGCATCCAATTAAATAGAAATAATTTTTATGGAAATTAATAAACCAACTACTGTACTATGAGATCAATGACAAATCAACTATTGAATCATCCTTTTTAACAATTTAGACACTGATTGTCGTTAACTTTATGAGAACTAGCAGTGGAAAAGAGCTAATATTCATAGAAAAAAATATAAGAATTCGTGATTTTAGAGACTTTCAATATAAAAAAAGTTATTGTCCTTAGATACTGAATTTGAGAAAATACTGTATAAGTTAATTTTATTTTTTTTTATAGTTTTATAATCTAGAAAATTTTGTAAAAGAATGTTAATGTTTTAGATTTCGGATTATTTATAATTGTTTTACTGTCCATAGAAGAATCACAGTTTGTCTATATTTTTCTACGAAGAAGACAATAATTTTTTTTTTATCTGCAGACTTTTCTTTGTGGAACGTTGACTTTTCGCAGCAAAAAGTCGTCTTTCCTCTACGGAAAGTTATCTTTCTGCAGAGCAAAGTTGTCTTTTCATTGCAGAAATAGCACTTTCCTCTACAGAAAGACAACTTTCCTGAATTCTATTTCAATGACTCACTTTTCGCAGCAAAAAGACAACGTTTTGTTGTGGAAAACTAACACTTTGCAGAGGAAAGACAATGTTCCGCAAATGAATGACAACGCTATTTAACATAAAATGTAACTACAGTGTTTACTCCGTCCATTTTTCATAGTTCAGTATTTAAATTGTTAGTAAAAATTATTCAGTAATTAACTTTTTATTGATCCCAAAGCATAATAGTTGATTTGTTAATTTCTTTAATTTTTATTATATACTAAGATTAAATATAATATTATTAGTCACCGAATCTTCTATTTTAAGATTTCCAATACATGACCATGACCATTATGATAAATAATTGCTAAAGTTTGAACACGAGACAATTCACGTTTTGATTATATTTGCTTATCGAGCCTCACATCACCCCGTCAAAATGAAGAACTCAAATAATTGTAAGAACACAAAATCGTAAGTTATAATCTATTTTTCTCAATTCTTAATTCAATGTTAAGATTATTAAAAAGATACGCTTGGATTTATCGAAGATGCTCCTATTTGCCGTGTTTGAATTTACCAGATATTTATTCTTTAAAGTATTATCTTAGACCGATGTCTGATTCCTCTTAGATAACGGGAATCCATCGAGAATCCCAAAACGTTACTAATGAGAACGAGATCATGACCTATAAATAAATAAGCGTAGATTTATTATTTTATTAATCACAAAAATAAAATAATTACAATTTCATCTCTGCACATTTTTTGATACGTCGAACACATTTCAAATCATATACTATACACTGTAAACTCAATTACTGAATATGTATCTAACCGCTGTTAACGAGCTTATAATAGTGGTAGTTATAACATATGATGTATAATATATGTCGACACACTAGATATCGTAAATTACATCTAACAATATATCATTACATCACTAATTAACTTTATTTATATGGTTGCGTGTCACGTTGACTAATTTATAAATTATGCTAAATTTATCGTTTAAATTTTTATTGTAATTTTTATCAGTTAACGTGATGTTAATTGAATGATATAATAATTAAGATAAATTATAAATAATTAAAAATAAGACATATTAGGATACCTAATATTGGTTTAAATAATACAAGATAACGTCAATATACTATGCAATATAAATTTATATACATTATCTTAAATCATGTTAATAAAATCTATATATTATATAAAAAATTATTGTCTATGTCGCATGGGTTAATTATTAACGGTGGATAAGGTTGCCACGTAATCAAAACAATTGGAAATATTGAATAATTAAGTGGAATTATTGCTAAAGTCTATTAAATAATTCTGAATTGGATTTTACGAACGATAAAATCCGGCGGAATAGTCTAAATGGCACGACAACCCGACCCGACTAAACTTAGTTCATTAGTCGGAGTCGCTGAGGAAAAAAAACCTAGCTTTAGAAATTTCGAAATCCGTCAATGCAATTATTTTTGGGAAGTGATGATGGCATAGCGACTAAAATCACTGCCGGAGAAGAAGACCGGAAGAACTAGCCTAAATCTCTGTAAGTACTCTCTTTGACATGTTTTGCCGATGAGGAATTGCGTCGAATTGAAGTGCTTTATGTCTGAATTTATTTTGCTTTGGAAAAGAGTTCTTACGGAGCAGAGTCCTTGCAATAGGATGAAGAAAATGAGGTTTTTGAAGACAGTTATTCTGCAAATCTAATTGATGTTGCCTGTGTGATTTCGCTTTTTAGTTCTCATTCATACCTCCAGCCATTGGCCCAATCATTCGTATTTGCTTATGCGTTAGCGTGAGCTACTTTTGAATTAGCAATTAAATGCAATCTCCGAAAGTCCTCTTAAAAGAGTTAAACTGAATGCTTTGCCTAACTATGCGGTGTTCTTATCATTGAGCTAAATGTTCAGTGTGTTGTGTTAAAACTAACTATGGCCATTTCTCTTTTTTCCATTTCTTGCAAGGTCCTTTAAACTAATTCGCGAAGAAGTAGCAATGGCTGCTTCAATTACTCCATCTAAGAGGCAGCTTGATCATAACTTTACAATTCCCCATGGAAAAAGAAAGTGGGAAAAGTCATCAGGCGCTTTTTCACAAAACCAAATGAAGTTTGCATCCGGGAGTGTTGTTTTTCGTTTTCTATGTCCTGTTTCTAAATCGGGAAGCATTATTGGAAAAGGAGGTGCTACTGTTTCACAAATTCGTCAAGAAACAGGGGCAAAGGTGAAAATAGAGGACACTATTCCTGGTTGTGATGAAAGAATTGTTACTATTGTTGGCTCTGATCAAGAGGTTGTGGCCAATTCCGAGGATGATGAGGAGATTGCACGTGAAGAAGAAAACATGGAAGAGAAGGATGATGATGCTACTGAACCAAAAAAAGACCATGAAGATGAAGATTCTGTCGCAAAGATTGATACCACGTCTGTTAAGGGAACATCATCTGTCCAGAGGGCTTTGTTACTTCTTTTTGAGAGGCTGATTCACGGAGATGTAGCTAATGAGGTAGGGAATGGAGAAAGTGAAAATTCATCTGCATGTATCTTTAGGTTACTGGTGCTTTCCAGTCAAATTGGTTGCATTTTGGGTAAAGGTGGCTGTGTAATCAAGCAGATGGCGGCTGAAAGTGGTGCACAGATTAGGATCATTCCTAAGGATAAATTTCCTTCTTGCGCTTCAGGTGCAGGGGAATTAGTTCAGGTTAGTTCTTGATTGATTAATCCATCATTAATTTTTGTTTCTGTTGAATTATGCACACTGTTGCTCACAAGAAGATTAAGTTGATCCCTTTCTTATTTTAGTTTTTTTTTTTCCACTTTAAGCTTGTAATGCTTATGTTTCTCGTCGTTGGTTGTTATAATGCTGATAGGTTAGGAGGGTTATAAAAGGAAAGTTAGGTTATAAGTCATCTATGATATAAAGACTTGGTGTAGGAGATGTTGGAGTAGAGAGTATTTTGTAGGAAGTCACTATGGACTCGAATGCCTAGATTGTAAGAAAGTGTCCTACTTTCTTTGTTGTTGATTGATAATCAAGAAATACATATCTGATTCCTATCAGATGCATCATTAGTGGTTTAGGAGGTGACTGAGGGTATCCTTTTCTGTTAGATATAAAGACTTTTCTGCTGCAATATGGTTAGTATCTTAGAATGTGGGAGAATTGGAGTATTTTGGTTGTTGATTTATTACCAGTCTGCACATTTCTACAGGTGCATAAATTTAATTATAATAAAGGTAAGAACCACAAAAATAATCAGTGTCATTTAAATTGTCATTATAGTTATTTTATCTAATAGCCAATCTTTTGCCAAGAAAACCACCAAAGTGGAGTACTAAAAAAGCCTGATGGCTTGAGTGACAACACCTATGCCAAAACTCTATTTGTAGATCCTTTAACATCATTGAAAGCTCTAATGCCTAGTAGATTGTCTGCTTCATTTATATTTTGCTTGCTGTTCGATTGTTTTAATTTTGTCTATAATCAGACCAAAATAATGTTGATTTGAAAAAAGGGAAAATGTTAACTATTGCTTCATGCTAATTTTAGCCCTTGGAAAAGAAAAATAGCATCAGTGTTCTTTATGTTGGAAAAAACCCCCTACATGAATGGTGCCCATGGTTGTTGTGATCTTGGTTTGTAATTTAATTGGCTCACATCAAAAGTTATATGGACACAATTTTCTGTATCTAATGCATTGACATTGTAATTAAGCTTTCACACCATACATATAGGTCAGCGGTGGAGTTGATGCAGTTAGGAGAGCTGTTAAATCTATTTCTCAGCAGCTCTTGGAGAACCATCGTGATACTGATTCTTCCGCAACCAATATGCCAGAAAAATTACCCCACTCTAAGGCTGAAGCTTATCCCCCAGTCAATCATCCTCAAGGAGCATCTCATATTGGGCCTAATGATGATGCAGACAGTCAATCCGCTGAACCCCACATCGCATCTAAATTTCATGAAAGCAATTTCTCTGACAGAATGAATACTTCGCCGGACAGGCTTAGCTTTCGATTGTGGTGCCCAGCTGAGAGAGTGGGGGGTGTAATCGGAAAAGGAGGAACAATAATTAAAACCATTAAGCAAGAGACCCACTGTGAGGTTAGAGTTTTGGAAGGTGTTCCCGACTCCGAAGATCGGATTATCCTTGTATCTGGAATTGCGGTATATTTTATACCCCTGATTATGACAGTCTCATATTTTTTTTCTTTCTCACATTTTGATCAAAATGTGTACCATATATTGAAAGAGAACATGTACACACAAGGGAGGATTAGTAATTCTTCTGAGCGTCTATTATTTTATTTTTCTAATATTTTATATTAGTATTGTTAAATATCCATCAAGAATTGATATATCATTTTCTTTTGTTCAATAACTAAGTTATTAGTTCGAGATTGATTTTTCCAGTTCTGACTCCAAGTCAACAATTGCAGCGACCAGAAGAAAGAATATCAGCTGTGCAAGATGCCGTTCTTCGTGTACAAAGTAGGATTGTCAAGGCTGTCCCAGATACCAAGGAGCAGAATGTGATGGCAAAGATTCTGGTTCCTTCCAATCAAATTGGTTGCTTGCTTGGAAAGGGTGGATCCGTTATAGCAGAAATGAGGAAGTCATCTACCGCACATATTCGCATAATGGGAAAAGATCAGATTCCTAAGTGTGCCGCTGAAGATGAAGAAGTAGTTCAGGTGATTTTAGTTTTTTCCAAGTATATCTAAAGCTAATTTTTTTCATTCTGTGTTCTGATAAACTCTCTAGACGTTCCACAGTAGATCTCAGCTGGATGTTTGTATTCAATTATTTACCGCTTTATTGTTTTGAATGATCTCACTGTTATTTCATTTGACCTTTATATTTTTCCGGACAGATAAATGGAGACTATGATTCAGTTCAAGAGGCTCTTTTGCAAATAACTACACGGTTGCAACAAAATTTTTTTCGTAATGCATTTCCTTCTATGAAATATTCTTCAAATCCAGCGTTGCTTGATCAAGGACCTCCATTTCCTTCATTTATGGGAAGAAGAGAATTGTCACCTCCGGGAGTATTTTCCAACTTTGGCCCTACATTTCACAAGTTTAATTCTATTAGTGGCCTGCCCCCATATGGGAGTTTGCATTCCCACGATGATCGTCAATCTTTTATGCACAATATTCATAGACCAGGAATTCCTCCTTTCTTGTCTGACAGAAAGCCATGGGGCTCCCGGGTACTGAACTTTGACTTCTCTGCTTTTCTTGCCTATTTATGTTGTACTTGTTTTAGTCAATTAAAATTTTATCTTTTTGAGAAGGGATATGAATGGTTTCATTTCAAAAGTTTAAATCTATGAGATTTGTGATAATTTAAAGGCTATTTAACTAAGCTTACTTAAGGGCGAATGTTAATAAATGATATGAATGCTTAAGAAAGGATATCAAGAGCTTATTCTTGTGGGATTAGTTGTAATTTAAACAACACCTCTTGATTTATTTCCTGGTGCAATTGGTTCAAGGCGTTTTTCTGGTACATTTAGGCTTAGTCGGTACTTATTCCTGGAATTCCATTGACACGTGGATTCAATAAATTTGCTCTGAAAACCAGAGAGACTGGAAAAACGTATTATTTCAAATTGCGAATGTAAATTTAGGATTTAATAGAAGATTGTGGACTACTAAATTCTTTTAAGTAGGTCTAACAACTAAACAAAATACTATATACCACACTAATTCAACTTCACAATGAAATTGTAGGGATTTGTAGAAGATGGTGGGCCATTGGGACTGCCTGATTTTGTGGGAGCTCCTCATAGAAGAATTGGTGGACTTGGAGGGTATTTGATTATACTGCATTGAACTTGATTTCCCCGCATGAACTCATCCATCGATCACTTATTCATATAGTATATATTGTATGTATGTAGAGGTAGCCAATCAGCTATTATCACAAACACCACTGTTGAAGTTGTTGTACCTCACAGTCTTGTTCCTGAAATATATGGAGAAGATGGTGAATGCTTAAGGCAAATTCGTCAGGTAAGGTCTTAATTGCCTGGATTTTTTTTTTTCGGGTGGAAAAAAAGAACCCATCTTTAGTGAAATCTACGGAAAGTAAGACAAAAATGTAAGTTTGGAGTGGCACAAAATTATTGATAGAGCTCCCGTTTTAATTGAAATGCATTTTTGGGCTTCCAGTGTTTCCGTTCTTTCGTAATATCATGCAATATCATGCATACGGGAAGCTTCAATAATGCCTTTTACTGAAAGTTCAGAATCAAAGCAGTACCATATCGTGAAAAAACAATTATTTTACTCTTTTTATTGTAAATATTTCATCCTCTAATGGAAATGTTTTGTACTTCAGATTTCAGATGCAAAAATTACAATTACTGAAGCAAAGCCAGGAGCAGTTGAGACTCTCATTATAATTTCTGGAACACCAGAGCAAACCCACGCCGCCCAGAGCTTAATTCAAGCATTTGTAATGTGTGGATCTGAGTCAAGTTGATCCATTTTGTTCAGGTAGCTCTCCGAGGTTACTCGAGTTTTTTTGGTGTAAAACATTAAATTTTACAGTTAATAGTGAATGTAGTCAGTCATCAATCTTTAAAGATTGATAATCTATTACCGTCATTTATACATTTCGTCCGCCTTACCTTCTCTCCTTTGTTGATCTTAGGACATCTCAATCTCCCTGTGATAGAAGGTCTCCTTCTCGCTGTAGGCAAATAGCAGCTGTTTCGTTGTTCAAATTTGCATTATTTTCGAGAAGGAATCTACTGTAGAGTTTATACTTTTCGGATTGGTCTTGGTATCGTGATCTTTTTATCTTTTTTGTATCCATACTAGTATTTGCAGCTAATTTATAAGGCTTCTCAACCTTTTTAGGCAGTAGAATATATGAACTCTACTTATTTTTTATCACATTGAACAAGGTTGACACTGCTGGAGACTAAGAAATACAGCATATAAAAAGGACCTTACCATTTTAGGCAACACATCTTATACTAACGAGATCTATTATATGATTTGCAAAAGGATTAATTTTACTGGGTTTTGAAGGGCTTATATGTCTTGACATCTTGAGCTAAGCCTTGAACAGATCCAACAGCAGCCACAATCGAAACAATCAAGCAGACCCAGCTCAAGATCTTCAGCCATACCCAGGTACTTGAAAATTTTTGTAACTTTGCTTGAACAATATACATCTCTATGGGAAAATACACTGTCAAGGGCCAAAACGAAGCTGCTCCGAGCAATCCCACGAAGTCATTGAAGAAGGGAAATATCATGGCTATCACTGCTGTTACTACAACATAAAGTGTCCTCCAAACCAACCTAAAGAAGTTCAGATGATACACTCCACAACATGGTATGTCTATCGCGTGTTCTGCAGTTATAAATTTTCTGTCTGGCCACTGCTTCTGGCAAAACTTTTCGACAAATCCAAACACTGGCTGAGAAAAAACCTGGGCAACCCAAGATTTGTTACATTAATTAAGTTGAAAAAAAAACAAGCAATGTGAGTGGAAATATGTGGATATTACCTGGTAAGCACCAATTAGGTGAATTGCAATGCACACATTGGCAAAGTCGATCAGCCAGAAGGGCTCGTAGAAGCCAAACCCGGTTAGGAAATTTCCGGGGGCGTCGTTGCCGAATGCTGCATAGCCAATGCAGCCACATAGGATGTAGAATAATGAAGTAGTGGAGACGCCTGTAAAAGTTGCTTTCTTCATCGCCTTGTTCTCTGGAGGGCTTGATTTTAGGGTATCCTGCAAAATAAGCCGATAGCAAGTTGCTTCGAATTTCCCATGAGAAGATCGTTTAGGCCTTTATGGTTATGAGGGTACGAATGGTGACAGGGGAATTAAAATGGATAGCTGAGGAACCTGTATTTCGATCAGTACGGTTGAGTAAGCATAAGCAAATGCGATATCTCCGATTGCTTGGAACGTCTTAAAAACTTTCTCAGATCCCGATACGTCAACCCCCACCGTCACTCCGGTCAATGTCGTCCTTGCATGGGCTCCGCCTGCATAGAAATCAGATCGATCAGACGCGCTGCGATCATTTCCGATCACCATCAACCCATGCTTCTGATTAAAAAAATGTACCTGCAACTCTCGCTATGGAAAGTCCCACGCCAATGGAAGAATATGCGAAAGACATAACGGCTGCGAGAATCGACAGCCATGAGAGCTTGTGAAAGTTTTGAATTTGGCTAAGAACTATTTGTATGGCGGCGAATATTATCATGAATGGGTACGGCGACGTATAGCAGTTCGCTTCGTGGCCGTTCTTGTGAAAACAGTTGGACTTTTTGACGGCCCTGCATGAAAGATTTCGTAGCGTATCAGAGAATTACAGTCCAATTTGTCCAAAAAAAAATATATGTTAGTGTTGCTTACACCATGCTTATAGACGCAGTAATGGTGTAACCGATCGTAACTCCTATGAGGTTTAGATACTGAGCCAGTCCGCAGAGCTGAACTTTTCTGCCTCCTGCCGAGAAATTTCTGTGCTTACTGATCATATGTTGACTGCAGTTAATATGAATATCGGAGCAAAATTTACCTAAGTAGGCTCTGACGACGTCCATGTAAGTGTAGTTTCTCTGTCCGGTCACGGGGTCCGGCGACCGGTAACAGTCTGCCAAGAGGAGGGAGGTGAAGTAGGTTATGAAAGAGAAAGCCACCAGAACCGCCGGTCCGGCGATCCACCCTAACTGCGCTATAGCCCAAGACAAAGACAGCACTCCCGACCCAATCACAGCCGTTATGATATGAGCACTGGCAGTCAGCCATGTCCCTTTCGACATCAACCACAAAACAAAACAAAAGCAAATTACAGTGAAAATGCCAGCAAGAATTTTTTCAATTGAACCTTCAAAAACTAAACAGTTTTCCAGGGTGGTTACCGGTCCTCTTATTCCGGCCGTCGTCGTCCAAGTTTTTTTGGTCATCGCCACCGTCAAAGGCTTCAAGATTTCGCTCTACAAACATGGTGTTTTCCGGTTAATCTCCTGAAATTGGTTTGAGCCTAGAAGGGAGTGAATGGTACCTGATTCAGTAAAAACTAATAAATACAAACAAAAAGAGAGAGAGAGAGAGGGAGAAGAAAGAAGGGCCCATGAGAGTTGACTTTGAGTCAACCAAAAACGGCAAAAAGTGCTTAAACTAGAAGAAAGCAAAACGAAGCGGTGATGACGAAGACATATCATACTGAATAACGTATATAAATAACCCCGTTGACAGACATATTACGAAGATCTTAAAATTGTTGAATTAAAAAGTTGAGCAGAAGCCAAAAATGGTAAAAGATGAATTGACTTGGAGGATCGAGGTTGACCATAGATGGGTTTCGTCTGCTCCATCCATCTCTATCGTTCTCCTTCGACCATTCGTTAGTTTCTCTCTCCTCTCTCTGTCTGCGTCTCTTTCTCTCTCTCTCTATCTCATGCTTTCATGGAGTTCGGATTGGGGAAGAGAAAGTCTACGACTTAACCTCAGATTTTGAAAGACGACATTAAACTTTTTCTGGGTTTCCGCATTACGCCTCTTTAAACTCGACGACTTCAACAAAATCAGGAGCAGATTCATAAAAAACAGAACCCTACGTTTCATCTTCCTCGTTCACACCCTTCGTCTCCCAACAAACATCAGGCTGAGTAAATCCTGACGTTCAGTCAACACATTCCTCCTCTTTATATTCTTATTTTTTTGTTAATTAATTAATTAATTATCAAGAAAAGACTCAAACCCTAATGAAGAAGAACATCAATCACTCGTCAAACTAAATTCCACTTGACCTTAAACTCTTGTGTTCAAACAATGCATTTGTCGTAGAGAATTACCACGTGGACCAATAGTCTTGTGCCACGTACTAATTCTTCCTAACTCGGTAAGAAACATCACCACCTATGTCTTCCTGTCTTCACTAAATTACATACCTAATCAATTTTATGCTTCAATAATTTATTCATTACATTGTGGGGGAGATTAGAGATGACAATCTACCTGTCTGGGTCGGGTCGAGTCGAGCTAAGTTTGAAAAATTTTAGTTCATTGAGCTTACTGAGTTATAAATGAGCCAAATCTAATGGGTCATCTAAAAAAAAAAATTCAACTCGAACCAGCTTGCAAGTCACGAGTTAAACGAGCTGAATCAAGCTGTCTAAACGAGGCTAACGAGTTGAGCTTAACGAGCCGAATATGCAGTACATAAATATTTGAAATTTTGATTAATTCTTTCTTAAAACCATTAATCTTATCTACGATAAAAATAAAATAAAATCAATCCTTGAGAAATTTCTACATCAGATAAATGAAAAATTTCTTCTACGTCTTAAGAAAAAAAGCTAACATTGAATGACATTTAATGACGATTAGAGTCGTGATTAACAGAAGAATCTTTTGAGAAGAACAGATCTCGTTCCTTAAAAGAAAACGACGAAGTCAATGTGTTGGTACTATTTTATCACGGAAGAGATCATATGGTGAACGTTGCTTTAATTGGTATCACACTCAATTCTTCGATTTACCCTAAATCTTTGTACAACATTTTTTTCTTTATCAAGTCTAAAAAGACGAATTATATTAATCACGCAATAATTATATTCAGTTTAAATGATATTTAAATTTATGAAATAATTTACCATCAGCCTAACCAAAATTGAAAGAAAAACATTTTAGAAGACGTGTTTAAAAATACAATCACTAAAGACTATATATTTTCTTTCCATTATGAAAATTTTCTTATAAATTAAGTGTATTGACACATCAATTATTGTGTTATTGTCACGTGACTCCTAAAGTTACATTAGACGAGTGTTTGGTAAGAACAACATAAACTTGGGCTTAGGTTGGCCCATTAAACTATTCAATTTGATCGGTCAAGCCCAAATTTCTTGTACCAAATTCAATTCAAAGAAAAGAAAGATTTTTTCTACACGATTTTATTCTTGGGGTTTATCTAAAATGCATTGTACTAGATAAGGAGAAGAACTCTACTTATAAATCATGCATTTTTCATTGTCCGAACCGATGTGAGACTGTGCACCTCCAGTAATATGGGTTAAACCCTCACATGGATCAATTCTGGCATTCACAAGGCGAATTGCACCTCCAGTAATATGGGTTAAACCCTCACATGGATCAATTCTGGCATTCACCAGGCGAATTGCTGTACTAGGCAGGAAAAAAAAAACCATACTTATAAACTATGCATTTTTCACTATTCTGATATGAGATTATGTACCCCCACTGATATACGTCAGATCCTTACATAAATCATCTTGAGTTTTAGAAGACGGACGGCCACACCTTTATTCAAGTCGCTTTTTCTTAGCCAAATTACTTGAGGCTTCCCTTTTGTTTTTTAATCCAATAGCAAATATTAATAAATCATTAATATCCATGTGAGGTCATTAATTAAATAATATATTAAGTAAATATTAACGAAAAACATCTACTACATAAAATATCCATTATTTCAAATTTTTGCAATTTAAAAATATAATATTCTTCTCCCAAAAAATATACTTGTATTATTATTTTTCACTATTAAATAATGTGTTTGATAAAATATCAACAACAGTAATTAATTATGCATTTCTTTAAAATTATAATAATAATAATAATAATAATAGACACTAAAAATAGGACAAAAAAGCAGTTGACTTTTTCCATTGGATATTCGTCGTCTTGTCCTTTTATAATATTTGTTCTCCAATCCAAGCCGACCCAACAGAGACTGTCTCCTACGCCACATATTCATCTTCGACAACATTACACGTTCTCAACATTGCAGTGGTGAGATGATGAATATGGGTAGAAACTACTCGTTTGTGATGGGAATGACACGACGACAGTACTCTGTTTTTCACCCTGGTAAAACTGGAGAAGATGAAGTTTTCTGCACAGTTAAAAACAAAAAGCGTTTTCGAGAAGTAGAAGAGAAGAGCAAGTTCAAAATCATGGACAAATATTCAGATGCAGAAATATGAGAAAGAAGGCTAAAGATTAAGATGGTTTGGTTTGTCAGAGTTCAAGTCCAGGCCATTGGAGAAAAACAGAGACTAAAAAACAGAGTCCTATAATTCGAAAGACACTGTAATGAAAGGCTAGAACGACATAAATACAGATGAAAGCATGAGTTGAGTTCAGAGCTGCAACATGAAAATTAATCTGAGGAAAAGCACAATCAAAGATCATTACAATTTACCCAATGATTAGATTCATAAAAGTAGAGGAATAGTACATATTCCAAGACTGTATTTCAGAGACATGCTCTTGAAGACTAAAGCAAAAAATGGACAAAACAGAATGACAAGGACATTGATATTAATCCTCGTCACTCCATTCTTGCCTATCAAATGAGGTTCTCGATTCTTGAAAGGCAGCTTGTTTGAGATAATAGCTAAACAGAGAAGCAAACCAATACAGAGAGAAAGAACTCCATAGATTAAACCAAGTAAAAAGGTAAAGAACTGTTCTTTTCGTCGTTAAACTATCTCAAATATATGAAAAAACTGGGCAACATATACAATGAAGAAAACCCACGATCGACGAAGAGTAGTTTGCTTCTCATCCTGCTCGAAATGTCCATGAAAAATAAACCCAAAATGAATGAAAATAAATAAAGGGTATGTTCTTTTTGTTCTGGGAAAAAGAGGGAAAAACTATCCTACTTTATGTTTTCTTTGCCTGGCTTCATCCTGTCTGCCTTTTAGCTCGCAAAAAGGGGGTTATACAGATAGAAGCTACATTATGCTTCTGCAACTGAAAATCCCCAAAAATGGCCTTCGATTTTCAAATGCATGAAACGGAAGTACCTCTTTCGGGAGAGATGGCAACTGGGCATTGCATGAAACGGCAGAAATAGACCTCTCTTCCACAGCCGTTGCAGAGAAAAAGAAGGCAAGCAAATACCCAGAAGCCTCACAATCTCTGAGTAAAGAGAGAGAGAGAGAGAGAGAGAGAGAGAGAGAGAGAGAGGCCTTTCTATAACGGCATTTAAGCAAGGACGAAGAGGAAGGTAGTCATTGAAGTCATGGAGCAGAGTTTCCTGGAATCGGGGAAGACGGGTGAGGAGCCTTTTTCAACTTTTTCTCTGTTCATCCCCCACTCCAAGGCTCGTCGTTTTGCCTCCTTTCTCTCCCCCTTCCATTTTACCCTTTATTATTCCATATTTTCCATCTTCCTCCTCTCTGTCCTCCTCTCCCACAGCTGTTCCGTTTTGACTTTTAAGCGCCGTGGGATGGGATCTTTGTCCAAAAATCCTTTTAAATTTGGTTAGGATTAATTTAAACTAATTACTTTATTTAATGAAGATTAATTTTTCATAATTAATAATTTTAAATTAGCCAACGGAGTGTCCTATTAAATTGCTCATGATACAGATTAATATTTGGTGATTCTCTAACAAAATAAATTATTTTATTGACAAATTAGGGAATTTAACGTTAAGAAATTCTTCTTATTATTATTATTTTAATTAAATTGTTCTTTGAATTGATGTAAATGATTTGTCTAATATTTAACGGATTATTTTTTAGAGAAAATTAATATTATATTTTTTTATATAATAAAAATAAAAAGAGTTACAAAATAAATACTAAATAATTTTTATTAATAAATAAAATATTCAACTTAAAAAAAAAGATAAATATCGCTATTATCATTTATGTTAAAAATTTAAATTTTTTTCTTAGGGGATATATACTCTTTCTGTAACAAATTCGTACATGAAATAATTATAGTTAATAACTTATTTTCCGTAACGAAATAGACGTTTCCGCAACGTTTTTTGCCTATGCGAAAATAATATTTTTTGCAGCATAAATATTTCTTTTGCTGAAGAAAAGAAGTCATATTTCAAGGATTAAAATTCTACAGCGAAAGACAAGTATTTACTACGAAAAAAAAGTCAAATTCCAAAGACTAAGATTCCACCACGAAAGATAATGAGAGTATTTTTCATTGCAACAAGCATAATTTCTACAAAAAATTTTAGTTTAATATTTTATTTGTTAACTAAAATTAAATTTTAGTTTAATATTTTATTTGTTAACTAAAATTATTTTATATTAGTATTTATTGTGTTCTCATAGTTTAATATATATATATATATTGTTAATTTCTCAAATAAAAAAGAGAAAGTGTAAACAAAATTCAAAGTTACATAAATAGCCCCGTAAAGCACATTATATTACGTCTTTACGCCGCGAGTGAAGACAAAAGAAGCGTCGACCAATCTAAAACGGAGAAGCGGTCGACCAATTAAATTACATGCCAAATGTCCAATTTTAATTGGCTTCTAATACACTTAATTTTATTTCACCGTAATGATCGTCGTTCATCAGCAAACGACACAACGACCAAGAAAGTAAATGAGGGAGGGACGAGAGGTAGACGAGGCTACTCAATTAATATTAGTAAAGCAAGCCTTCAATGATATTAACTCGTTACTAGCCTGTCGTCTCCCAAACTAGCTGCTCTTATTATTAGAGCTGGTTGCAGTCTGCAGAGAAGCTATGGCTTCCTTACCTTCAAACAGAGGGCAAAATGGTTGGACCCTCTTCTTTATTTTGGGTTACCTAAATCAAATTTATGGCCTCTCCTAAATAATGTTTGTAGCGTATTGAGTACTAGAGTTAGCTACCCATGATAGCGTAGGCAATGCCCAGCTCTGAAAATTGAAGAGCCGACGGGCTTGGTCTGAAAACGATCCTCCACTTAGATTGAAACTTCAGAACATTTTGCTCAAACAAATGAAAATCATACTTAAACTAGAGAGAGAAAGCTACTTGTTTATGTACAAAATGGAAAACAGATGCGTGGGTTGTGGATGGAACGTTCAAGATTCTGAACTGATCTTCTTTTTTACGGTCGAGCCGTCTTTGCTCATGACAATTCCGATAAGCTTGGATGGGTCTGCTTCTTGGAGCATTTGAACGACACTTCTCATGGTGGGTCTGAGAGTAGGAAGCCTGGTTGTGCAGAGAATTGCGATTCTCAACACTTTAATGGCTTCTTCTTTGTACCCATCTCCAATTCTAGAATCCACTATACTTAGTACACTCTCTTTCGTCTTCAATTTGCTTGATACCCAGTTCACTATGTCCCTATTTTCTCCGAATTCTGGTTCTATTGGCCTTTTCCCGCTCACTAACTCCATTAACACTACTCCAAAGCTGTACACATCGCTCTTCTCGTTCACTTTGTCGGTGTACCCATATTCTGCATTCAACCAATTATACTTAGAATCAAACAATTTTCAGAGTAAGCGAACAGAGGAAGAGGGAAGGAAGGGAAGAAATTACTGACCGGGAGCAATGTAGCCAAGAGTTCCGGCGATGACGGAGGTGGAGTCTTTACCTTCACTGGCCTGAACTATCTTGGCCAGCCCGAAATCAGCAATTCTAGGCTTCAAAAATTGATCCAGTAAAATATTGCTGGATTTGACGTCTCTGTGAAGAACTGTTTTCTCGCAGCCATGGTGCAAGTACTCCAATCCCTTTGCGGCCCCCACTGCAATGTCGTACCTCGTTTCCCAGTCCAGCTCCATCTTCTGGCTCGCATGGAGCCTATCCCACAAGCTTCCTTGCGGTAAATATTCATACACCAGCAAGCTCGAATCCTCGCTCGTTATACTGCAATACAGCTTAACCACGTTAAGATGTCGTATGGAGCTCAGAGTCTGCACCTCTGCGTCGAATTGCCGTGATTTTGCCGACCGTTTTCCGATCATCGGCGTTGTTGGTCGGCTCTTTTTCGGGCCGTTCTGGTCTGTGTTCCATATGTGTTTGACGGCTAGTTCTTTTCCGTTACTGAGTGTGACTTTGTATACGTTTCCTGAACCGCCCTTACCGATTAGATTCTCCTCAGCGACGGCGTCGAGAATCTCGCCCTCAGAGAAGGTTAAGACATGGAAGGACTTTATGTCCCAAGATTTTTCTTTCAACGATCCGTCTTTGTCTTTCTCGTTCTTGTTTAAGTAGACGAAGAACGTCAACAAAAGAAGCAACACCGTTAAACCTACTGCAAAACATATAACCAGCGTTCGTACTTCGGAAGACATTCCAGAACTGAAGGAACATCTCCGAAAATACCGAACGGAAACACTGCAGAGGCCCGGATTTCCGGCGAAGCTACCGTTGTACGCCTCGATCGATAGAGTTTCTGGTATTGGACCCGTTAATCGATTGTTGGAAAGATCCAATAGGCTAAGCCTCAGAGATGACAAACTCGGGGGTATTTCACCGGAAAGTTCGTTTCGGGATAGATTAAGCGAGTTCAAGGATGGTAATGATCCTAAAGACGACGGAATTTCGCCGGAAAGAGAATTTTGAGCGAGATTTACATCGCTAAGGAAATAACAAGAACCTATTGACGATGGAATGGGGCCAGAAAACTTGTTGTTATATAAGTAGATATTTCCTAAGTGACCTAGTTCTCCGATTGTCGCCGGAATTTCTCCTGAAAACTGATTGTCGCTCAGGTCAATCGCAACCAAGGACGAAGCTTTCGCAATCTCTTCTGGCAATTGGCCGGAGAATCGATTGTTTCCAACGTATAATTGCCAGAGAGCAGCTGCCTTCTGGATATCGGAAGTAATTGGACCTTCTAATTGATTAAATGCGACGTCGATGATATTGACCTTCGGCAATCCCCAGATACCGGCCGGGACGAGGCCGGAAAGTAAGTTGTTGCTCACTCTGAATCTAAGAAGAGAGGAGCAGTTAGCGTAGGTGGCCGGAATTTCACCAGTGAAATTGTTCTGAAGCATGAGAAGCTCCTTCATCGTCCCCCCTTTGCACATATCAGCCGGCATTGGGCCCGTCAAAAAATTCTCAGAAACGTCGATGAAATTGAAATTAGCCCAAGAACCAAGAGATGGAGGAAGCTGACCTGTCAACTGATTTGTGTACAGCGAAAGGTTCGTCAGCCGTTTAAATTTACCAAACTCCGCCGGGACTTCACCAGAGAAACTATTCTCAAAAAGTTGCAGAGAAACCAGATTTGTCAGAAAACTCAACTCATAAAGATCACCGTGAAGATTGTTCATCGAAGCGTCAAAGTTCTCGAGAACCGTGAGGTTTCTCAATCCTACTGGAAGAGTTCCGTTCAACTGATTGTTGTAAAGTTCGAGCTGCCAGAGATTCCGGAGCTTTCCAATCTCCGCTGGAATTTTCCCAGTCAGAAAATTGTCCGAGAGCTCTAAATTAATGAGTTCAGTAAGATTTCCGACGGCCGGAGGAATTTGGCCTTCGATTGAACAATTAGACATATACAGCCAATTCAGATTATAAAGACTAACCACCTCAATGGGAAATGGAGTTCTATCAAAATTGTTGTCTCCAACACTCAACCGGATCAAACCAGTCATATTCCCGATCGATTTCCACGGGAACGTGCCGGAAAAACCACTGTTATTCAAATGCAGATATTGCAATCCGCTGAGCGACGATATGCCCGGCACTGAACCTGAGAAGAAATTGTTTCCTAGATCCAAGTATTGCAATTTGACGCAATTGTTCAAATCCTCCGTGATAGCTCCATGCAAATAGTTGAAACCAAATGCAAGCTTCTCCAAGGATTGAAGCTGACATATTGAATCGAGAGGAAGAGCTCCACTCAGGTTCCGGCTAGAAAGTTCAATCTCTGTAACAGAACCTTCTAAATTGCAAGTAACTCCAGAAAATTCACAGACAGAGCCGCCTGGTTTCCACGACTGGAACACTTCGGAGCCGGAACTTTGCAATGCGGACTTCAGCTCCAGCAGGATTTGAAGCTCGTCGGCCTTAATCCCACAGAGTAAAGAAAAGAGAAAGAGATAGAAGATAGAAATCGCCGGCGACATGCCTTAGGATAATTCTTCCTTTCCCTTTTCTGGTCTTTGAAGCTTCAACGAGGGAAAATGGGTTTGGCAGCGAAGTTTAGACCATTGGAGTCAGCCTTTCAACCTTTTGAAATTGTGGGCGAGTTCACACAAACAGCAGACCCACTTGTCTACTCTTCAAGTTAATGCATCACCTAATAATTTATTACAGGTAAGGAAGGAGGAAGGAGGAAGGAGGAAGGAGGAAGAGGATTGACAGTATTCTGCAATGATTTTAGCCTACATTTCAATGAGGTTGACTGTTGAGTGTGGACAAAATAGATCCTAATCTATCTATTAGACACGTGTCTATTATTAATTGGTTCGTACTGAGAACTAATTCATTATCAGTGGCTTAACATTTAATTGCAAATTAATTTAAATTAAGATTTGATTACAAAAGCAAATATATTGTCGAACAATTGCGTATGCCAAGACATATCCCCGGATTTGCTTCGACAACTCTATTTATTTCCTTGGTTCAGTTGTGCTAAGTCTAACGTCATTTCCATTTTTAATTATTTCGGTTCACATTTATACATAATTTGATTATATAATTAAGAGAATGATATCGCAACCACCGAATCATTTTTATTAACTAATTAAACATTAAATTATGAAAAATAAATGGAGTGAATATCGTAATTATGTTTTCTGTTAAAAAATGTTATTTTTATATAAAACAGATTTAAAAGATTACTTACCGCAAGCGGAATGATTACTTTTCGCGAGCAGAACAATTATTTTCCGTTGCAGAAAGACAACGTTCTGTCTGTGGATAAATTACTTTTTTCCTGCGAAAAATGAGACATTGGTGATGAGTAATTAACCAGAAAAAAAAAAGAGAAGATGGTGACGAGAATTGAACGAGTGAAATAAAGAGGAGGGTTGAGCCATTAGAAGATGTTCAGAAAATTGGAAACGTGGGAATTGTTTTCGACGACAAGAATATCATGTAAGAGCTTATCTGTATTGTCTTCGCGATGAAATTGCTTCAATTATTGTAATTTTAAAATAAAATTGAAATATAATTAGAATTACAAAAAGTATTATTTCAACATTATATTCAGGGTATATTTCTTTCAAAAATTATTCAATATTTAGCTTGTAATTGAGTATTTGAGGTTGATTTGTTAATTTTCCTTTAATTAATCTTAAATTTTCAATAAAATATTTAAAACTCCGTGCATCATATTTTTTAGCATTCGACCCGAAAAGAGTAGACAACGCCGGCGAAGATCTGTAGAAACTGAAGAAGAGGACAGCCGGGAACGACGGCTCTGGCCAACCCAAGCACCATCAAAATGCCATGCAAACCATCGGCAAATCGGAGAAGTTCTTCAAACTCAATGAACTCAGACTGGTCGCCCGCTTCTCATAGCTTCCCCAGCATTCTCCCTTCGTTTCCCAACTGGGGGTATCTGCAAATCAGAGCTATGGAGAAACGAACCGCCAGACAAACCGGTGCCTGAGATCGACGTCTTAAAGTTGACAAAACAAACTTGGGCACTTGCAACGTCAGAAGATTCGATCACGTCGATGCGTCGTTTTCTCAACAGCTGTTACAAATTTCGACGAAACCCCCTCGCTACAGTGGTTGTCGTTTGGTGCATGGACGCGACCCCTGTGAAAGCTTCCAAAATTTCAAGCCGCCGAGGCTGACTTTTTTATTTTTGTCACACCGCCTCGAATTAAAAACGTGACAGGATATAAAACTTTGCTTTTAATAATAAAATAATTAGCTTTAAATTAAAACATACTTCTAAGCATAATAAAGCGTTACATTAAATTAAACAAATATAATTTATTTTTAAAGATTTATTAATTAAATAATTGTGTGGATGTTGCTTTGTTTAGTTTGTTACGACTCTTACTTTTCAAACTTCCACGTCCTCCTACTCCTCATTAGTTTAAAATAAACACAATGGACGGACATATCATTAATTAAACATATTTTTGACGTAGATTTGTCACTAACTAATTAGAGTAACTTATTAATATTAAGTAGATTTATCAATAATATTATCTCCATAACAAATATATTAATTTTAATATTTTACTTTAATCATAGGGTAATTATAACGTCTCTCATGCTCCCAGTATAATATTGTCTACTTTATATCAAAACTCGTACGATTTTTTTCTTGGGATTAGCCAAAAATACATTTTAATAAGTAAAAAGAGAAACTCTACTTATAAATCATGTATTTTTTACTTTTCCAAACGATGTGCGATTGTGCACCCCCACTAATATGAGTCGGATCCATACTTGAGTCTTTCCTGACTTTTACAGGGCCGACTGTCACAATCTTTCTCCTTTGGGGGCCTGACGTCCTCGTCGGCCACACTTTCAGTTGAGATTTCGCTTTGATACCATTTGTAACGTTCTCTAATGCTCCAAGTACAATATTGTCTATTTTTGGTCGAAACCCGTACGATTTTGTTATTGGAGTTAGCCAAAAACTTGTTGTACTAGTTAGTGAGGGGAACTCTACTTATAAATCATGTATTTTCTATTTCCCTAAGCGATACGAGATTATGCACTCCCACTGATATGAGTCGGACCTACACTCAAATATTTCCTGACCTTTCAAAGTAAACTGTCACAATAATTATCAATATCAACCCTAAAGGAGGAGAGTTTTTAACTGATACTTTAAATTTTGTTATATAACACCTTAAAAATGTAAGACATTAACAACAAATATGTTCATTGTTAGAAAATTTGTTAAATGACAAATATTATTTATGTAAATTATCTGTAAAAAAATAATAATAATAATAATAATAATAATTATAAATAATTCAGGTAGATGTGGGAGTGTCTAAATGAACTTTTTCCAACACCGACTGATTTGCATTTGTGATTTCAACTACCAAAGACTTTCCACTGTCTCTTTGACTTTCTAGAAAAGCTCCGAAGACGCTCACAAGCACAGCCATCGACTTCATTTTCTCCGTCTGATTGCCTTTTTGTGTGGATTGATCCTGAATCATGCGGCTACTGACAAGACAAATGCCACTGGAAGCTAATCAATCATGGCCGTTGAAAAGTAAGACCCAGGGCCCAGGCTGGCCCCACTCCCTATTCACTGCATGGACTGTGATTTCAATAATGATGGACAAGTGGGTGCTCTTTTGATTACCACTAATCATCGTTCTTATCCTGTTTAATAGAATACAACGAAGTATATTCCTAATTAAACATGGATCCGAATAAGTAGATCCAGAGAGCGGGTCGGGTCCCATTTATTTTATTTTATTTTATTTATTCACATTGGGAGAATGGGAGTGTGGGTTAGGCATTAAGGCATTATTAATTCAATTCTAATTTCTATATTCTTTCCCGCATTTAAAGGTGCCGAAAATATCCAAATAATAAAGTAAGTTATAGAAATATGACTTATTTTTTGGTTGAAAGGCACGTTTTTTCTGCGAAAATGATATTTTCTGCTTCAAAAAGTAAATAACTGTAACGTATCCCAATACTCTCAGTATAATATTGTCAGCTTTTGATCGAAATCTGTACAATTTTATTTTTAGGGTTAGCTAAAAATGTATTGTATTAGACAATGAGGGGAACCATGTATTTTCTACTATTCTAAGCGATGTGAGATTGTATCTCTTGATATGGATCGGACTCACACTTAGACTTTTTCTGACTTTCACATGACAGACTGCCATAATAATTAATTACAACTATTTCATGTGTAGATTCATTACAAAATGAAAACTTATCTACTATAAAAGTTAATAATAATTTTTTAACGAAAAATGTCTTTGAGTTTGTTTTTGTTAATTTTCTAATAAAATTTTTATATTTTTAATTTTAAAAAAAAAAAAATTAAAGTGGGGGGTTTTTGGTTTCCTTGAAAAAACGGGTGGGTCATGATTCCACCTAGAAAGAGGACGATGGATAAAGTGGTTTGACTTCAATTTTGTCTCTACTAATTCCAATAACCATGAGTTTGACCATCTAATTACACTTATTTCCCCGTCCACAGCCTGTACTAAAACTGTGAGAGAGGAATTAGGAGAATCAACTGGGAAAGAAGAGATAAGAGCACATTGTTTTGGGTTTTGTAAAACATCTTCTTGTTTTTAGGTAGGAGCTTTATGAGCTTACTTTGTTCTTTGTAGGCACTATGGCGTAGGTGACATTGGAATTAAAGTATGTTTAGTGCATGTTTTGTCACACCCCATCTCACCCTTTAAAGATTTTGCACTCAACAACTTTTTCCCTGTCTTGGCGATTCTCCACTTACACGTCCAGTTTCTTCAATCTACACGATTGTCCAACCTCTATTCTAATATCCATTTTTCTCCGTTTTAATCATCTCGTAATTTGAATTTAGATCTACCTAATAATTATCCCATCCGTCCATAGTTTTGATTTTGAGAAGGGATAGGTTAATCGTTTTAGAACGATAGAGTTTGAGTTAACACGATGATATGATAAATTAAACTCTTACGACTCCATAATTGAAGTGGTTGAATTATCATACAACTTGCGTAATTACTCTATCCCTTTAATTATCATATTATTCAGTACTCTCAGTACAATATTATCCGTTTTGACCTAAAACACGCACGATTTTGTTATTGGGGTTAGTTCAAAACGCGTTGGACTAGGTAATGAGGTAAACTCTGCTTATAAACCATGTATTTTCTACCTCTCAAGAAATATGGGATTGTGCACCTCCACTGATATGAACCAGATTCTCACATGGGTCATTCTAAGCTTCACAGAGCGTGCTGCATAATAATTTAATCTTTCAACCTTATATAAATGTGATTCTCAATAGTTTATGGTTTTAGTTTAATAATTTTAAATATATATTTTAAAGAAAATTGAGGATAAAATTATCTACTTTCCCCTTTTTTGTCTATTTTTACTTTACCTTAAAGATGCATCTCTTTCTTTCTATTTAATAAAGCATGTTGCACTTATTTACATTAAAGTTAATGTTGCACATAAACATAGTGTATTCCGAATCAACAGAGTGCATTTGCAAAACAACTTTTTTAGCCAAAACAAACGAACTAATCTAATGGACACACATCGGCATGACCAGCTAGATCAACCTAGGTCGTTGAACTTTTCCCGACCCATATTGCCACTAATGGGCCTTTTCTACAACTATAGTATATGTAGGGCTTTGCAAACTATGAGTATAGTTGACCCAATATGACGTGAGTGGTGTATCAAATTAAGGGTACTTGTCTGTATGAACTATCGACGAATCTCATCAACTAAATGGGCTAGGCGTTCATTGTAAGCCTCATTGGTGTTGGGCCTAGTAAGTTAATGGGCTATAATATTTGCCTGTCCACTTTTCCAGAGGTGTCCCGTCCCACCCTATTCATAAAACTTTTTTTTAGTACAAATATTTTCTGTCAAAAAATATCGAGAGAAGTCTTTGTTAGCCAAGGGACGTTTTTGTTGGTCGCTGAACGAAGAGACAAACATCCTTCAACGTGGACAAACATCCATGATGGAGAAGGAACACTGGCAGACGAAAATGTCATGCTCGTTGGATCGAAGAACAAACATCTCTCAACGAAGATAGACTTCCTCCACTTACGACGTACCCATAATATAAAAATGATTGTATAAGAATTAATATCCTTATTTTAGTCTCAATTTCAAGGTACAGCCAGGGTTCTTCTTCGCCATTCTGGATTTTTGATCTTTCTGGACCTAGTGCATCGAGATTAGCACCCAAATGAATTAACAACTATTTATTTATTTTAATAAAAATGAATATATTAATCTACGTGTCGTGTCCTCCCTTGTCCACGCCTCCACCTCGATGACTTTGCATTTTAAGCTTCACCCATCCCCTTATTAAATATCCAATTATTAGCCACTTACTGCTTACGTACTCCCCTTAACCTTTCCTAATCTTTATTTTATAATTTAATTACAACCTAATTCGAAGCGAATCGTGTCGTTTTATCTGTTCCTTCTGATTTTTTAAATTGATTTATTGATGTTTTAATTGTTAATTAACGTACTAATTAATTGGCGTTTTGGTCATAATTAAAAGGTGGAATCATCGGGAGAAGAACAGTCGTGGCTGGGCAGCGTGCAGCCGTAGTGAGGTTGCAGACTTGAGCTTAGCAGCGCTGGTAGGTAGTCACAAATCGTGAAAGCGACGTCGTTCAGTTGGTTCCGAATGGAATGGCAGTTGAGCGCAATCCCGTAGATCAACGAATCTCTTCAACCTTTGCCCCTGAATGGACCCAAATTTCCTCCCTAGCTTATCCCGCAAGTTCCTCTTTTCTACGCTCTGATCTTTATCCGTATCTTAAAATAGCGAGGGCATTTGTGGAAATATAACGACAATCTATCTTTTCGTTAGCTTTACAGAGTTTCCGATCTCACTTTGTAACGAAGTCCGGTTGAACGGCCCCCTTTTGATGCCGGAGATTCCATTTTCATGATTTTAGCAGCTTCGTTGGGGTTTGAGAGAGGAAGAGTGTTTTCTGCTGTTTTCTTCTTTGAAGGAGTGGAATAAGATGGCGAATCCTCAGGCACCGGGGCATCGGAGAGGCAGGTCAGCTCAGGCGCATCTCCCTGTGGTCCGCGGGAGGGTTCCGTTGAGAAAGTTACTCCGTGTGGCATCGGTGGCTTGTGGAATTCAATTCGGATGGGCTCTCCAGCTCTCTCTTTTGACCCCCTACGTGCAGCAGCTTGGAATTCCTCACGCATGGGCTAGCGTCATATGGCTTTGCGGACCTCTCTCGGGACTTTTTGTTCAGCCGCTGGTCGGCCACTTGAGCGACCGATGCACAAGTCGGTTTGGCAGGCGGAGGCCATTCATTGTCGCCGGAGCGTTGGCAATTATTATCTCTGTTTTGATAATCGGACATTCGGCGGACATCGGATGGTTGATCGGCGATAGAGGTAAGGTTAAGCCAGCTGCGGTGGCGACCTTTGTCCTCGGGTTTTGGATCCTTGATGTTGCCAATAACATGACGCAAGGACCTTGCAGGGCTCTGCTTGCCGATCTTACCGGTGAGCTTTTGTCCTGTTCTTTTATTTATTATTTGTCTAGTTTTAAAAAAATTGTTCTAGGATCGTACAATGAATCAAGCCTATATGTCGAAACTCTTAAAATTTTCAGCACACAACGCAAGGGATTTGCTTCAATGATCTTTTAAACATTTTCTGATGTTAATGGACTATGAAAAATGATTTTCCCTATTGATTTGTGGAGGCTTTGGAGATTCCAATAAATACGGCCTTATCCCAATGGAGTTTACTCTTGATGGTTTCAGTCAGTTAGAAGCACTTTCACCTAGGATCATTTGACTACTCTATATCATGAATGATCAAATATGAAATATATATAGATACCAAGTTAAGTTAATTCTTTTACTAAATTTGTTTTGGTTCAGGAAATGATCATCGGAGGACGCGGGTGGCTAATGCTTATTTTTCTCTTTTTATGGCTGTTGGCAATATTCTTGGTTTTGCTACTGGATCCTACAGTAAATGGTTCAAGATATTCCCCTTTACTCTTACATCTGCGTGCAATGCAAGTTGTGCAAATCTCAAGGCAGCTTTTTATCTTGATGTTGTGTTTGTGGCAGTCACGACATTTCTTAGCATATCTGCAGCTCAAGAATCAACTTTCACTCCGAGTGAGGGAGCTGCTCTAGTTGCTGGAGAAAGGTCGGAACAGACGAGCAATTCTCAAGAAGCTTTCATGTGGGAGCTTTTTGGCACATTTAGATACTTCTCAGGGTCCATATGGATCATTTTGTTGGTCACTGCACTGACCTGGATTGGTTGGTTTCCTTTTCTTCTCTTTGATACTGATTGGATGGGTAGAGAGATTTTTGGAGGTGAGCCAAATGAAGGGCAGAGTTATGATAATGGCGTTAGAGTTGGCGCACTTGGCCTCATGTTAAACTCAGTTGTTCTCGGAGTAACTTCATTGCTCATGGAGAAGCTCTGCAGAAAGTGGGGGGCGGGGATTGTGTGGGGGGCATCAAACATCATGATGGCTCTTTGCTTTCTTGCAATGCTTGTTGTTACATTTTTGTCAAAGAGGATCAAGAATGTTGCTGATGACCCACCTCCAGATGGTATCGTGGTAGCTGCATTGATAATTTTTTCTATTCTGGGTGTTCCATTGGCGGTGAGTATCTATTACTCATTAGTAGATGAGATGCTTGATTACCTGTTCTTTCTCTTATCAAATAACAAATGGATAATATTTTGACCCATTATTCATTTGATTGATGCGATGGATTAACTTACTGCAGATCACTTACAGTGTTCCTTATGCTTTGATTTCAACACACATTGGTTCCCTGGGACTTGGACAAGGTAGAGTTTTTGTATAGCTAAGTCAACAAGTTTTCTCTGTAGATATTTCATACAAAGGTTTATGTTGGTGCCTTATTTTCAGGATTATGCATGGGGGTCCTGAATCTAGCTATAGTAATTCCACAGGTAAACTTGGTCATTCAATCCCAGATGAACCTTTATAAACTTCCCTAACATAGACTGAATAACATTCATTGTAACTCTAGATTGGAACGTAGTTTTATAGCAAGGAATGTTACTTCTACTATAGCATCTTCGTTTAAATCCGAGTATTTGTGGGTCAAATTGCTCTATTAATTTTAGCTCTCAACTACCTTTTAGGGGGTGTAGTCATGATAAGCATGAAGGCAGCTGGCATCATATGTATGCAGCGAAAATACATTGCCCTCTGCCGAATAAATTTGAAACTTATTTCAATTTCAATTACAGTATGAGAAATATTAGATTACTCTAATGATCAGTTAATTTCCAACCAATATCTTGAAAAATTATAGGCAAAAATAGTGCTCTATTCAGGACTTCATCACTGATCTTAGTACAGGGGCAAAAAGATAGATGATGCATTTTGTATGCATCCCAAACCACAAACAACACAGAATAATATCATTCAATGATTATTTAAATTATTACTCACTAACTCCAGTCTAATTCATCTTGTATGTAGTTGTTATTAGGCTTCTTGCCTTCTCAAACCTCTTTCCTCACAGTAATTGGTGTTTGAAACAGGTTATAGTGTCGGTGGGAAGTGGACCATGGGATCAGCTGTTTGGTGGTGGAAACTCTCCAGCCTTTGCTGTGGCAGCCGTTGCAGCATTTGCTAGTGGCCTTGTCGCCATATTGGTTATCCCTAAATCCGGTACTCGGAAAGTTAGAGCAAACGCTTGAGGTAATCACTCTTTTTTATTTTGATCCAACAACTCGAGAAAATGTATAAATTGGTATCAGGAAATTAAAGGCAGTTATGATCATTTTCACGTGTATTATCTTCCCCAAGAGATTTATTAGCCTCGATTTTACTTGCTAAACCACAGTTGTTCAACTTCCAAGTTTGCCTGCGTCTCTGTCTGTGGACAAGTCTGGTGAAGCCTGAGCCCTTCTTGGATCATAAGCTCACTGCCAATATGACGTCCTTTCCAGCCAAGACAAGCTGCTGCCGAATGGACTAGCTTCTTTTAACTGTGTTATTACTTCAAGCCGAGGAATCTTTTATTCTGCCTCAATATCTAGCATTGAACAACAAGTCTAAAGTGTAAGCTGTAAGCGGGCCAAGGTTATTACTCTAACTTGCTTTCACGCCCATTTATCACTCCCGAGTCCCGCCCATCTTGACATTCCAAAATTCGAATCGGCGACATCAGAAAATCGTATAATCCCTTGGTTCTTGAATCAAATTTCGAAGATCAAATCATACTCCGTACTAATTTAGACCGATGACGATGTCGTCACATCGTGAATTGCAGCTACCACCACCCACCTTTATCTAAACCGTGTTACAAGTATTCCATATTAATGTTGTAATGTTTTCTAATCTAAAAACCAAGCCAACCCCACAAGAGTAAATAAAAAAGGGTGAATATATATAATATTGTTTTGTTGAATTAGGCAGCTAATCATGGAGGTTAGCACTAATAAATCATAATTAACTTAAGATAATCTTTATCCAATCAGAAAGTAAGGGTGGGATTGATGGACATATTATATTACGTCATTGAGTAAAGCGAGGAGGAAATCGTACGATATGGCAGGGTGTTCTAGTATGGAAAGAAGCTGTTAGGCCGCATTTGACCACGTGTTTCGGGCCTAGTGGCTGAAGACGAGGAATAAACTACTCGGTTGCCTTGCCCAAATCTTACTGTATTACCCAACGCCGCGGCGAATTCTCCCGCTAGATCTCGGCCGCTTCCTTCTACTTCTGGTTCTTCTAAAAATCCATCCCTGATTTGAGGCGGAGCCCTAATTTCGGTCTCTCTCCGACAACTTCCTATTATTTCGATTCCCGCTGCGCTTGCTCGCTTCCAATTTCTCATTAGTTGGTGCCGTAATCTGACGTATGAGGTGGATTAGTTACACTCGGTTATGTTGTATTTTTTTGCTAATTTGATTTCCGTATGCTTTGGCTTATGATATATGGCATCTATTCGGAGGACTCAACCGCCGGCGTATCTTGATAAGAGTATTCAGGGTGGAGGAATTCAGCTTCCTGTGTCTTCTTCAACTCATAAATTTCTTTCGAGTACGAAATATTCGTCACCGTTATCGTCTTTTGCTGCATTCGCTGTCGGCGCTCGGAGATTTGTCGTCGGAGCTTTCCTGCAGAAATATCCGCCGAGAAAAGGTCATGGATGGCGGCGAGCTTTTTATAGGTGCAGCTTATGTTTTATGGTTGGTTTATTGCTAGGTATGCTGCCCTTTGGCCAGGTAAACGACGATATTCGGAGCCATGACTTCTCGTTCGAGATCAAGCCTTCACTGGTTAACTCGCAGTTTGACCAGGAAAGTGATGACCGCATAGTTAGGCAAGAGGTATCTGTGGTTGATTCGGTGAATTTATTGGTTGAACCACCTGGGGAAGTGAATTGGAGCTTTGATTCTGTGCCAAGGAAGCAGTTAATTGTGGTAACGCCTACATTTAATCGCGCGTTTCAAGCTTATTTCTTAAACAGATTGAGTCAGGCGCTTAGGCTCGTTCATCCTCCCTTACTTTGGATCGTAGTGGAAATGCATCTGGCATCGATGGAGACCGCTGACATATTGAGGAAAACTGGAGTGATGTACCGGCATTTAGTGTGTACTAAGAACATGACCAACTTGAAGGATAGAGGAGTTCATCAAAGGAATACAGCATTAGAGTACATTGAGCACCATAAACTTGACGGTATTGTTTACTTTGCGGACGATGACAATATATATTCGCTCGAATTGTTTGAGAGCTTGAGAAACATTAGGTAATTGACCTTTCTCCTGCTACTTTGGATTTTTTTTTCTTCTTCTTGAATCGCTCGTGTTTCTTAGTTTTGCATTTTTTTTTTGTTAAAATCCAACTTATCATTCAATTATCCACAACTTTTTATGATTTGAACTTCTACCTCTGCACTGTAGTAAATATGTTTTTTTCTAACTTAGTCGTTTCTTTTCCTGGATATCTTTCTTTCTTTTTGGGTAAATCCATGTTCAGCTATTTTAAAGGTGAACACGTGATTTACACCAAAGATATAACTTGTCTATCTCTGGGCCTCTCTCTTTCACTACACACTGGCAAATGATGGATATTTAACCAGTTTTATGTCCCATTGGATATTCTATTGCATTAAGCTCGAAGTACTCCGCTATAGGCATGAGCTTTTCTGACTTCATCTACTGCATCTATACAACGCTGATAATTGTAATATTTTTACCATCTGTTTTTTTTATGCCTTGATAGTTTGGTCGCTCAATTTCTTTTTCCGGCACTTAGAATATTCACCATCTTGTGCTCCAAGTGCTTTTTAGCGAAGATACATTTTACTTCCAGCTGCTTAAAATATGTGCTTTAACATATGTTTCATGAGGTTCTAAAGACAAATTGGAAAAAATTAGAGAAAATTTAAGTGTCTTTGTATCTTTAAATACTTTTCAAATTAAATTGTGGGTATGTGTTTGTGTTTTCATTTTTGATGAAATCTTTATAGGTTGAACCTTAAAGCGGGACAAAAAATTTAGTAGTTCGGGTAAGAAATTTTGTTTGTTTTGATTCACTGAGTTTCAATCTTTATCTTGTTTTCTGTCCTGGAGATGACTGTAATGAATTTCTATTAATTTTTGTTGCTTGTTTACAAACTCTCATGTCAGTTTATTTTTATTTCAGCCGATTTGGAACCTGGCCTGTTGCTATGCTTGCACAAAACAAAAACAAGGCCATCTTAGAAGGTGCTGTGTGTGACGGCAGTCAAGTTGTTGGATGGCACACAAATGATAAAAGCAAAAGATTACGGAGGTTTCATGTTGATATGTCTGGCTTTGCCTTCAACAGCACAATTTTATGGGATCCAAAGAGGTGGCAACGCCCACGCCCTAGCTCCTCACCAATTCGACAGTTAGACAATGTGAAGGAGGGCTTCCAAGTATGTGCATCAAAATTACATTTTCCGTAACTTTATTCCCTTTGAAATTGAAGTCTCTTTTTTACATCTCGTCATTGGGCATTTTTTTGCAGGAGACTACATTTATGGCGCAATTGGTTGTAGATGAAACTCAAATGGAAGGTACTCCACCAGGTTGTTCAAGGGTAATGAATTGGCATCTTCATTTGGAATCGCCAAATCTTATCTATCCCAAGGGATGGCTGTTGCAGAAAAACCTTGATTTCATTATGCCTATCAAGTGATCCCTTCTAATCAGCAATGTGTTTGGTTTGTGCATAGGAACCCACACAGGTTTTTTCTTTTCCCTTTGAAACTCTGTACTAGTTCGCTAATCCTTCAATGCGTGAAAAAATCTCAATTTCGACATATTATTTAAAAGGTCCAAACTCAGGTTTGAATGTTAAACACATTAGAAACTGAAAACTTCCACTAAATTTAGAGAACTGGAACCTTCAAGAACATGCCTTTCTACTCGTCTCAGCAGTCTAAAATGAAGAACCTAGAACGTGGTCTCTAATTGCTTTGTGGGAACCTGTCGTGTTGTCATTGTTACTAAGGATGATTGATGTACAGGAATAGGGACATGCTTCCTCTAGAGTCAATTGGTACCTTGCTCCACATTGGGTGATGGTTTATCTGGAAATACATCGTTCATTTCAATATTCCACCGCCAGCATCATCAGTCCCTCAACTCGACTAAAAAGGACGAAGATACAGAAGACCATCGATTTACATATATGATTTTTTCCTGGATTCTTGTAATTTATTTCGGGTTTTCAGTCTGTTGCTTTGCTTTTTCATTGTAGACCCACAGATCAATAGAAAAACCCCTCCAAGAATTGTTGTGGGGATGATACCGTCGTCATAACTGTACTCCAAATGAACAATTGAGGTATGTTTTTGATGCGAAAAGTCCAGCTTCTAATTTTTTTTACTTTTGATTACCCAGTCAGAAAGTAAACGCCGCAATGGCACCAACACAATCTTCAACAATCAATTGAATGTTTTACCGTGCAATACTTTTTAATTCTTTTAATATATTTTTTTTAAATTACTGTCATAAATTTAACCAATTATAAGAATAGCACACAATTTCTCCTCAGTGAAGCCCTAAATGGTATATATATCCTACATACTTCTAAATACATATTGCATCTATTCTCTGCAACAAGTCAGACTCAAATTCGCTGCGGATGAATAAAAATCAATTTTACATGATGAAGAGAACCATTATTTTCTACAAAAATTACAAGAATAAACGTCAGTGGAGCTTTTGCTTGTTGGTCGAGGTGGTGTGGGAAGAGGGGGAAGGGCTAGGTTATGAGGCAGGGTATGGTAATCCCTCCAGAAAATTACGGACACCCCCCAAGCCAATGCACTAATTTTGATCATCCAGGCTTACCAATTAGCCAGTCAGCAAGGTGACCAAACTGCAATAAGATCAATCATTCTTCCTCTGGTGACCAGAACCTGCTGATGGTTCCCCGTTAGCTCCAGTTAGAAACTAGATGTGGTCAAGTTTTTGTTTTCCAAGAACCAACAATTTTCACGTCAGAGTCGACCCGCGAACGGATGAATTCGTATCTGAAGAATACAAAGATGATGAGTGCGGTTGCTGGACGTGCACTTCCTTTTGAAAACCAAGAACTGCAAGTGTTGCTCTGGCAAAATGGAAGAGTTCAATTAACTGAAATATAAATCATCTTACATAACATACTAATGCGACCTTCCATATTCTCCCCACAAAATGATTCTCTATCGATTCAAAATACACCAGAGCTACCTGATGAATAAGCTCCCAAAAGATCCACCAAGTTGAATAACAACAAAAGGAAATGGAAGGACTACCAAGTTGAATAACAGAAAAACATGGAAGGTCGAGACTACCAGATAGAAAAACATCTACATACCTAGATAGTGAAGATTTGATGCTTGGCTGGCTTGCATAAGCAGCAAGTGAACTTCTAAGGTTAGGATATTTGTTCAAAGCATTTTCAAGTTGGGCTGGAGGTAACTGCAAGCAGTAAATAGAACTAAGTTGCTTACAAGCACCAAAAAAAGAGCAAGTAATCCGCTCAAACTCGGGACATAATGATACCTGTAACAAGACTTGGAAAGAATGAGGTTGCGTCTGAAATGCACATTTCAAGAAACCAAACCACAATTTTGGCATTCTCCACACCTGCAATGAAAATAAGCATCAAAACATGAAGTAGCTATATTTCAAAACCTTTATTCCAGATTCGAGTAAACGTACCTGTTTATTGACAAGTTTTGACAGTATCTCCATGACAAAATCAACCTGAAAAAAGTAAACATGGAAAATGAAACAAATCTTCAATTGCACATTTGAAGGAAGAATGATTTGAGTCTCACGCAGATAAAATGCTGAATATTGAGGGTATGTTTTGGTTTAAATTGTATTTTTTACATAAAAATAGAAAAAATATCTGGAAACAAGACAAATAGAAACCATCTATTATAAATTCCACTTGTTCAAAAGTTGAACGACCAACACATCAATCAGAATTATCTCGCATAATTCCTCTCCACACACTACAACACAGCATAAGTTAATGAAGATTCTAATTTTAAAAATAATTCATACAGTGATTGAAGAATTTACCAGAGAAGGAAATGCATCAATTGCCTGAATCACGGTTCTCATAAAGAGCAGAGGCAGAGGAGTTTGATCAACCTAACAAGTACAATAACTCAATACAAGAATTCAAACAGATTATATAAGACCACTAAGACAAGGTGTTATTTGCATTTAGCATACCATTTGGTTCAAGGCTTTTGCCAAGACCTGCTGCGTGAAAACTGTCCGTTGCTCAAAACAAGCTGAACACGCATCGGTTATCTGAAAACATGGGAGACAGAGCAAATGATAGTGACATTAAATATGAAAAAGGACAAGGAAGCCTAACTGCGAGTTCTATGCTCAACACTAAACATGATATCATCATGAATTGATATCAACGCTAGTAAATGCTATTGACCAATATCTGAATTATATACCATCATAGCTGATCAAATATAATATAAGCAGCAACTGCATGCTAAATGAATAAATCTTCAGTTTACAGACTATTTAAATAGTCATTAAGGAAAGTTCCAAACCTTACTCAGTGACAAAACCATGTTAATAAAAAATTGATGACATACCTTTTTAAGTGCAATACCATCTTTTTCAGGAACGATGGCATGGATGGCAACCAATACTTCTGCAGGTGTTAACGCAGGACCTGTATGAGCCGAACCCTGCCAGGAATTGAAAAAAAAGTTTCTAGAGTTCATGGAACACATATAACAGGACATAACATATAAGCGTTCAATCTCCTAAACTGCCCTCTTTAGTATTGTGTATCACATTATGAGAGAGCGAGAGAGTATTTCTAAAAAAGGTATTGGGAGATTGGTAGAGAAAAACATATTAATATAGAATTTATGAACTAAATTGTTAAGGGAAAAATAAATAGATATTAAATAGGCAGATTTCCTTCGACAAAACAATGTAATTTTCCATTAAACCTGATCGAAACATGTTTAGCAGGCCCATTAATATCTCAAATTTGATAAGCTTTGCTTTAAAGAGATCCAAATCATATACCCTCTGAATTGGAAAAAACATATTGTCGGTATCATCCCCATGTTGGATTGGTGAGTTATTTTCTTGTTTTTTATTTTATGGAAAGATGGCAATACCAGCATAAACTCTTACTCCAGACTAACTGCATGGAGACCACATCAAACAAGCAGTATAGGAATTTCAGTCCCAATTGTGTAAAGTGAGATTCTTGTTCAAGAGCAACATAACTAAATGAAAGATATCTATAGTAAGTGAAGGATTGTGGAAAAATGCAAATGATGAGCACATAAAGCCCATTTAGATGCTACAAAATCCAATCCTATGCCATTCTAATTCTACTTTTACTACATGTGAAATCTCAAATTAAAATGAAAAAATACACCATTATCATATACCTGTAGTATGTGAGCTAATGCTGTCTGGAACTTCTCCAATGGAAGGTCTAGGAGCCTAGGGAAAATGGGCAGTACCTGACATGACACAAGATTTTAAAAGAGAAACATTGAATAACAAATCCACAAGAAATCATTCGGAGAGACAGTTTCTACTAATCCTGATACATCACATCTTCTTTTCTTAGTTTTGTTGTTTTTCAATTTTTATACACATATTGCATCGTAATTTTCCATTCATTTTATTTTTTCTTCTTTTATTGACACAAATATTGTAGTTAAGGGATAATATTTACTACATTATTTTTTTTTCTTTTACATAAATTTAATCTTAATTATTAAATACAATTAGTATTTAGCCTTTCCATTTCACTCTCATTTTTTATTCATGAATCGTATAAAGCATTTAGTTATAGATATATTGTCAATATTAGAATTACTTTCATGTGCTTAGTTATAATATTTTATTTCAAAAGGCAAAAAGAATATAAAATCTAAGGAAATAAAACTAAAACTGAAAATCATAATGTTTATCAGTACAATCATGATGTACATTAAAAATATTTGATTAACTGGAATAACAGAACTACTCGTTGTTTTTCAAAATAAAGGAAGTTGATAAGCCGCCGTGTAGTTAGACTAATGCAAGAAGGAAGAGCAGAGTTGGGATGCAGATGCGCAGCCACACAAAAAAAATCTCAGCGCAGGCGTCAGAAGGCAGTATGGGCAGCGCCCTGGTACTGGGATCCATCTCTGCAGCGCTGAAATTTGCAACTGCTTGCAAACAGTGCTAAGTGACACTGGTTGGTTGTATTTTACTTTAAATTCAAGTTTTATATATTTTTTTTGAAAGGGAGGATTAAATAGGAGGGGACACGAGTTTTGACTAGAGGACAAAATAGGGAATTGGTGGTGAACAAGTTTCTGGAGAACAATGTGTTAGTTTGTGGATACCTATCAAATTGATACAAGAGCATTGTTCCTAATGGCATTGAAGAAAAATGGCAAAACAATTGAATTCCTAGAAAGAAAATGGAGGATACAAGATTTGAGTTGCACACACTTCCTGGTTTAGGGAGAACAGTGGAGAATTTGGCATTGAATGTTGGAAAAAATACTCCAATCGGCAGAAGAACCTTGCGTACATTAGCAACAATGGCTTTGGAGAGAAGGGAAGCCAAGAAAATCTCAACAGAAAAGGAGAATTCTGGTCAGAATATAGGAGTCCAAGAGATGGAGGGATGGATGCCAAAAAAATGGTTATGGAAAGAAGAAATACTAGGGTAAAAGTTGGAGAACCAGTGAAAATTGAGAGTAAACTTGAGGTTTGAATGGGTTTTCATGATGGAAATAGAAGAAAATAAGCTGAAGCATCCCTCTTTGCACACGTTCCTCCTGGATTTTCAAACACAGGTGATTGGCATGTGGTCTGACAATTAGAGATGCCAATATTTAACATAGTTTTGTTTATAGAGCAGAAACATATTTTGAAGTGAATAATCTCTCAATGGGGAAAAAATGACGGCTGCAGCTGTAAGTTTGGATGGATTTCAGTGAGTTGAATCCTGTTCTGGATTTGCCAATTGGCAAGATTTCAAGAGGCAGTTTTTATTTCATTTCTGTTTGACACCGCACGGAGACACATGTGAATGTATTCTAACAGTAAAACAAGTCTCATCAGTGGCAGAATATAGGTTGGCATTCAATTGAAAGGAAATCTGGAAGAGGTTTCTGAAAGCACCTTTATCAATAGTCTAAAAATACAAATTCGAGCATAATTGAGAATGCTAGTCTTCAAGGATTGGCACAAATGATAGATGTGACTTAACATGTGGAGAATCGAAATCACATGCTGTTAGCACTTTTAAATTAATTAATTAACGTAGTTATAGTAATCAAATTATTGTGAATAATAGAAATAAATTTGGAGAGTTATTTTTAAACTCATGCTGTTTCATCAACCGATAGAACTCAAAATAATAGACAAGAATTTCGTTTTAAACAATTGACAGTGGCTGAGTTACAATCAAAGAGGGAGCAGGAGCAAGATGCAAGTGTTCGGAATGAAATAGAATTGGAAGATGAGAATATTAAGGAAGAATTTCGTGACTCACACCTTGAGCACATGGCATTTTTTCATCAGGGGAGTATTGACAAATCACTCTTTAGTTGGAACAAAGCAAGGAGGACGAGTGGAGTTGAGAGGCATACCAGCTCGCGGCCATTCATCTTGAGCACCAGGATGCCAGAAGGCACTAAGGGCAGCACAGCAATGCTAAACCCTTGCAACCAGCGCCAAATTGCACTGGTTGGTTGTATCTCAATTTAAATTGGAATTCTACACTCTTTGTTGGGAAAATAAATTTGAATTGTGGAAAAAAGGGAATTGGTAGTTTACAAGTTTGGAAAAACTTGTAAGCTAATGTTGTGTTCTTGTATTGAAATTCCTAATAACAAATTAAATTGTGTTTGTTTGTGAATACCTATCAGAAGCATCATTTAATAATAAGACGACTAAAGTAAATGAAAAAAGCACCCTTAATCTGAAGTGGTAGCAGACAAGAATCCAGATCATCTAATACTTTCTAATTTCCAAACAAAACAGAACTATTCTCTCACTAAAAATGAACTACATCAGATATTGCCTATACTGATTTTTTAATATTTTGAACTAAATGATCCTAAAAAGATTAGCAAAGAAACTCTTCGGTGCATTGCAGATAATTCATTTACAGTACAAAATAGTTTGTACTGTAAATGAATTGTTTGTGTCTTCTAATTGTATAAAATATTTTTTCTGGTTTAATTTTCTGTTTTAGTAAAAAACGAACTTCTATGCCCTTTCTTAGCTTTTTGTCACATGTATAAATGTCCTTTACTGATGAAAAAATTAAGCTAAAATGAACATACAAGGTTATGTATCATGTTGAATATGAATGAAAAGGATGAGAAGGAAAACCTCAGTTTTGGAAAGTGAGGAAAGCATAGGGATGAGAATTGTCACATCCTGCAAAAGAATATTAGAGATAAGGAACAAGATAGATTAGAGTCCTCTGGAACCAATATAAAATTTAATGTGGTTAACGGAACCTTCAGTTTAGTTTCATATAAATGCTTGACAGTAGCAATTAGTTCGGTTGATGGAGTCGTCTCCTCAGTCAATATTTGCAACACCTTTCCAGTAAAAAGATAACCGTCAGCATTTTACTCGCAAAAAGTATATAAGGGGAGAAAGTCTCACATCTTCCGCGAAAACTAGGTAAAGGAACCAACCAGTGTTAAAAGATGTTCACTTCCTTGTGGAGGATCAGATATTACCCCTAGCAATTCAGAGTAAGATGAACCTAGGGCCCTAATGAGAATAGGCATATGCCGATGTAAAGCCTGCATTATCCCAATTCAAGCACAATGAGTGATTTGTTTCATTACCAGCGACATCTATCAAACTTACAATTAAAGGGATGGGTATGCGGGGTTAAATAGTCCATAGTTTCTCATTGATGGAAAATTTTCACATGTTAAAAAAGTTGCATAATTTTCAAACAGATGGTGTAAACAAAAAAATTAAGTCTATGGTAGATACATGACCTTATAGTTGGAGATGGGATTTCATTTTTGAACAATCATAATAAATCAACAATACTCTAGACGAGTGTCAACAACTCATGTACAAGAGATTCCTCTCCAACAGCATAATGTAAGTGGAAACGCACACAACTAAAGCTCGGGAGTACAAAGAATGTTGACTTACCCTGAATGCTTATTTTAAAAAATTAATTACTAATATAAGCTTGAATTAATTACGACATACAGAACCAATCAAGCACCCTAGCTATGACAGTTTACTACTTCCTCAAAATTCTGATCATGGTGGTCGTCAGTTCGACTGCAGATTGCTTCCATCTTATTATTTATTGACCAAACGCAGAAGCATAACCTAAACTAAACACTGAATAGACACAGCTATGAATTTTGAAAAAGCATGAACCCACCACCAACTTTTGTTTAAATTTCCCACTGTAAATGAAGTTGATTGCAAAACAAGCACAATTATCCAGAACCAATTCTCTATAATTAGCAAGGCTCAAAACTGAAAACAGCTGATTTCTATGGATTATCATTCGAACCAGGTCCTTATCATCATCCAAAAAATTACTAGATCCAGCTTTCTTCACATTTGCAATTTGCAATAAAATTAAAATGGTAGACAATTTTGCATTAGGATGGTCAATGAAACAAATGAAAAGAGACCTGCTTTACAGCTTTATGAGCTCGCCCGTATGTCTGAAATACCAGTTGAAGCAAAGTAGGTTTCTGCAAAGAAAGAAAACTATCTGAGTGTAAACAAAACCTTGAATAGAGCGGCGAAAAGTAAACAAGGATACCCATAGATGGATTAACCTTTATGCATAAAGCAAAAAATAGAGAGATTAGTCTTTGAGCCTCTGAAAATGATAAGGATGAACGGCTATGAGACATAGTTTGTGAGCTCCTTATGGTTTCATTTTCAGAAATTCCTGGCTCTGAACCTTCAGCCCCACTGATGGATGTTTCCTGGCCTTCAACCTATAAAATAAATATTTCAATAAATCTATAAAAATGAAGAAACTTCCGGGATATCTTTTAAGGGAATATTGCGCATGCAATCTTTATCATTGTGCAATGAGTTTCTCCTAGCAGATATTACAACAATCAAGGGAAGAAGGTGGACAAGCAGCACAAATCTATTTGCATCCAGTAATAGAGGGTTCAAAAACTGACTCAAAATAAAGCAGATCTTCTTCTACAACATAACCATATTGATTGAAGATAGCCAAAACTGACTCAAAAACTGGCATGGTAGAAGTGCACATCACATAGTCCTTCCTAACAATCACCTCATTTAAAGAATGGTACGGGTTATATTAGATGCATAACTAAAATGCCATAAAAATCCAATTTCTTGCTAGATTTAGGAAATTTAAGACACCTTTTCTCCTGATAGATTTAACTGTCTAAGGAATGTTCAATTTGATAGGCTTAGAGGAAGAATATCTTTAGTTTCTCACAATAATAACGTAGAATTCAATGCATAACAAGTGATACATCACGGATAGGGAGATGGAAACCCCTTGATGCAAGTGGCTATTAGGGGGCAGAATTAGACCTAAAATGTCGACCGGCTTAACTTGGTTAATATGTGTCCAAATGATGTGAAATTTGGACCACACACTAATCTGTGAGTGAAAGGTAACCCTCCAAAAATCATAGGTTGAATCATTCGAAAACAGAAGTTATGAGCGGAGGGGTGCAAGCTAGTCTGAATAGCCACCTAAACTGTGCACTTCCAACTTGGATCTTTGCAAGCTTTCTACTTTTTTGTTGGGGATGTTCACCTCTGGAAAAAGATGGAGAAATAAATAACTTTAAGAGGATTGACAAAAAGCTTACAAGAAACACGGTGAAAATCAATTTTTGACACAAAATCCGATCAGTGAACACCAAAAGGGTTTGGTAGAAATGAATGGAACTCCAACCTTTGAAAAAAATGATAACTTTAAGCTGAAAATTTTCCCCCACTTGGTTTTGCATAGTTAAAGACCTTTTTAAGAAGAGGTCCTTCTTGAGCAAAGTATGTGTTTTTTTGTGGTCCCCCCTCTGTACTTGGCAACTCAATGACTTCATCCTCCTTTTTCAACTATTTAGGATCATTTCTAATCACCATCACGCGTTTGTTTGGGCATTGTGAAGAAATATGCCCTAACTCGAGGCATTTTATATCTCTTGACAGGGATCTTGAGTCGACTCTTCAATCACTTTGTTTTCATGCTCTTTCAAGGCTACATTCTTCTCATCAAACTTGGCTCGTATGCAGGTGGATTTTTTGGGAAAGGTCGAGAGCTAGATTCCTTACTCTTCCTCTTTCTTTGCCTCTCCACCTTCATGGCTAATTGCACCACACTATCCATGGTTTCAAATGGTTGTAACTTCACATTGTCACCAATCTCTTTGTGAAGGCCTTTTATAAACTTTGCAATTGTTTGCTCCATAGGCTCCTCTAATGCACGCTTAATCTTAGAGGGTCTTAAACTCGGTTAAATACTCTTCAACTGATTGAGATCTTTGTTTTAGGCTTTGGACTTCTAGAAAAATCTCTTGTTTGTAATGCAATGACACAAATCTCTTGATTTTTATTTTACAAACAAGTATTTGTGTCATTACATTATAAACAATAGCTTTTTTTACAAATCCAAAACGTAAAACGAGGATCTCAACATGTTGAAGAGTACCTAACCGAGTTTGAGACCCTGAAAATTAGGTGTGCATTAGAGGAGCCTATGGAACAAACAATTGCAAGGTTTATAAAAGGTCTTCACAAGGAGATTGGTGACATAGTGGAGTTACAACCATTTGAAACCATAAATAGTGGTGCAATTAGCCATGAAGGTGAAGAGGCAAAGAAAGAAAAAGAGTAAGAAATCTAGCTTTCCGCCTTTCCAAAAAAAATTCACTTGCATATAAGCCACCAGCCAAGTTTGATGAGAATAACGTAATCTTGAAAGAGCGTGAAAACAAAGTGATTATAGAAAAGAAACCAAGTGTCGACTCAACTAGACCACGGTCAAGAGATATAAAATACTTCAAATGCCTCGAATTATGGCATATTGTTTCAAAATGCCCGAACAAACATGAGATGATGATTAGAAATGATACTAAAGAAATGAAAAGTGAGGATAAAGTCATTGAGTTGCCAAGTACAGAGGAGGGGCCACAAGAAAACACATTGCTCAAAATGACCTCTCCTTATGATCATAAGAAGATCTTTAACTATGCAAAACCGAGTGGAAGAAAATATTCAGCTTAAAGTTATCCTTTTTTTAAAGGTTAGAGTTCCCTCCATTTTGGCCAAATCTTTTTGGTGTTCACCAATCAATTTCACTGTGTTTCTTGTGAGCTTTTGGTGAATCCTCTTAAAGCTATTCATTTCTCCATCTTTTTCCAGAGGTGGACATCCCCAGCAAAGAAGTAGAAAGTTTGCAAAAATCCAAGTTGGAGTGTTTCCACCATTGAAGGTCATTGAAGTCGATAGGCACAGTTTATGTGCCTATTCAAACCAGTTTGCACCCCTCTGCTCATAACTTCCGTTTCCGAATGATTCAACCTCTGATTTTTGGAAGGCTTACCTTTCACTCACAGAGTAGGGTCTAGTCCAAATTTCATGTCATTTAGACGCGAATTGAATGAGTTAGACATTCTGCCATTTAGGGTTCGTTTCTTTCCTTATTAGGCACTTGGACTAGGTTGTATTAGGCACTTGGCCTAGGTTGTACTCTTTCGTTCATAACTTCCTCTCCCAAACAAATTTCCTTACGATTTTTAAAGGGCTTCATTTTCATTAACAAAGCATTGCGTGATCTAATATTCATATCATTTGGGCAAATATTGACCGAGTAAGCCAGTTGTCATTTCGGGTCCAATTCTGCCCCTAATAGCCTCTTGCATAAAGGGATTGCCAATTTCCCTCCATCTGTGGTGCATCATTTGGAATCAGAGCCTATTTTGACCCTATCAACACCTTATTTGTATGTTCTTATCCATTCTACATGAAGAAAAGAGGCTGCAAGCATGTTATGGATTGCATGACAGAAAAAGAAAACTTACAAGCTTCTATTCCTACTTTTAGCAGGTTAGAATGGTCAAAAGATTACATTGAATGGGAAGAAGAAGTTGAAGAAATTTTTAAGAATTCCCATTTTTCAGAGAAGACCATGGTAAAACTTATTTCTTCAAGATCTTGAAGAAGAGCTTCATTGTGGTAGAGCAATTTGATTAATAACCGAAGAAGATATGGAGAAGAAGTCGTCAACAAGTGGAGATTTTTTGAAAAGGGTTCTGAGAAGAAAATATATTCCGAAATTTACCAAGATGGCCCCATCTTCACCATCACCCACTCAATCCAAGAACAGTCTTCCCAAGAGTCAGCAAGCTCGACTATCTGACATACAATCCTCTCAACCTATGCAGCATTTGGTAAGTTTTAGATTTAAGATTTTGACAGTCGAAGGTTAAAACTATAATTATTCTGTACTTAAACTTATTGGCACCTCAATCATGATATTCCACAAAAACTATAAAAAAAGTGAGCATATTAACAAATAAGCAGACAAAATGATGATTTAACTTTTCTTGGTCAAAAAGATTAGTGATCTATTATGTTAATAGACAATACTTTTTGTCCCATCCTTTGGTTCAACAAGGAAAGAATTTATATCTATTTAAAAGAGCACCTTCAGGAAGAAGACGTGTAACAGAAGTATTATCAGACTTCAATTTTAAGTATACATTACTTCACTCGATATAACTTTGTATCATAAAGTTCAGCAAAAACCTTCACATACGCATGAAACAAACAATTATATTTTTCTTCAGAATGAATTGTTAAAATAAGTTTAATTACACTGCTACCCTATAATTATTATCAACGAACTTCACAAACTAATGTCTTTCCTTTACACATTTAGCTTTTGATTATATTTACCAGATAGCAAGGAAGAAAGAGCAAACTAATGAAATGGACCAAAAATCTACACAGAGAGAAAAAAAAACCTTTACTTCAGCATCCACGGCTGACAACAACATGTCTGTTGCATGTTTTTCAATATTATCCGAAACATAACTAAGCTGGTAGAGTTTGTTTGCCACCTAATTAAAATAAACAAAATATAAGCTGATACAGCATTCTGACACACATGACGATATTACAGTTTTTTAAATTTAAGCATAGACATCAAATAAAGAATAATCAAAAGTGGGCGGTCCATACCAGCCGAATAGCTGTTGATCGTATCTCATCTTGTGAATGAACAGCACACTGCAAAAACACATGAAAAACTCTTACAGCAATAAGGAACTTCCAAATACAAACTCAACAGTGGGTTCATACAAATTCACAAAAGTGTGATAAGTGGGCACTACCTCGTCGATGGATTTTGTCCGCTTTGGGCCCGAAAGCCCGCACGGGTTTGTTCTCGACTCAGCGCTCCCATACGCGCTGAGCCAAAACGCAACCAACAACCAAGGATGGGGTACACACTTATGTGGTCGTGTTTTTCACGAATAGTTACTCACGATACATCAAACAGATTCAATACCATCATATCAACCATCAAAACCACATTTTACTCGATATTTACTTCTCTACTCATTACTCGAAATTTACTTCTCTACTCTTGTTTTGTTATGTGTTCATTCCTAAATCTTCTGGTGGCTAAGGCTGTCCAAGTACACAAGGTGATTAAGTAAAAACCATTGTATGAAAAAACAATAATAAGTTCCCTACAAGGCATTCTTGCCTCTGAAAAGATATACCCAGAATCCTTCCAGATTATAGTGAGAATCAATCTCATCCCCAAGCTCAAAAACTTATAAAAGAAACAATATTAAACAAAATACACTATCTCAACTTAAAACGCCCTAAGCTATAACTATTAGTAATTCACACAGCACCATGTCATATCATAGCCAATTCCTAAGAAACACATCATAAATACTAAGGTGATTGTAAATATGAGTAAATTTCTGAAATATTCATTCACTTTCCTGTAATAATGATGCAAAATTTCCACAACTCAAATGTTTAGATATTATTGTCTTAAAAAGACTGTAGGTCACAAATTGAAGTAGAAGATCTTCATGTCATTTACAGTAGAAAATCAAATTAGTTTTGGAACTATCTCTGCCTGACAAAGCATGATCTTTTTCAGCCATTTAAAATGGTAGTCTTATACTAAAAAGGCTTTTCCTTAATTCACTTATGAGAAATTTATTTCCAAAATTTTTAGCGACATATTTCCAAGTGAATTGTGAGGACCAGACATGTATTTGTAAAAATAAAAATAAATAAATAAATAAAGCCTGTGGAAAAACTTTCAATGAAGTAATATCGTTCCACACATTTGAGGCCAACTTACCTTTAAAGCAATATCTAGGTATGTCTGCCGATTATGTGGACGCTTTACTATTAAATTCCAGACAGTTCCAAGGCCCTGAGTGACACGTTCCACATCACGCAATTCTTTTCCATGGTTATCAGTCACATCGGAATAGCAAAGGTCATCTAACAGTTGCAAGACAGAGTCAGGCACAACAGGAACTTCACCAAGCAGTCTACTAAAAGACTTGTCTGAAGCTGGGAAAGATTCCAGCAAAGACTTAGCCTAGCAATAAAAAGCATCATCAATTTCAATAGCATATAAAGGAAAAGAAGAAAGTAACTGGAGAAGGTTGAAAATGGTCATCCCATCCCTACCACTGCTAAGAAAAACTTTTCATACACAACAGCAACAAGTGAAGGCCCATCAACTGAATCAGAAATCACAAGTGAATGCAGATGATATAACACATGTAGAACAAGCTCATGACCCTGAAACAGTTTGCACAAATTTTATCACTAAATATGTTACAATAAAAACTATCTACAAAAAATATAATCACAATTTCAAATCCATTCTAAAAAAGAACCAACGATGTGCAAAACATGATGTCCTAAACCAAAAAGACAATCATTTACTAGGAACACTTCTGCATATTTTTTATAACAATCATTTCAGACACACAAGTTATAAAAAAACTATTACATAAAATCCTATGCGATGAAAAATTAATCAACCAAATCGACATAATATTTAAATCCCAGTTGAACTGCACTTTAATGTAGAACCTAAGAGCCATGACTCTCACATAAAACTTTTAGTATGAGTCAACCAATTGTTTGGTTTAATTGACCGGAAATCCAAACTCACTTCCTGAATGATCAATGTTTTTCCTCTTATTCTAGAATGAATATCATGAAAATAAAAGTTTTCAAAATGTTACCCTTTGCTGTTGATAATCCATGACAGCATGTCTTTGCAACATTCCAACAACACTATCATCAGCATCAATCTGAGAGAATATGAACAATTGAGCAAGTAGAAAAACATAAATTAAAAAATCACGTTAAGTCTAAGTTAACAAAGTTCAACATGAATATATTATTAGTTCCTTAAGCAGAATTAGTAATTTGCACATTACATTACAGCTGAATTGTATAAAGTTCCAATATAAATTGCTGATCATGAGACATTTAAATGTGAAAATAATGCGAACACCTGAAATTAAAAAATAGATTCCACGCACTGAGAACACTAAGATGAATGTCCACAAAGGAACTGTGCAGATACATTCACTTAAAGATATGAAAGAAAAACCTCCTGCCTAATTTACAACTTTTGCAATGTTTTTTGAAACACAATCCCTAAAGACGTATTGGGTGAAATAAATACATGAGTGACCTCAAGATGTGTTTTGGGCATTGTTCTATCCCAATAGAATCTAAATAATTTTAACAGCAATATTCGTAATATCACTACAAAATCCGCATTTTAATGATGTAAATGGAAAATATGTTTGCAATGGCAAAAATTTGTCCCCAACCTGAGCTAACATACGAGCAAGTAATGCCGAATGCAGTTGCTGCCAATCCGTGCCACATAAATTCTTACATGAATCAATAATTCGTTCAACTGCCAATATTTTTACATTTCTTTGCTGATCTGAAGTTAATTCAACATATGAAGGAAGTAAAGGTAATTCTTGACAGGTTTCTTCAGATGTAGAGGCGTTTGAAACAGATGGAGAATGCTGATCAGATTCCATAAAGGATGATATATCATCTGCTTTTGTAACTGGATTTTCAATTGAATTAGCAGTAAGTAACTCTTTGTTTACTTCTTGAACAGAAGGAAGTATGTGATCTGAAGAGACATTTGTCTCCACAACCGGGATTATTTCTTCAGATTCTTCCAACGTCTCTATTTTGGGAGTGAGTTGGTTAATCCCAGACACCATTGTACTTTCCATAATTTTATCTTCACTTCTTAATTTTGAAAGGAGAGCTGTTGAAGGTCTCTCGATGACTGTTGTCACAGAAGCTGCTGTACTGATGGAGCCATCAACGTCAGTTTGCATTAAACCAGCATCCTCCGAAGAAGAAATGGTTGGTGCTCTTACACGCCGAGGATCAAGGCGACGGGGATCCTGAAAGTTTAAGAAAATAAAAAATATAAACTATACTGAAAATAGTAGTTTTACATATTGCAGCTTTAAAAGGTGGGAAATTGTACCCTCCGTGGATCGCGTTTAGAATCCAGAATACTGACAGTAGTTGAGTCAGGCAAAGATGAGGTGGCTGTGGTACCCAAAGGAACAGGTAACTGCACAGTAAGAATTGGAGACTGCGCGGAGTCATTTGAAGTGGACGATCCTACAACCTGCCCTGGGACACTTGCTTGTCGATCTGTTGGCAAGTCCCCAAGCCTAGTCAAAGGTGGAGGGGCCTTGGGCAAGTGCTTCATATTAGTTATGACTATGTCAGCCAACATATCAGGATGAATTTGAGAGACAAGAATTTCCAGTGATTCAGCTCCCCTCTCCCCTTCAGCAAGCAGGGCACCAATCATGGCAATCATTTGCTCAACAGGAGTCAATGCACCATCTAACATTGGAACATCAGGAGGCTCTCCATTATTAGAGATAGAATCCTCTATTATATCATTTGTTTGAGCTTGTGAAGTTAGATTAATATCAACGCCAAAGCGCATGTGTTTGGAACTTGTAGTCATCTCGTGACCATTTGCAGGCTCTTCATTATCCAGATGCATTGATCTTTTCCTTGACAGATCCGCCAAGATAGGAAATTGAGTTGACGATGCATCATCCTGATGATCAAAATTTTACTCTAAATCATAACTACAATCACAAATGTCTAAAGAGTGATGTTTGCATTTGATATTCATTATGGGATTACCTTGCTTGACCAAGCATCACGCGATGCACGATCCATACCCTTGATCATTTTACCAACTTGTCTAAGCACTTGATCAGCAGCATCTCCAGCATTCATAGATCGTAGAGCCCTCAACAATCTCTCTCTTGACTGTAACCATAAAACCAAACAGACATTAATGTAGACGAACAAAAGTATTTCTCAGAATATGCAATTAGCTATTAAAGCCCAATGGTTCAGACATTGCCAACCACAAATGATAGCCCTAAGTTTATACTTTATACTTCAGCCTTTAGCATTTGTTCTTTGTGCAAGTATTTTCTTTCCCACCTAAATGCATAATTATTGTAAACTTAAACTTGTAAAAGAGATCCCAATCACATAAGCCCACAACCTAGAACATTTTGAAGCCATTTGAACACTTGAAATACATTTTTTTTATAAGAAACACTCGGAAAACATTATCATAGCTGCAAAATTTAATTGAAGGTGAGTTACATCATGATCCAGGTGACAAAGTTCAACATAAGGACAAATGTTCTTTATTGCAGCTTTACAGGAGATTACTAATTTTTTATAGCAGAAAAACAGCAATAAAGATATTTGTTCACTCAAGGCGTTAGCAACCACTACGGTGAGTAAAATTGCCATGGCTCAGCTAATAAAAAAGGTAAAAAGTATGCATACAAATGTACAATTTAATAGTACCTCCACAATAGTTGGATAAGTAGACCTGAGAAATCCTAAAAAGGCCGTTCTTAAGGAGTACTGGATGCTGGGAGCATGACAACCTTTCATCGGCTCAAAGTTGGGATCAAAATCAAGAAGTTGAGACAAAATCATATTGTAGTGAACTGGTCTCTTCCTTGCTATAGATGCCAAGCTGTCAAACACACGAAGAACGTATCAGATTAAGAACTTTCATAATATTAGCACTAAGAAGAAAAGTCAATCAACAAGTCAGGAATAAAATCAAGAGCTACAAAGACCAAAAAAAACATAGAAGAAAGGGATCGACAAAAGACAAGACATCAAGTCAAAGCAGAAAAATAATCAGACGATAGATTAGAAGTTCTTTGCAAAAACCAACTCTCGTTGATCCAGACTTGCACAATACAAGATTACCACCAAGAAAAATAGAAGACAGCAAGCGACTCAACTCTATTAAAAGTGAAAGATGGGGAAAATGAGAAGAAAGCATATAGATAATTTGCTCAATCAACATCATGAAAGACAGACCTAATTAACTTTAATCTGCAAAGAATCAGCTAGGACTGAAAAGTACATTACCATCAAAGAAATATAATGAAAATAAGAATGAAAAGAGTTCATATATGCTTGAGTAACTCAATGCACTGAAATGCAAAGAGCAATTTACAAATCACCACAAACATGAAATAGCAGTCGAAGGATAAAAAATTCCCAGGTCTCGCAGCATCAGAATAATTTCAACAATAGCATACACCAAAGAAGATGAATATCAAATAACATGTTAGAACTCTCTTCAAACGACTCCATCTAAAAGAACCACAGTTTTTCTTTTCGTTTTTAACACAGTTTCTTAAAAAAAACGACCCTCAAGCTTTGAAAACAAAACTGCCCACTTCCTCAACAAGTGTGCAAGTTGCTCTAGGATCACTTAATTGAAACTGAATAATAATGGCCAAGAGAATTTATCTGTATCACAACATACAAAATAGTATCAACTACTTATGCTTAGCTATATCATCTTGTAATCTAAACTAAAACAGTACATTTTTTATTACAACCTATTCTACAATATTAAAGATGTACAGAAAAAAAAGTACTAAAATCAATTTTGCTTCAGAAGTTTTACAGTACGAATCCGGCTCTAGGACAAAATAGTAAGTCATAACAAAAACACATTGCAGGATGAATCTCGAGCACAAGTATGTATATTTAATGGGAGTGAGCTTATATTAATAGAGAAAAAAACTGAGCAGCCAATTTATTTTGTGTCGCACAAACAAAATTGTACAATTACTTTCAGCTCTTCAGCATATGTGTGAATTTCCATTTCAAATGCTCCATGCAATTTTAAGGATAATTTCTCATTTTTCTTTATCTACTTAAGTTCTCTTTTTCCAAAGCTTTTCTCCCCTAAAACAACCTAGAATCACTATTCTCATCATGCAATATGACGCTGAATTAGTAAGATTTTTATACATGTTTAATAGATGCATGCATAATACATATGTACATGTTTGTGTATCCAAGGATGTATGTGAAAGTGAACATCAGTAAGAAAAAAATCTCAGTACAAATCCAAACCAACCATATACATAAAATTTTCCATCCCAAGAAAGACACTTTCATTTGCCATGGGCAAAAACTAGAAAAGCTGAGACAACAGTTCTGCATCAACGTTTCAAGTGAGAAGTAAATAGCACCATATTTAAATACGACTTCAAATACATATATATGAATCAAAGAAATTTTTTTCTCCATTGCCAGCATTGTCAAATCTGCTGAATGTAGCTCCATACAACTCACGCCATTAGATCTCTGGCTGGCAGTCTATAAACCAACTAAAAACAATTGGCTTCACAAAAAAGAAATACCTATTGAAGAATTGTGGTAAACCCCTTTCAAAAATGATGATATAATCACAATTACAATAGAAGTAATTCAATCTTCTAAACAGTGATGGAAAAATTCAATACCTTTTACAGAAAATGATTTTCCTCAAAACAATTCTCTCAAACAGAACAGATCTGTAAGAATACCTTTTGCAATCATATCTTGTTTCTTTTGAGGATTACCAAATTTGAAAATGACTAATTGAACAACTAGCACGATTGACCAAGAACTGCATTTACTGATATTGCTTTTATTGATTAATAAAAAACCAAGAATCTTGGTAGTGAGCTTTGATTGAACATATTCAAAACATTTTCTTTAGAAGCCTCGGTTCAGGAAGTGCTTTCTGTTTATATTGTGCTAACAAAAGCCATTTTGGGCATATCACAGCCAAGTTGAAGCGTTCCTATAGTGATTTATTTTCATGGAACAAATTATATCACCTAACCAGGAAAACAATAAAACAGAAGACCAGAACATGTCTTGTGCCTTTAAGATATAAACCTTACTGCTTATGATCAAAGTCAAAACAACATTATAGGTAGCTTCTAACCAATATTCACTGACATGAGAATAAGAAAAGATGAGATCATAAAAAATGGGGCTACAGTCGGTGACATTTTTATTATAACAGTGTAAATGTGCATCAAAGTTGAAAAATAAAAATAAACAATACATTTTTAAGTAGCTCAAACATGATCAGCTGTAAGAATATACAGTATCAACGTCAACTATCGGTAAATGATCTCTTTAACAGTTATAAACTGCACTGCATGACCACACTGTTTTCCAGCAAATAAGATGATCATATCATCCATCAGTTATCCACTCCTATCAGTGGCCACTGTTGCTTCATAATACCCTCATGTTGCATGTCTAACCACTGTCTAGCTTTACTTCCATTATTTGAACCATCAGTTGCAGTTTCGAATGCTATATGCTTCTCATAAGAGAGCTGGTAGGCATGCTGCATTAGTATCCTAAACAAGCGGATGAACTTGTTTGATAACGTGATCCTTGCTACAGCAATCCCTTCATAATTTTCAAGATAATGATACCGAGAACAATATGCATCTTACTGTTAGAGTTTTCATCCTTCATTAACTGGAGATATTTATATGGAATCAGCACAATTAAAGACATGAATATCCTACCTCTTTTACATATGGAATAGCATTTAAAAACTAATGGCACACTAAGTTCAATAAAGAAAGTTACCAGAAGGCAGGACATATATCATCACCTACCCTAACTTTCTACTCTCATATAGTCATATTGGACTCATACGAGGCCTGTAACTATGCAAACATCATGAAAGAAAAGTTGAAGGACAGCTAAGCTTCACACCGGATTAAGGACCTCATGAAGGCCGTACCTAGCTAGACGGTAAAAAAGTCCCAGTGTACAGTTGATAGTCATACAATAAAAAAGATGGACATTTCTGACAGTAGGATGAGGGTAAAGAATACAAAGCTAAGAGAAGGGCAGCACAAACTATAAAGCATCACAGCATTAGAAACTTGAGCAATACCTTATCATCAAATAAAAACAACCCAAAAAAAGTTCTTTTTCAGCTGAATATTCATCAGAAGACAAATATATGATTAGAACCATTCCCAAAAAAAGAGGAAGTGAATACTAGGCAAAAAAGGCAGTAGCTCAACGCATTGTCCTAAAAAGAAAAGTACAAGGCAGAACCTAACAATATTACAAATCAGACAGAATTAAGAATAAGTTACGCATCAAAATCTTAGTTTAGATTCTTTTGACTCTAGTAATAATCTCAAACCTTTAAGCAATTACAGAATATAAATTAAATATTTAATAGAATAAACAGCTGCAAAAAATATTGCAAATTGAGAGCACCATAACAACTATTTCTCCATGTATGGGAAATATTTCAAAATAAACAGCACTAACGGAGAATGGAAGCGCAAATTAATTCTCTCCTTTTTACTGTCATGACATGAGATTTTTACTGGTATGAAATTAAAGATTCAGCATTCTACTCTTATTCCTTATCTGTCATTATCAAAAGACATCCTACTTAACAGCAATTTCTTTTATGTTAACCAGATTTTCATCCATAAAATCAAAATTTTCTTTATTAGTAAAAAAGTATAAAATGATAAACTGGACAGAATCAAATGATAAACTTAATAAACTTACCAACTGACAACAGTGATTGCTAATGGCCCAGGTAGACTATTGGCTGACCGCAATAAATTTAACAGAATGCTAATAGTTCTATTTGCATCTGACATCAGAACCACTGGATCCAAAACAGGATATCCACCAACTAGCCACGAAATATTAAAGGCTTGTTTACTTCCTTCTGTAGCTAGAGACATGAATTGATTTCAGAAGGGGGATTAAGAGTTCCTTTTGAAGTAAAGAATTGCACAAAAAAGAAAATTTGATAAGGCAAGCACGACAGACCAGTGAAATTGTCAAGCCATAATATATCTCAATGTACCTTCTGATGCAGGTTTTTCGGAATCACTCACTTCAGATGTAAAAAGTATTACATATGTTTCTAAAAATTTCAATGCCAGCAACCGCTTCCCAATAGAGCCAGGCTACAAGAACAAGTATAACCAGCAGTTCAGCCAAATAATAAAGATATTTACGAAAAAAAAAAAATCAAACTTCAATCAACCATAAAATTGGTCAGCCGGATTCAATAATATAGATGGAGTCCCTTTGTAATTATTCTTTCAGTCTGACAATCAAATAAATAAATCAACTACGTTCAAAATCTTTCTGATGAAATTATGAGATCCCATCTTCCAAAATGTATGCTCGTTCACCTGCAAATCAAAAATCCAACCTTTTTTCTCCCATCGAATGATCAATGCAACAAATCACACAATATTATTCCTTTCACTAATTGGAACTCTAAATATGTCAGCTTCAAACATTATTGAAATTTTGTCCTTCTTGACGATAAACCAGTAAAGCTACTTCAAGGTGTACCTCTGAAAATAAAAAAAATACTTTTAAAGAAAATTTTAAAGATTGTACGTGTAAATACCTCCAATGCGATTGCAAAAACAGCATCTTTAAACTTAATCATCCACGTCCAAAGCTCTTCAAGCCATCTTTCAACTCTGCCCCAGCGGTGAAACTATAGTTTCTCGAAGTTGGAAATGAGGAAGGAAAACACAAAGCAGCAAAGATATCAGACAGCATGCTTTAATTTAAAATAATGCATAACAAATAATCATGCTCTAGGCGTTGCGAACAGATAAATTTGAAGCCAAAGTTCTGAAATTTTGAAAAAAAAAAATACTTCCAATGTTGTTTAGTGAATGTCAATTAAAAAAAAAGAAAAATTATAGAAAATATCGTTTGAGTTCCTATCATAATCGTGCTATGTACGTTACGTGATTCTCTGAGTGGAAGTGTGTATATATCACAAAAAGAAAACCCTTGTATGAGTCTCAGTGCGTGTGATCGGAGTGTGTGTGTGTGTGTGTGTGTGTGAGAGAGAGAGAGAGAGAGAGAGAGACCTGTAACGCCATCTCCCCTAAAACGCTGCAAAACAAATTTGTACCACTGATGATAGATTGTCTAGCAACAACAGGGTTTCCATCATTTAAAAATAACAGTAAGACGGACATTAATAAAGAAGATTGTTCCACTGCTTTCAACCCAACATCTTCTATCACCCTGTAGACCGTTTAGCAATTAGTCGACAGTAGACTGCCATATATATATAAAGCCAGCAGTTTATGAAACAACGAAAAATCATGACAATCAAAAGAAAACAAAAGAAACTGAAACCAGTTCTGGGCAAAACTACAATAACGCCATAACTTGTCCGTCTACATGAAACTCATATTCAACAATTAAAGAAACGAGATATTAAAAATACAATGTTGATAATCCCATTGAACAGTTATACGCCAATTACAAATGAACTCAATAAATTAAGGGTTCAGAACTCACTCAATGAGCAATTTACGAACGAGAATCTCGGGAGACGACTGGAGCTCGATCAAGTAGGGGAAAACCTCTGCAGCATAAGGAGGCTCGATAGACAAAAGAATATCCCTGACCTGACTGAGAGAAGAGAGCTTCACTGATAAGTCCCCGTGGTTGTTGGCAGTGGCAAGGAGATAAAGCGCTCTTTCTCTGGACAGCCCGGCCATTGTCGACCGCGGATTTGCAGAGGAATTAGGGTTTAGTCCAAATCGTTAGGGTTTTTAACGAAAACTAGACGACTTTCACCTGGAAAAACATGGAATTGAAGGGAAATATAGCGGGCTGTTAGGGAAATATACGGAGCTTCGGCGGCGCAAACCGACTCAGCGAGTGGAAATTATGAACGAATCACGTGTGGAAGGATCAAGCTGAACATTGAAGATGATCTCTTGTTCTCGCTGCCAAACGCTAACTTGCGCGTGTTGTTGGCGTCGAACATGTTTTCCATTAAACTATAGCATGATGGAGCGTATTTTTAGAAAACAAATTTGGAAAATCAATATATTTTCTCGATTTTTCAATTAAAATAATTAACATCAATATATAAATTTGTCAAATAACATTAACATATGTAACATAATTTATTATTAAACTATCAATGTTATAAATTGTGGAATCTCTAACTGTTCTTAGTACAATATTATCTACTTTTGACTAAATTCTGCACGATTTTGTTCTTTAAATTATCATAAAACGCGTTATACTAGGTAGAGATGATACTCTACTTATAAATCATTCACTTTTCACACTCCCAAACAATATGTGATTGTGCACCTCGACTGATATAAGTTGTACCTTCACAATCAACCGCATACTAAAAAGTTAGTATTGCCTAATAAAAAAGACTGTTCATTGACTAAAAAATAACACAATGTGGTTATAAATTGTAAAATAATTTATTTTATTGGGCCTTTCTTCTGATTTTGGGTCGAATGGAGGGGCCCAAGTTCTTCCAACCCGATGCCTCTCGCGTCTACACGGTCAAGCTGCCATTCTTCGTGTCTTCTGTTGTGTTGGGGAATGTCTCTCGCGTCATCGACGGACCGACCAGAACCCTTGAGTTAACGGTCAGGTTCGTTCAAAGCTATTTTCGTGGGCTGCTTCGCAAGAATCATTTGATTTTGGCTTTCAGAATTTCGCTCCTACCCATTTCTTTCAGCATTAATTATGCAAATTGACATTTTTTATTCGACTACAGAAGTGAAACCCTCAATGATTATCACCTAAAGCTTTCCATTTTGGAAGCCATGCAAATCTCCTACTGATCTAATTCTCAACAGCTTTGCGATGGCCATATTATTCAGCTTATCAACCGCTCTCCAGGTTGACTTGGGAGTAGCAGGGTCCTTGTTCTCATCAACAACTGTCGTAGTTTCTCTCTCGCTGCATCTGCTCTGTTCGATCATCATCGTCATCATCAACATCTGATGTTGCTCCTCCATCTCATTCTGCCTCTGCCAATGTAACTCTGCCATCTCAACCTCCAACGTTCGAACGTATTCGTCGCCGCCCGGAGTGGAGTTAGACTGCGTGAGCAAAGCTTGAGCTGACGCAAGTAAATTATAAGCGCTCAAAAAATCGCCGGCGTCGTTTAGGCTCCTCGATTCAGCCACCGCCCTGGTAGTAATAAACATATTCTTCAATTTATCAGTTTTAGAAGGTGATATTCGAACGACGTGGGGATGTGGTACGACAAGAGCTTCTTCTCTGTAAAAGACAACGTCTTGGGTTGCAGTGTCTTTGTAAAGACATCGTACGGACATAGGGAATTGGTTTCCAACAGCCGACGTAGGCATCCTTAATTCGACGAGTAATTCTCTCTCCTCGTCAGCGTATAAATCGCCCAGCCGCAGACAACCTGAATTGCAGACAGTTGGCGATGACCCAATTGCCATGTAGATAGCCAATATCTCAACAGACGAAGAATCGGAGAAATTGAGCTGAATCCTGAGGTCTTGCACAACCGGACTTTGTAAACTACCAATGCAATTAGCAAAAGATACTTCAGCAAGCTCGTGATTGAAGTTACCATCTTCTCCAAGCCCAAATTCATTAACAGGAATCTCAATATGAGAGAAACCGATAGACCTCTCTTGGCTCCTCCAATGAAGTTGATCGATAAAATCATTGCGGTTTTGGAACCGCTCATCCTGGCCATCCAACAAAAGCATGATGCTCGCTACTGGGTTTTTCTCCCGTCGATTTTCAAGCACCAGAGCCGCCTTTTTAGTAGCTTCTGCAACGCAGTTACCGTCGCTGCATACGAGTTGGTCGATCACTTGACACGCTGTACGCTGTCCTTGAACTGTCATTCTCTTCAGAGGTAGCAGCCGCTTAGGACTGCCAGATAAAGCAACGATAGAAAGGCGGTCGGACGAGATGAGAGAGGAGATGACCAGGCGCATAGCGCGCTTTAGCATCTCCAGCTTAGCGCCAGTCATTCTTTCACTTACGTCGAGTACTGTCACTAAGTCAATCGGAGCGCGGTACGTGGGAGAAGACGGTGGCGGGGCTGCCTTCAAGCTAAGCGCCACAGCATACGTCTCGTGGCTATCTCCTGCGTATATAAGGGCCGATTCTGGTAATATCCTAACTTGAACATTGCTTCTCAAATTTCTTTCTTTCGCCTGTTTTCCACCGCCGGACTTTAAGTCAGGCGAAGGATTCGGATTGGCAAAGAATCCCGGGAAGTCTCTCGTCTCATCCACCTGGTCTGAAATGGGAATAATCCGACCAAACGGTGATACGACTGGCTCGTCTTCATCATAGGACCAGGAATTCAATGGTTTCTTAGTCAGCTGCGGCGATTTTCCTTGCTCCTTCAAGGTTATGAATGCTCTAGGAGATGATTCTGTAGCTTTTTTAGATTCCATATCAAAGTGATTTTTCTCTGCATCGTCTTGGCCGAGGTTCTTGTGGACGGACAGCAATGGAGCGTCTTTCCAGGCGGTGTTGCAGAGTGGGCAGACGAGGTTACCATTCTTTCTGACGTGAGTGGCTATGCAGAGAAAATGGAAGGTATGGGAACAATCAGCTGTATACATGGCTGTTCCTTTCTCTCTCTTCATGCTGTTTAAACAAACACCACAGCTACTCTGACAAACATAAAACAATACACGTCAATTCAATCCATCTCTTAAATAGTGCGCGTATATATTGCTTAGAAGGAGAAAAGACTCGAAATCTCATCATACTCTGAACTTGAAGCTGTTCTTGAAGAGGGAGATCTTTAGAGGAGAGCGTGGAGAATTAGGAGTCGAATCCACTAATTTTCCGCTCTTCCTTGTCTTCAGCGTGGTTTCGCGTTGATCTGCACTCAACCCATCCTCTGCCGCTGTTCGGCAGCGCAAGCCAGGCGGAGCGGCTGACAGAGGCTGCGATCGTGGAGTGGATGCATCGTTGCCGCCGGAGAGGAATCCTAGCTTGAAGCTGCTTCTGGGGGTTGGGCTAGGACTTGGAGTATGACTCCTCTGCTCCTCCTTTGAAAGATTGGATTTCGAGTCTCTACGGGTGGTGGAGCAGAAGGATCTTTTCCAACCAGTACCCATTTTACCGATCAAAACAACGAAGAATTCCACTACAAATACAGAGAACCGTTGAGAAGAGCAGGAACAAATACTATGCTCTCTCGACTAAATTGCTGTCTTCTCTCCCTCTGCAATGGCAGATTTTATCCACACATATAGCTGGCTCATTAAATACCGTGCAGTTAGAGTTTGATCTCTCACGCACCATAAATGTAGCCATCTAAATAACGTACAGAGATCAACCAAACAAATCCTATAATTTAATATCAATGACATGTCTAACTTTAAAATTTTTTTTACAGATAATTAAAATTTAAAATTATGAGAAAAAAATAAAACAAAACAAATCTTATAGTTATGTTTTTCATTAATATAGATGTCTCACAATACTAAACGACCTCATTTTTCAACATCAATGAACATCTCTTACCTTCCACATACGTCTCTGATGTCAAATGATGTCGTAAGTGAAAAAACGTCGATTGTGAGATAAAAGCGACGTTTGTTTTAAGTCGAGAGATATCTGTTGTGAGACAAAAGGTGTCTCTTGCGGGACGAGTGATGTTCGTCTTAAGTCAAAGGTCTTCCCACTATTTTATCTCAACCGTTTGTTTCTCGCGTCATACATCCATCTTCTGTATTTGACGTCTTTTAATTTAATCCAACAATCATCTTTATTTCTTTATTTATTATTTCTCATATGATTGTATGATTTGGTATTATAGTTAATATAATTCTCATTTAATATTTGTCTTTTTTCTGATGTTCGGGTAACTTCTTTGTGTTTTCTCAGATAAAAAACGTGATTTTAACGTTTGTCTTATTATTTTTTTGATGAAAAATATAATTATGGGATTTGTTTTTTTCATTTTTAATAGTTCAATTTGTCTTAAATTACTGCAAAAGGGTTAAAACATTTACCAAAAAATACAAAATAATTAATTAGAAATAAAAAAATATTCAGTCAAAACAGCTGGTTATCCTTCCGAAAAGAGCACAGAGGCAGAGGGAGAGCGTGGGTTGACAGCAAAGAGTTAAGCAGCAAATAGAGCCCCAGTCTTTAAAAGGAGTCAATAATTCTGCATCTCACGTGGGGCCCACATTCTCATGATGACGTGTACAATCTGCCTCTTCGTAGATTTCGATTGAGGTCGTCCAAGGGTCAACTCCTTCCGGAATTCGAGTATCTTTATTTTCAATCTAATCATTTTTCTGGTTCTTTTTTAAAGTTCGAAAGATTTGTCTCCATTTTTATACTTAATTTTTTCACATTTTTATTTTATTCATGATAACATATTTGCCATTAAATTTCTATTTTTCATATTATTATAACTTTATTTTCCTTTACCATATTATATAACTTTATATTAAGTTGAATCAGACAATTCCTTGAAATAATATTTATTTTTGATAGTGAAAGATATGTTTTCGCTACAAAAAAAAATATTTTTTTCGGTGAATATTTATCTTCTATTATAGAAATAATATTTTTCATAGCGGATATTTGTTTTACAGTGTAAAAATTAAGTCATTGACTATAATTACTTTATATACGGGTGCGCTGCAGAAAAATGACTTATCTATTATAAAAAAAAAGATTAACTAATTTTTAATTAAAAAATATAACAAAAATTATTATCTCCGTCATTTTCAATAATTTAATATTTTATTTATTAGAAAAAGGGAAATGACAAATTAACCATCATGGTTTGCTTTGCCAGAATCGACTGTAGAAGGTATCAAATCGAAACTCTCTCAGAGATCTACGACTTATCATAGGGTTTTCCCCATGACCCCCATTTCTCGGCCACAAAATCACGCGTTTAAGCCCTCAATTTTGCGATCAAAAATTTTTCCAGTAACAAGCCGTGGGACACCGTTGCGTTCAGTGATGAATGTCGCGGCGTCCTGGGAAATCGTAGCGTCTCAGCAGCGTCTGAGACGCAGCAGCATCTAGGTCAAATTTGGTCTTCTTTCCACCGATTGCTGCGACTCCAGATCAGCTTATTAACAGCAAAACGTGACAGCGATGTTGGGTTTGTCATTTTTCTATACGTCAATGGTTAATTTATTAGAAAATAAAATATAGTAGTTGACTTGGTTAATTTGTCATTTTTTCTAAGAAAAATATAATATTTATTTTATAATTTATCTATTATTTTGATAATTACCTTCCTATTATTAAAACTTATTTCCGCCACCTCTTGACAAGTGGGGACAGTCAATGAGATCAGCTCTGACTTTTTGCGTGGGTGATAGTGACATAATTATCCCCTTGTTCCGTGGCGTGGCATCTCTCCCATGTTCCTTAATTACATAAAATATGTTTTAACAAACTTATTTTCGTGGTATAATTGTCGTCTGACCTGATTTATGATTACGAGGAAACAGTGTTTACCAGTTTAATTAATATTTAATTCAAAAGTAGTTTATTCCATTGAATAAGCCTTTCAACTTGCTAAATCCTCCCCCATAAAATCAAGATCTCTAATTTTAAATTCATAATTTCTATCAAAATATCAGCTGTGAAGTTGAGTCTAAACCAGAGAATCTTTTATCGTGATCCTGAGATTTCTTTTATGTTCTTTGTTTTTGGGTACACAAGAGTCTTTCATCTTAAATTCATTGTCAAGCCTCTGCATTGATTGAACTTAAATTTGGCTTACAAAATTGTTGGTGTTAGGGATCAAACGATAACCGAAAAAAGAAAATACGTTATGAAACACTAGATTTAGGTGAAAAAATCACGGATAGAAGAATAATCTACTATGAAGATCGAAATACAACTGCGAATTTTGCGACTCTAGCTTATATCAATTTATAGAGAAAACAAAACCTTAAATGAGATTTACAATGCGAGCCCACCGGCCCTGTCCAATAGAATTCGGGTCACACTAAAATCTAACTATTGGTATTTAAACCTTAAGACTGAATTGTGGAGTTTCTCTGAACTTCTAATATAATGTTATTCATTTTGTGTCGAAACCTATTCGATTTTGTTTTTGAAGTTAACTCAAAATACTTTGTATTAGGTAAGAACGAAAATTTTACTTATAAATTATTTACTTTTCACTTTTTCAAACGATATGACATTGTGCACCTCTAATAGTATGAGCTAAGCTCTCACAATCTACATCTTTAGTCGTCCTTATTTTTATAAGATAAGTTGTCACATGAACAACATTTTTGCTACCAAACTTAACTAGATTTAAAAAGATGAACATAAAAACAAGCTCTACAATTACGAACCAAAATAATTGATTGGAAATATCACCTCGTGATTGAGCTATCACATGAACAAACAGGTGAGCATGTGGAGATCTGAGAAATGTAAGGAGCTTCCAAATCTTTGGAGTTTAAAAAACAATGGCGTTGAGCACATGATGTAAGTGGGGAATCCCATAATGGGATTTTTATATTATTATTTCTTTTATTATTTCTTTATGTTTAATGGTTAGTTAGTACTTAGTTTATTGGAATCAATAAATTACGCATTCTAATTAAAATAATTACGCATTTTAAAAGATAAAACTACATTCCATTCCTTTCAACTATGATAAGTGTGACATGTTCAACTTTGAATTGCTAATTTTTGAGATTTTAACATTTAATTTGCTATTAATTTTATTACATCGTGTCATTTAAGTTATTACATGTAGCGTCCTCCAGTGCTCGTAGTATAATATTGTTTGTTTTGGGTCAAGGTCCTCAAAATTTTGTTATTAGGGTTAGCTTAAAATGTGTTGTACTATATAATAAGGATAATTCTATTTATAAACAATGTATTTTCTACTTTTTCAAGTGATGTGGAATTGTACACCCCCACTAATATGGGTCGGACCCACACTTTGGTCTTCCCTAACTTTCATAGGGCGAGTTATCGTAATCTCCTCCCCCTTGGGAACCTGACCTCCTCATCGGTCACACTTTCGGTTGAGATTTCTCTATGATACGATTTGTAATGTCCTTTAATGCTTCCAATACAATATTGTCCGCTTTGGGTCGAGGCCCTTACAATTTTATTTTTAGGGTTAGCCAAAAATGCGTTGTACAAGGTAATGAAGAGAACCTTACTTATAAATTATGCATTTTTTACTCTCCTAAGCGATGTGGAATTGTGCACCTCCACTGATATCGGTTGGACTAACACCTAAATCTTTTCTGGCATTCAAAGGTTGGACTACCACATTACATTTTCAAAATAGTTTAAAGTAAATATGTTGTTGAGAATCAAAACCGAAATCGGAAAAAGAAAAATATGCGGAAACAATGACACCAATATTTACATGGAAAACCCTAGGTAGAGGATAAATTCACTAAAAAAATTAAGGTAAAATCAGTTTTGCCACTTAAATATTAATATATAGAATAAATAAAAAAATGGGTCCGACCCATTCTTTATCAACTATAATTAAGATCACACAAAACTCTAACATATATTGATAATATTTTAACAGATTTAAGGTTGCGACCAAATTTGACTCGGATCATGCCAACACAAATTTCCACTAATATTTTAAAAATCGTGTCACACACAAACACAGAATACAATGCACCATAACATTATTGTACAGTCCGAATTAAATCTCAAATTTACCGAAACATTATCGTTTTCTTTACTCGTCGTCCACCGGAAATTTCTTTTAACCAAATTTTACTCATAGAAAAATGGCATTGTATCCAAAACTAAGTGGTTAATATAGTTAATTATTCTTTGGCAATCTTTTGTGTCAACCCCTCAAAAGATTGATTACGGATCTGCTTTAATTAGTGGAACAAATGCACTTGGTAGACAAAAACCAGAAATTATACTATTTTTTTGGCTGCTTTGTCGTTTAATTATAGCAATAATCTTGAATTATAAAAGAGTGTAGGCCAAAAGCTACATTAAAAAGATTGAAATAGGTCTGTTATTTGGACATAAATCTGGGAAAATGGTCGCCATTTTTGGCGAAGGGAGATATCTTGGGATTATTTTATCTCCTAAATCAAGCTAATATGTTGCTTAAAAATGGGGAGTTCTATCTTTTTAATACATTATCAATCTCTTGATTACTATATACATTAATTACAATTTTGAAGAATTATTGTCTAAATTAAAACTATATGGAACAAAGTTTTATGCAATTGAATTTTTATTATTTTTTAGGGAAATTAACAAAACAACCACAGAACTATGGGATAAATGACAAGTCAACCACTTAATTTTAACAAATCTAATTTTATCTCTTAGTTATCAGCAATTTTGATATTGTCGTCAATTCATACGTTGAATCCAGTTATGATGCATACCACGTTTTCTGTTTAATTAAATGTTTTAACATTATTTCTAACTTTTCTGGTAATTTTCAACTCGATTTCAAACTCGATCGTACAATTTAGAGAGCTTGGAATCATGGAAGATGACATTGATAAAATTTGAAATTATGTTAAAAGTCAAATTATAACAACAAATTAAGTGAAAAATATTGTCAACACCTAAAAGATTTATTAGATAAATTGAAAAAGAGTTTCTTGTTTATTGTTGAAATGTGGAGATTTGATTTGTTCAATAAAATAATTTGAAATATAATTTATAAATAATATCAAACGTTAGGGTATAAATTACCATTTACTTGAATAAAAACTAGAGTATAATAAAAATAACATCTTAATATATCAACACGTACATTATTTCTCTACAAAATTATCGTTCACTTATACTGTACATGTGTTTGTATGAGAAATTATATAAGGTAAATTATATAACTAATTTATAAGTATATTAATCTAATCATATAATTAATAGTGTTATAGTAAGTTTTTAATCATATAATTAATTTCTATTATGTCACTCATGAAAGGTCCCAAAAACCTTTTTTCTCTTTGCAAAGAATAATATTATTTATTTATGAAAGTGATGATCATTAATTAATATAATTAATAATTTATTTAAATAATTGATAAATCAATTATCATTATTTATGATCAATAATAAGTTAATTACTAACTTTTTTTATTAATAAATTAACTACTAAATTATGAAAAATTATCGTTGCAAATATCCCCGTTATGCCGATCCACCGCGGTTTAACAATTTAACTCCTGAACTATGAAGATTTGCCGCAATTTTATAATTTAACCCCTAAACTATGAAGACATATCGCTGCGGTTTAACAATTTAACTCCTAAACTATGACAACGATCCGCTGCGATTTAACAATTTAATCCATGAACTATGACAAACCGCCGCAGTCTAACAAATTAACCCCTGAATCATGACAATCTGTTGCGGTTTAACAATTTAACCCCTGAACTATAATAAATCTCTGTCGTTTAACAAATTAACCCCTAAACTATGATAATCCGCTGCAATTTTACAATTTAACCCCTAAACTATGATAACAAATTGTTGCAATTTAACAATTTAATCCCTAAACTATGATGACGATCCGTTCGATTTAACAATTTAACTCCTGAATTATGATTAACTGCCGTGGTTTAACAAATTAACCCATGAACTATGATGATCCGTTGGTATTTAACAATTTAACCCTTAACGGAAAACGTAATAGTAGTGTTTACTCTATCAATTTTTTATAATTCAGTGATTAATTTATTAATAAAAAGAAGTGATTAGTGGTTAATTTGTTATTGAAAGTAAAAGATGATGCATTTTTCCTTCATAATTTATTAAATTAATTTATTATTAAACAAGTCAAAAACATAATAATAGATAATATATTAAAAGTCCTCCCTCAAAGATTGAATGATGAAAGGTCAGGTGATGCTGAAGACAAATTGATTTCTGTCCAGCGATTGTAAGATCAAGTTACGTACAATCAATTGCAGCTGATGAAAGTGGGCCACGTTACACTTTTCCTCCTAACACTCTCCTCCACATATATTAGTACATTAAATTTTATAATATAGTTTAAATATTATGTCAATTCATACAAAAATAGACAGCATAAAATTAGTGCACGTTTTCAATAAGACCCCCAAAAATACCCATGGAAATCTGGGTTGACGTCTTTTTTATTCTTAAAAACCACTACAATGATTTCTAATCCCATCCCTCAAACACTTCTCGTCCAAGTTTGCTTGTTTTTATTCAATCCTTCTATGATTTGCTGCTAAGGGCATCTTCCTCCATGTCCTGCGTTTTGAAGCAGAGCTTGTTTTATGTCCTCTGGGCTAACTGAGGCTCTATGCTCCGGTTCCTACGCCATAATTTAAGTCATTCTTCGTGTCATTGCTCTATAATTTTGGTATGTAATTGTGGTTTTATTTTAGACATGGGTAAAATTTAAGTGGATCATAAAAAAAAACCGAGTGAATTTATCAATATTAACTGTCTTTTTAACTGATATTTTTAATTTTTATTTTTGTTATCTAATATTTCAAAGTTTGAGCCGTTAGCAACGAATAACTTCATCGTTAGGGGGTCCGTTAAATGACAGAGATTATTTGTGAAAATTATTATTTATGCGGTAAAAATATTTTTCTACAGCGGATACTTGCCCTCCAGGATCCGCTGCGGATGGAAATTACGTTTTTCGCTACAGAAAATATACTTCCGCACAAAAAGATATGTTTTCTTTTTGAAAAATACTCATTTCACAATGTTGGTATCGGTCATTTAATGAATCCCTAATGATAAAAGTGTCGATCTACTCAAAATTTGTATTATAAAAGTGTCCGTTGATCTACTCAAAATTTGTATTAGATAACAAAAATAAAAATTTAAATGATTTGATAATTACCCAAAATAAAATCAATCTTTACTTGCTAATTGTTTTATACCTCTGAGCAAGAAGCTTGCATGGTGAAGTCATTGAAGCAGCTAATAACACAGCGCTGAATTTCCAGGCCTGATGCTTCGAGAGCGCGCACTGTGGATAATAACAGCCCAGATTTTCCGCCTCCGGCATAGAAAATATCTATCCAGGTGTCGTCGTTTCTCCTCTCTACATCAAACTAGGGGGAACAAACACAGGAAGAATAAAAGCACAAATTTTTAATTATATTGATGGACACAAACTGAATAAATCTTGTCTGTACTTACCTTTGGTGCATTTTTCGTTTGAAACTCTTGTGGTTCAACGCTCTTAAAAACGCTCATCTCTAACTGGTTGGAGTCTGGTCCAATCTCTTGCTGCAAGTTGCTGATTTTTTCCAGAAGTTCTTTAGTGTAATCTATGGCGTCTGCGAGTATGGCAGTTCTGTCCATCTGTACAAGCAAGCAGTGAAAAATGAGAAGAAAATCAAGCATATTTTACCACAACAATCTGGGATTTAATAAGGAAAAAGGGAAATGGGTCTCGATATTTTTCCTTGCTTATTTTTGGAACAATAGATCTTAGCATAGAAAGACGTTCGTTCAATCTCTTTCTTCGTCTTCTCTCAGCCATTAGATTCTTTGATGGCTGTCTCACCAGCTTCTTTGATCCATTTTTGGGTTCTGCAGATATTTCTAGTTCTTCTTCGTGTTCTTCAATGGAGGACATGGGGAAATCTTGAGGAACTGCAGAAGGGGTTTTCTCCAAGGTGCTGTGTGGCGAATATTCAATGGTTTGCAAGGGGAAGAACGAATTAGATGAGGGGAAGACATCAGTGAGATTGCATTCGAAGGGGGAAGACATTAACGTTGTTTCAGTGAAAGTGGAGTTATGAAGAAAACTTGCAATGTTTTCATCGATGCTATCGAAACTCCAACCACGACAGAGAAGATCGTCCATTTCTGATTGTCTTTCTAAACTCACCTGTTGATCTTCTTCCGTAAAGTAATAATCGTCCAACTCCATCATTCTCTTCCTCTCTGCTAAGTCCTACTTGGTTGGAAAGACCATACCTACATTATATATATATATATATAACAATAATATGTAGCCTCAACGTGAGAAAGCTTGAACATTAAATAATTATCATTTGTTGAATTCCTCAACGCACGTACAACTACAAGGATTATACTACAACGTTTCATTGAAACCACGGTTTTTTTTTTTCTCCTACCACCATGGTCGTGGAGCTCTCTCTCTCTTTCTCTCTCTCTCTCTGAATACCACTTGACAGCCAGCAGTTTTACTACAATTTTGCTGCCTGCTGGGCAATCCAGAAAGCCAAGGGGTTTTCCCTCTCTCAACAATTCGTCGGCTAGCGCCTAGCGTCTTGTTTGCTAGGGAAGTGTACAGCGACAACTTGGCAGGGCCCCAAAAGCTACAGCGATACAGGTTTCCGATGCAAGACGCAAAGCTTTCATTTTTGCCTCTCCCTATGGAAGACACATCAAGGCTCTCTACCTTGTAAAATGTGTTACACAAGTTAAGCGTAGGACGAGGCATGTGCAAAGGATCAGTTCTTGCTTTTGCACCACCGAGTCCGTAAAAGTTTGTTTAACTATGGTGGTCTTTGCTGCACTTTTTGACCATCTGTTTCACAGTAAACGATAGAATGCCTTTTCTACCAAAAACTAGACTCTAAAAATCACGAGTTTTGTCCTTTCCTAAAAGCATATGGTGACACCTAAAAGTTAAAATTAACATTATATAAAAAACATAGATCAAATCTCAAACCCAAAGATGATAACTTGACATATAAAATCTTAGGTTGAATTTTATCAAGTTGGTTGTCTGCAATGTACACAGCCATAAGTATACTTTCCTTAGTTCTTTGTCCACTAAAGTTTTTGTTTGGTTGTTTTTAACATACGAGTCTCCTGAGCCGACTCAATAAAATTTGGGTCACACCAAACTTTAACAGTTGATTAGCTTACTCTTTTTTTGTGGCAAGATTGTGAGAGTCTTTTCAAGTAACCCATGTGCTAAAACTTACTCACAGATGTTTTCTTAAATTATTGGATAATTCCGAACTACTACTCTAGTTAATCTTTTGTTAATTGATCAACCAAACAGGCTAACTGGACTACTCTTTGTGTTTAACCAGAAGCCCAGAAGCAATAAAATCAAGGCCCGAAGAAAATAAACACAAGGTACTTCTATCATTATAATTTATTCAATCAGCCCATTGCAGATCGGCCCTCTGCCAGACTCTGTACAAAAAGATTCTCTCATATGAATTGTGAAAGAATCTAATGACAGCAACTGACCAAAAGCAATTGGATTCCGGGCCATTTTGAACCAAGTAAAACAAGTTACGAACATCCTTTCTAGCAAACAAAAAGCTACAAAGTGGTCTGGCCCGCTTTGTTCTGCTTTTGAGCTTCCTTCAATATTTTCAGTACTTACTTTGTTATATTATTTAAATCCCATTCAAAAAGTGAGGGATATTACTAAAGTGCAATTGTGCAAAGCAAATAACAAGACAGTCGGCAAATGGCGGTCAAATCAACAACTACTCCTGCAAGTGGTCCAATCCGGCTTCGCTGCTATCCCGCCACGTGCCCCAGGATGAGCGCATAAATTGGGACTCTTCGAATGCCCCCTGTTGAACGCAATTACTTTAAGGAATCTTCTAAAATTACTGTTGGGAAAAAAATAAATAAATAAAGAGATGAAAAAAATTAGATTGTATTGACATGATAAAAAATGTTATTAACAATCTCTTCGAACATAATTATCTTTTCAAATAAGTTCTCAAGAAAGATCAGAAGAGTTACAAACAATTCTACTTAAAATTCAATTTTCTTAAACAAAATTTACTTACACAATACAATTACACTGCTAATTAATACAAAAATTGATAGTAAATGTCACGACCCGGAAGGGGGCTGAACAGAAACGCCGAGCCAAACGACCCAATCTTCGTAGAAGATCCGATCGTCCAGCCCAAGGCTAGTTAAATTATTGCGAAAGACTTGTATAAATACCCAGCCATGACTCACATGTGATAGGGCACGGTCCATTTAGTGATTGCGAGAACATTTAATATTGTAAAAATAATAAACTTAAGAGTCCAAATAAATACTGTGCATACAATCCAAAAAAAATCCAATAACCAAGTTAAGTATATTTACAATCATCCAAGGTGGCTTACCATGAAATAAAGTTCAGTTAAGGAAATGAAATAAAGTAAATAGAACAGAACCTTCAACCAAAACTCAAACCTGGGAAAAATAAGTCGATCGGGGTGAGTGACTAGCTCAGTATGGAATTTATACTAAATACTATGCATATGTAAAACTTGTTTTACCTTTTCTTGAAAACCATGAGTTTCGGGAAAACGTGCTCATTTTAATAAAACATTTAAATCCTTTTTGTCTCAAGGAATTAGGCCCAAGGCCTCCGACGAGGTTTATAATAAAACATGGTTGTATACACAGACAACTATATGTTAAAATACTCTCGTCGTGTTTTATACCGGAAATCGTAGTCCGTGAAAAAGGAAGGTCACTCATGGATTCCTCCGAACAAATACACAGAAAGGCGGCCTTTAGCGCAAGCAACACCTCATGAGTCAGGAGGAAGAAAAATGACGGCGGTCCATAGACTCGACCGGTCTTCCGGGGAGTCATGAGCAAATTCCGTCAACGACTCGCCCGTGATATATATACACAAATGACGGCGGTCCGTAGACCCGACCCGTCTTCCGGGGTGTCATGAGCAAATTCCGTCAACGACACACCCATGATTCCAGGGTGTCATGAGCAAATTCCGTCAACAACACACCTGTGGTATACCCTGATCAGGTTTTTCACACAGCGCGCAAACAAACCATCTCCACGCGGCAGGAGATGTACCGGGGATAGCCTCCTGATACTTTGACGCCCGGACCGTTCAAAGTGCCAGGAGGATTTATCAATCCCGTAATAGTATCCAGTATATCACACAATGAAATCAGATGCACGAAAGTAAACGTGTAAAACTTTCGTACATACATAATATAAAAAGCTGACGTGCTGTCGAACAGTCCCCATCAGGTTTTTCATGTGTGGTATTTCACAAAATAGGGTTTTATTTTGAAAACTATGCAATGCGATGCAAGCAACTAAGTATAAAGCCCCTACCTCGATGACGGTCTGCCTTACCGAGTTAAGCAACCAATTACGCAAAAATCGTATCACACTCGCTGAAATCATCCAAGCCTAGAAAATGTACTAAACGCGAGAATTCATAAATTAATCCCAAAAAAATAAACGAAGAGTCCTATACCAGAGTAGGAGCCCAATCGAAGTGTAAGTGATTAATTTATTAATCTTAACAAAATTCTCAATCTTATCTAATAATATTCTTTAAACTCATAATCCAATTATGAACACTTGTACAGTTTCAAAAATCCAAAATCTTATTTACATTGTTAGATCCCACCTTAACCAACACAACTTTGAGACTGAAAATTTTCAAGTTCCATAACTCGCAGCTTCAATTAATCCAAGCAAAATAACTAAACCACCCTTGATCATCAATCCATATCCATCATTCAATAAAAAGAAGAGCACTAGCAATCAAGGCCCAAAATCATTTCCAATGACTAATAATGAATCCAACAATAGGAACAACCGAACATAAATTTCTCACTCATGGCTAAAACTCAAAGAGACTCATAAATCAACTAAAATCCTCAAATTATTCTGCTCACCCTAACAACATGAAGTAAGATCCAATTCCATACTGTTCTCCCCACAACAATTTACTCCTCGGTTTCTCAAAAATAATCCAACAACAAAACAAGGCAGAGTGCATCAACCAATTTCCAAGAATCCAAAAACAGAACCAGGCTAGTTTTCTTCAGTAACAAATGAAAGCAATATATTTGCATTCCTTTAACTTAGTGAAATGCATAAATCATTTAATCAAACTCACAAAATAGGACCAACCAACCAGCCAGATACAATTTCAGAACTATAAATCAGAATAAAAGTGTCCAGCTCACCCACCGAACAGAATCGGATGTTCTGTTGCGACCCGACGGAAAATCAGATTCGGAGCCGCCATCGCCGGAGGTTGTCTCTCTGGAATCCTTCAATTCGACCGCTGTAAACCCGCAACACATATCAACCAACGACATCCCAAAATAGAACTCAACATCGAAGTAAAGACTCGAATCAAAAAGCCTCACCCACTGAGCATAATTGAGGTCTGCTCGTCGCCGGAAATCAGAGCTCTCAGCTCCGGCCAACACTCCGTCGCGCAGGGTGTCCTCGGTGACTGTCCGAATCGCTTCAAACGGAGATGCTCCGTCGCTTAACGGAGCTCATGAACGTCAAGATCGTTCGTCCCTGCCTCAGCTGACGTCGACCGCCCAGAATCGCCTCCAACCCACGGAGTTCCATGTCCGCTCGCTTGTTCACAGGCCGCTTGAACGCCACAGACGACGCCGTTCGCGCTCCCGGTCACTCGGGCGATTCCCCTCTCGCCGTCACTCTCCCTCTCTCGCAAACTGTCTCTCTTGACCGAAAGAAGCAGGGGCCAACAATGGGAACCCTATTTCCCTTTTTCGTAAAACTGCTTCTTCCTCCCTTCTTTATTCTTTTTTTTTTTTTCGTTCTTTTATTCTTCATTTCTGCGCACTGCTTCTCTCTCTCTTTTCCCATTTCTTTAATTTATTCCATTATCTTCTTCCCTCTTAATTCCTTGCACTTGCCGCC